>VZTJ01000387.1:224055-294397 GCA_013397795.1 Orthonyx spaldingii
AAAAAGTTGCTGTAGGAAGTTAATAAGATGGAATTGATGCCCCTGTGCTATGAATCATCCTTCACAGAACCTTTCAAGCAATTACTTGAGTTATTTAGTATATTGTAAGTTAAGCAGTCATTTTCTCTTAGCATTAGGAGAACATGCTTTCTGTCCAAGTTTATTTTTAGTTTTTTTGAGCTATATTATCGTGATTAACAGTCCCTACATATTAATGCAATGTATTGCTTTTTATTCTTGCCTGTAGGAACTTGTCATGGCATCCTGCATTGGAAACTCAAAGTAAAATGTACATACCACACTCTCATGCCTTTATAGATTTAAATAATGACTTCACTGCTGGTAAGTCAAAGAAGTGTTAAACACCATCCTAAAAATAATTATCACTAAGTATACAATTTCATGTGTTGCAACTTCCTTCAGTAATTATATGATTTTGTTACTTCTGATTTGAGTTTTTTTAATTACTTAATTTTAATATCTACTATTTGAAAATTCTGGGTTTTAAAAAACAACTTTTAAAATAAATAGCATTTCTTGCTTCTTTATGATAATCACAACTAATGCTTGTTCTGAATAATGTTGTGTTCACCCTTAAAGCGTTGTTTCCTGCTCTTCACAGTGCTGTGCTCTAGTATTCATGGAAATTGCATCAAGGCTGCAGTTTTTCATCTTGAGTCTGAAAATAGTTTGATTCAGAAGAGTGTTTTTAAGACTGGACTGAAATTTTTTTTCAATATTTCATTATGGCTTCATTCTATTTTGTTGTAGTTAGTTCTATCACTGATAGAACTAACTGTATTCTTCCTTTATTTTATTTGGGGTATTTTGTCAATGCAATTCAGTTGCCATGATGAATCTATTTATCACTTACATACCTGGCCCATACTTCCACGCACATTTAAATATTGTGCTAAACTTAATTTCTTCACACACTAAATTAATTCTGAAGTGCTTTATCTTCTGCTAGATGTGCAATGTACATCAATTCATATATGGTAATTTTGGAAAGAGAGCTTATCTTTTTCCTGTTTAGTTGCATGGGAGTGAGAAAGGAGCGAGTCCATAAATTTAATTAAGATGCTTATAAATGTTGGGGATTAAGTTAATTGCTTTAGCATGCAGTCAAACCTTAATATTCAGTTCTGGCACATTGCTATGTGAAGCTGTCAAGTGGAAATTCCAACTGGAAAATTAAATATATGGTTGCTTACCATAATCAGTGTCATGTAATAAGCAGTTCTAACACACTTAGCTCTAGAAGTCTTTTGGAATTTTGTTTCAGTGGCATAAGCAGCATAGATGAGCATTCCAGGTAGCATTTTAAATTGAGTACATTGAAATCTAAACTCCAAGGTGAGTAAAGGTATGAAGTCTAAGTTTCTTACATTGATCAATTTTTCAAGGTTTTTGACAGCTGCCAGACTAAAGAATGTTCCAAGAGTTCTAGTTAGTGCTGCTGACATGCAGGAGCTCCTCTATTAAATAGAAATGAGAGTCAGGATCTTTGTGTGGGCACTGCTGGGAGCTTTTATAGATTCACATCTATTTTTATATCTCAAGATGTGAGTGGAAGCTTCTGTGAAGCTCTTCCCATAAAGATCCTGACTTTTACTTGCTTGTAACAGCAAGGCTGCGACACCTCAGGCTGAGGTACTACGTTATGGGTTATGTACAGTGCTGTGGGAAGTGTTATGTTACAGCAACCTGGGGAAAATTGTAAGGAAACTAATTCATTCTGACAGGAAAACTGGAGAAAATATTACAGTATTATTATTATTTTTTATAGTAATGTTTTGCTTCTAAGGTGGGAATGATATTTTTTTTTTTTACTGTCCCTATGAAGATGGGGCTAACTGGGAATAAGACATATGTTGCTGAAATATAGTATCAGTACATCTGATATTTCATGACTGATGTGTTTTTCCAAGAGTGCTTCCTGCCAAAATGAGAAGTCACCAGTCATCTGGTCCTGCCTGCACATTTATGGCAGTTCCCTGACATCAGCTCCAGTAACTGCTTGGAACTGGGGCTGCTGAGAAACACAGCTCATTTTCACTGGAGTTATTAAGTTGATCCAACTCGCCATGCAGGATTGTCAGAGCCAATGTAAGCACAGGGAAAAGGTTGACTCCTCTTTTAGTAGCAGCAGTTGGAGCCTGCCTTTAACCAAGCATGAAATTGTACCTTGAGTCTCACTGTGCCTCTTCCAAAAAAATACCTGTGTAGTGTTCTCCCCACGTCTGCTGTAATTTGTGTGTCTGTGCAGAGCTGGGCGAGTGACTCAGAGGTAGTCATCAAAGTAGTCAGGTGATAGAAATTAAGGAAAAAAAAAAAAAAAAAGGGCAAAAAACCAAAACCTGTAAGTGTGTGTGCAGTACTGGTGGGACTGTGGTGGTAAATGCTGTCAGCCAGGCAGGGCAGAGGCAGTGCTGGGTTACCAGAGTGTGCCCACAAGCAGAGTGTTTCTCCATGGAGCCTGGCACTGCTTGGCCCACGGAGAGCTGGTGAGGAGGAGAGCATTGCTGTGACTCAGTGTTCACCCACACAGCCATTCTTCAGCTGGAACAAAGCCTCATTAAGAACAGGGCCTGGTGCACTTTAGAATCATATTAATTAAAAGGGAGGCATTGACAAGATGCAGGGGAATAATCTGTCTGCTGAATTAATGTGGTCTGAAACACTTAATAATCATGGTATTTGATACTCCTGTGGGACTTTTGGACCAAAAAATTCAGGCTGTTTACTCATAGGCAATGCTACTATTCATGATTATAAAGATATACTTGAACCTAAAATGGATGCAGTGATTTTTGTTTACAAATAGCTCACCAGGACATGCCATTTTACTTGTTCTTGGGGGGTTTTTGCAGGTATTTTTAAAGGTTTTTCTTATATTCTGCAATATTTTGGGGCTTTTTGCATTCTGTAACAGATGCAGCCAATTTGATGATTTTTAGCTGGGCTATTTTTGGCAACTCTATCATTATAAACAGCTTAGGAGATTTAAAGTGTGCTTGACATGAAAAAAAATCCTCTCTGGGCTGAGAAGCTTTTTGCTA
The DNA here is from genome assembly GCA_013397795.1 of Orthonyx spaldingii. Taxonomy (NCBI): domain Eukaryota; kingdom Metazoa; phylum Chordata; class Aves; order Passeriformes; family Orthonychidae; genus Orthonyx; species Orthonyx spaldingii. Next base: position 227,118 of record VZTJ01000387.1, read on the forward strand.
GTTTACTGCCTAACCCGTTTTCAACCTGCTGATATTAAACACTCAGAAAGGAGCTTTTAATTGCCATGCTTCTCATGCTCTGGGTGAAATGAAGTTGAATTGTTATGATTTCATTATATGAGAACTTGCTCATAAAGATGTGTTTAATCCCTAGCAGTGCTTCATGAAAGGCTAACAGTGTAAGGATTTTATAATCCAAAAATCCTCTAACCACAACAAAGATAATACTAATCTTTCTTGGTGAGAGATAAACTGGGCTGTTTCAGAGAGTAATGCTGCTGCTGTTTTTAAAGAAAAGCATCTTCATGCAGAAGTCCCAGCTCCCTATAATTATTAATTCAGTAAGTAATTCTGAGTTAGACCAGGAGTTTAATGAAAACCATGCAAAAAATTTCAGTATAAAACCTTAACCCAAGGGTCTGTATGTTCTTTATGGATAAACTAAATACAAAAGTTTCAAGTGTCTCCTGCATGCATATGAAGCAGCTGTTGCTCCAGGGAGGACTGTCTGGTTCACAGGCTGGCTGAGTTGGGAAGGGATGTCTGGCAGTGCTCTGGTCAAGCAGCCTCCCATCCCTGTCACTGCTGGCACATGCACTGAGACAGGCTGCAAGATCAGGAGCAAATGTGGTGGCCCTTGTTAGAACAGGGCTACTGGGTGTCCAGAAATTCATACTCGCACTTGTCATTAGTTCTTTCTAACAGCTGGCTCAGGAGAATAATCTTGAAGCTGATAATAATAGGCTTGTCTGAACAGATTAACATCAGGTGTATTTTATAAAGCAAACAGTCCAGGTGAGCATTTCCAAAGCAGGATCCTCAATCAGAGGCCTGTCTTAAAAACAGTTGAAATTTTTATGCTGGTGATTATTTTGGTGTGTCATTTTTTTTCTACTTAGCCAACTTCATTACTTTTATTGTAAACATCCTAAAATGTCAGATGTTCACTTAGGGCTAATGCTGTCTTTCTAAGCTGAAACTACAGTTCCTAATTACTTGGGGGGGGGGAAAAGAAGATTATTCAACCATAAATTTGTTTGCATTCAAAGTTCAAGCCTTCTACCAAGAAGTCAGGCCCTAGAAATACTTTTAAAGTGCTCAGATGCATGAGACAACCTGCCTTGGCCTGTGAATCACACTGTAGCTTCATACTGTACATCTGTCAATGGATCCTTGAATGCCATGAAAAATAGCTGATGTATTAAATACTCTGTGTGTCACTCCGTTATGTGATTTCACAGTATGGAAATGCTGGTTTTACAACTGATCTTGTGTTGAACACTAGCACATGGTGTGTATAATGGGAGCTATTTCTGGAGCTGTTTATGTAAAATGAAACAAAAGTCATAAATTTGGGTTTGGGAAAACTAAAGTGGAGAAATCATTAGTCAGAAGCAGCTCGCTGTAAGCTAATTGCTAGTTTCTTTACTGATTTCTGGTGGTTAATTTTCTTATGTTGTTTTGCTTTGGGAATTTAGAAACCTAATCTACCAGAACGTTCACAATGTGTTTTCTTTTTGATTTGCACTTCGTAGTTTAAATGTGTAAATGGAGATTGGTTTGCAAGAAGAAAACTATCACTCAAATCACAGGTGATACTTCTGTGGTAGTCATTTAAACCTGGATTCTGAAGATACTGTAGTGCTTGATGTCAGATTCTCTGGTCGTATTTTTAGTCAATTCCCTCTTCATGGAAGTTGGTAGCCTCTCTGCAGCTCATATTACCAGCAAAGCTTATTTTCTGCAGTAGATCTGCATTTTTTCACTATTAAAGTAACCGACAAACAAAGTATCTGAGTGGCATTTTAGAACTTGGATGGGGTGTGGAGGTTGTGTGTGTATATTTGAAGTCAAATTGTTCTCTCTGGTTTTGCACTCTCCCTTACATTTCTCCCAGAGCAAATATTTAGTGAAGCCATGTCACTGTGTCATTCCTTGACCAGGTACAATTTTTTAAATTTCTTAACTGTGTTAGTTCTGATAACAGAGCTTACCCCTGAGTTTACAGCAAATAATGGAGGCAAAAAATGTATCATATAAGATAGGATATATTTCAGAGTACTTTAGTCTGTAAAGTTTGTTTCTCATTACTTGTACTCTTTACATGTTTGTTATCTCTAATTAGAAATACTCTGGGTGATGTGATCTCCTGTCACCCCCATTGCCCCTGTTGTTCCCTCACAGCATTCAGTACCATAGAAAGTTCCTGCTCATAAAATCAATCCAGAGCTGGAATTAGCTGCATCTCCTGCTGCTGCTGGGACTGGGCTGCTTTTGCCAATGGGGCTTCTCTTACTCACAGCTTTCCTTACAAGGAGAACCGAAGGATGGGTAGAGATCATTAGAGAAAAGAAAGAGCTTTAAGTCTAACTTCTTTTTCCTAATCTTTCTAAAGGAGCCCGTAATCTCTGCTATCTGCTTAGCAGTTTTAATTTTAAAATTGCCATTATGAAGTGTCTCAAAAGCTATTCCTGTTGCAATTTTTAATTATATACTGATATAATTATATACACTGGGGAGTTAAATATGATAGTTTTATGGGAATCAATAACTTAATACAGGTGAGAAGTAAATTGGTTCTGCCCCAAATAGCATTTTGTTGAGAAAACATGAATGTGAAAATGGGTTCTGAAAGCACTCTTGAGAGTTGTCATTTTCTATTCCTTGAAACAATGTTGTTGCCCTTACTCTGAAAATAAGGAGCATTTCTGTCTGAAAGCTCATGTTTGAAGTGCTAACAACCAAAAGGATAGTCCCACCTGCTCTGTGTATTCAGAAGCATAAATATAAAGCAGAAGTCTAATTTAAAATTCTCCAGTTAAGCAAAGCTTTTAAATTCATATATGTGAATTCCTTTTATAGTAATTTTTAAAAATGAAAGGGATTTTAGTGCTTAGTTATGTTGTTTATCATTGTTTATCACCTGTTTTACTAAATAGTTCCAGTAAATGCTTAATAAATTTTGAAAGATGCATTTGAGCAGAATAAAGTAATAATCTCTTATTATGACCACATTTTAAAAAAATTTACGGACACAAATTAGCTTGTTTGGAACATATGAAATCCTTTTGTTTTGCTGAAGTTTTTCAGAGGAGGAAGTTACTATTCCATGTAACCAGCACCAAAAATTCATGACGTGAACTGCAAGCTCCTTAGCAGTGGTACCTGTACTCGTGTCCATGTTGTAAAAGCTAAATCACAGCCAGGCTGTAGATTATTCCATTTGCTCTAGGACAGTACTGATGCCAGCTTTACAAATCTGAATACCACACGTAGAGGGTTCTCTACCTGAACGAAAAACTTATGAACAGAAGCATGAGACTTGTAAGATTTTGTTTCCTATTTCCATGTGGTAAAGAAATAAAATGGACTATATCTAACTTGTTTGTATAAAATTAGGTTTGTGCATACTAGAAGTATTCTACAACTAAAATTGTATAGTTACAAGTAAAATGTTGTAAATAATGTTTTTAATTTTGGTTTTAAATATTTTTTCCCTACCAGCATTCAATCTGTAATGTAAATAGAGGAAAGTTATCTCTTACTTTGCCTTAGGTTTTATGGCATTTAATGATTTTAATACAGTTGTTACATTACCATTCTGTCAACACACTGCAAAGCAGAGATTTTTAGTTCAGCACATTATTTACATAGAAATACAAGCAGGAATATTCATCTCCAAAAGTAACTTCTGGTTAGAGAACAGGCACAGACACTACTGTTCTTCCACACTAATGAAAACATCTTTAGGCATGTTTGGAGTGTACACATGTATGTTCTGTTTGGGTACTGCCTTGTACCTGCTGATAGTGTTTATAATTAGGGCACTTTCTCCCCCCTGTATTATTAATTTCAACTTCTGAAGTAAATGTGAAATCAAGCAGGAACTTAATGTTGTTTGTACCCTGGTGGCTTCTCAAGACAGTCAGATGCTGAAGGGTTTTATTCTCAAATAAAGCCCTCTGACATTAAACAGAAAGGTCAAATCAGTCATTAGTGAAATGAATGCTCCATCTAAAAATAGTACCATTTTTTATAACACTCAAAAGTGACAGAAAATAACAAGGACAATCAGAAGTGAACTTGGAGCAGGTTCTGTATAGTTAGGTTTTATTGCCGTTTCTAGTTCTAGTAAGTAAAATCAGTGGAAGTAGGGTGAGTTTGTAATAGTATCTGCTTTATTTACTGTTTTGATTAAAAGATTCATTGAAACTAGACAGTTTTAAACAGGTTTCAGAAATATCAGCTGGGATGCTGTTGTTGCTGTTTTCCTTACTGGCTCTTGCTGTGTTTCTCAACAGTAATCCAACCATAGCCAGGGATTATGGAATCCTTCCTTCCCTTCCGTTGTGCCTCTGGACTAGGGCCAGTGTTTGAGTGCTCAGCTGAGAGCAGGGGGCAAAAGGCAGAAGTGGGTGCACAGGAAGGGGCAGGAGAAAGGAGATGGGGAATTCAGTTGGAGATGGTGAGGAGCAAACACTGGATGAGTTTCTGCAAAAAGAGGATGTTCGTTTCAGATGGACCTAAAGTTCTTGGAGGAGGACTGACCTAATGGTGTGTGGAATAAGGGAAGCAGAGCTGCATGAGTCTGGGTTGAGAGAAGTCTAGGATTGTCTGTGTGAGGAATACTGTGGGATATGGGTCAGAGCTCGACTTGCTGCTGGGTGTAGAGCTGGTTGAGTGGAAACTGCCTGTATGTTTATTTCTGCATCTGCAGCAAGAAGATTTGCAGGAAAAGTAGAAATGCTTTCATGTTTAAGGTGTTTGAATGCTGTCCTGCACTTTAATCCCTTTCTGCTGTGGAATTCCTTTGTCATGACCAGTAAGCTGTTGCAATTATCACAGAATGGTTTGGGGTAGAAGATATCTTAAAACTCATCCAGTTCCATCCCCTGCCGTGGGCAGGGACACCTTCCACTGTCCCAGGTTGCTCCAAGCACCGTCCAGCCTGGCCTTGGACACTTCCAGGGGCAACCACTTCTCTGGAAACCTGTGCCAGGGCCTCACCACCCGGACAGGAAGGAGTTTCTTCCTTACTTCTAACCTGAACCTGCTCTCTTTCAGCTTAAGGCCATTCCCCCTTACCCCGTCTCTGCATGTCTTTGTCCAAAAACCCTCCCCAGCTCTCTTTATGTCCTGGAAGGGGCTCTAAGGTTTCTCCTCTCCGGACTGAACAGCCCCAGCTCCCAGCCCATCTCCACAGGAGAGGAGGAGTTACACACTGATCCCTTGGATGAGTTTGGTCGCCCTTCTCCAGGCTCTGGGTTCTCAGCAGCTGATGACCTTTAGTGCAGGTCTGTGGTGCCCGAGCCCCGGGGCACCAATGCCGTGCACTTGCTGCCCGAGATGGGCCACTGTAGACATCAGCAGTTAGGTAAAGCTCCCTTAGCTGTGTTGCATAAACATTGCCAGAAATGGAGATAGCTCAAGATGGGGTGGCTGTGCTCCAGTTACAATTTTAGTGTTTGTGGCTGTATCTGGGATGACTTGGACATGGATACAGGGTAGTTCTGAATGCACTAAATAAACTCAGTGCAGTCTTGCTGGTCAAGTTTTATGTTGCTTTTGGGGGAAATTTTTCAGTCTTCAGTGGGCCATATGTTGATACAATGTCAAAATTCCCTGGTCCTATCAAATAAAGATGAATGGAAGTGCTGTGGTTCCTCTATAATGAGCTTTAGGTTACTGGAGCTGGGAACACAGTACGTCAATAGCTTCCCCTTTACAGGCAGAGCATATATTCTAATAACCTCTTTCCTTTTTTTGCAAGAATGAATGCTGAATTCAGTGTTTTTATATATATATTAACTGGTGATTAGAGGTAGCAGAAGTTGGATAGCAGCATCTTATTACTAAGTCAGTTAAATTAAGTTATAGCCAAATTCGCTCACCAGCTCACTTTTTAGGGTAAGTTGTGAGTAAAATGCTAATACATAGTGGTTTTGTGTTGCAGCATTATCAGATACCTTTTGTATTAAGTGTTTGGTATATATTTAGGTTGATTTTCAGTATTGCAGATCTAGAATGCTGAGTAACCTCCATGCTTCCTTATCATATTCCCAGGCTGTTGAATTTTGCTGATGAATATTCCAATTACTTGTGTTGTATTTATGTTAATCACCGGCTGTTAAATGCAAAATAGGAAAGTGTATTTAAATGTGAACACACTTTACTTTGCATTTGTTTAAGAGAAAGGTTTCCTCTCAGGCAGTATTGGTTTTTTACTTCTCTCCATTCACTTAGGCCGTAGGTGCTACCTCTCAGGAAATCTGCCTGAATCTGACATCAAAATCTTCCCCCATCTCAACTATTGACTATTTTCCCTATCTTTGCTCCATCACATCACAAACTAAGGATGCAAGAAATGCTCTGCAGGCTTAGTCTGGTGGTCCATCCAGCTAGCTCAATATTCTTTCTCTGACAGCAGCAGCAGGAGTGTGGAATGTGGATTTTTTCCTCTTCCTGTTTCATATTTCCATTTGTCTATCTACAGAATCTGCAATTACCACAGGGCTGTTAAAGGTACCCCCTTGCCCGTTGTTTCTAGCATCCCTGCATGTTGAAGCATCCCTTCATCTCCCATCCATTAGATCTGTTGTCTGATAAAACCATCACCTTTGTATTCTGTTAATAATTGCTTATGAACTCCAGATTAGTTGATTTAATAACCTCAGGTTGGAAATACTTCTCACTGTGCTATTGTTAGGTTCATAAAAATTTGAACAGCCCTCAGTACTTTGCCTGTGCTTTTTAAACTTAGAGATCATTATGGAATAGATTTTATTTCTTACTGCTGAAATTGCAACCTGAACTGCCTTCCAAAGGCAGTGTGCAGCATATCTATAGACAACTGACTTTTTCTGAGCATATGTAGTATGATAGGCATTCCTGGTAGAAAAAAAGGGTTGAGTTTTCTTGATATAGCCAGAAGCAAAACAGAAATGTTGCAGTTTTCAATATGATTAGTGTATTGTAATACAAAAAGTGTAGAGAAGAACTGTACATGTCTTCATTGTTGTGTAACCCCAGTACTGATCACACAGATATTAATGCATTTGTTGGCTCCATCTGTTCTTCTGCAGCTTTTGCATATTTAACAATTTAGTAATAATAGACATGGAAAGCAGTAGCAGTGAGGTGGGAGATATGTCATTGACACCATTCCTTTGGAAAGGAAATGCTTGCAAGGATTCTTTGCTATGACTGTTACATATTTATAAATTGCACAGATTCTTACTTGTTTCCTCTCTGAGATGCTCTTGGAGTCAAAAACTTACATAATCAAACCAGAAAGAATCATAAAGTAAGGTAGGTTGAAAGTAACTTTTGGGAATTAACTGGTCTAGAACACTGTTCCAGACAGGACTTCTTTTTTGTTACACATTTCTTTCACAAACTCGGGAGAAAACATTTGTAATTCTGAACTATACAAATTTGTGAACAGTTATTTGGAGTGTCTAAATTGCCTTACTTTTTTATACTGCTGTTGCAAAGAAATGCTTTTGTTTTGCTTGGTTTGAAATCTCTGACGTTCTTGATCAAAATGGAAAATTACTTGTAAATACTAACGATTTGATTTGGTTTCAGTGCAAGAGAGTTTAATCCCAGAATCATGCATGAGCATTTCAAACATGTAGCTTCTAAGAAGGCTTAAGGATAAAAAGGAGGACAATTGGCTATAAGGTGCCAGTGGAATTGGTTCAGAGGGCTCTAGAACTAGAGGTGGTGTTGCTGTACCTGTGTGAAGTTGTCCTGTGGGAAATCACAGCTTGTTTCTTTAATGTAGGAGCAGCGTGGCACCGGCTCCTCTACACTATTTTTAGAAGATTATCTGCTCTCTTTGCCTGCCTGTGCGTTTTGCCAGTGCAGTGTGATATTACAGCAGCCTTGGCACTGCTCTGCTGTGTTGGTTCCATTCGTTCTATATAATGTTATGTGCCTGGAGTTAGGAAATGGAAACGGAGGAGTGCACGGAGAGGAACAGAGTGCAAAAGTAATTTACTGACTTTAAAGAGAAGCTGGTTTGGGGGGAGGGAGGTCAGTGCCAAACAGGAACTTTACTGAATGAAGTCGTCTTTAAGCTGCTGGAGAGAAAGGCAGTGCAGGGTCCTGTACCAGGAAGAGCCCCAGCACAGGCTGGGGGTGGCTGGAGCAGCTCTGATCAGCAGGGCCGGGGGGTCCTGGTGGGCAGCAGGCTGTCCATGAGCCAGCACCGCGTCCTTGTGGCCGTAGGGCCAATGGATCTTGGGGGGCTTTAGGGAGAGCATTGGAGCAGGGCAGGGAGGTGATCCTGCCCCTCTGCTCAGCCCTGGCGAGGATCACCTGCAGTGCTGTGTCCAGCTCTGGGCTCCTCAGGGACCTGGAGCTCCTGGAGCGGGGCCAGAGGAGGTGACAAAGGGGATGCAGGGACCGGAGCATCTCTGGTGAGGAAAGGCTGGGGCTGTTCAGCCTCAAGCCTTGAGAGCTAAATTTCTAGCGTGGTGACACTGGGTGAGTTATGTCTGGTGTTGGCAGCTGTGCCATTTTGTCTCAGTCTGGGATGGAGTCCCAAAATATGTATAAACATAGCATTACCAGAGGGAATGCTGAGTTACTGCTGCCCAAGATCTCCCCTCGCACAGGGGACTGAGCAGAGCCAGGCCTGGCTGTGCAGTGAAGGTGGGAGGTCAGCTCTGCAGTGTGAGAAGCAGTCAGGAGGTGCTGGGGAAAGGTTACAGTGCAACCAGGACGCCTGGGAGGGTCACCCCACCTGCTCCAGCTGGGATCAAATGCTCCCCCTTTGCTGGGGGTTTCAACACAAGAGCCTGCTGTGGCATCACCTGCACACAGCAGAGCCCAGGGCTCGTGGCAGCTTTCAGTATCAAGTACAGCAAGGGCAACCCTATTGAAATGATTATTTAAACCTGAAAAACATTTTTCTAAAATATAGTGGCATTTTGGCCTGTAGAAAAATTAGTTATGGCTTCTGTTATTCCATGTTCCTCTTTTTCCCCCCATTAATGTATTGGATTTTTTAATATTTTTCTGGTTTATATCTGGTAGTAATCAATAGTATTGCACAAGCTTTCTTTTAGATGCAAAGTTAATATTTGAAAGTATATTTAAGTCTTCTAACTTACGTATATGCAGTCTTCAGATTATTTTCATTACTTTTGTCTCACCTTCAAGAAGTCCTTAAGTATCACTGTAATTCATTGCAATGAAGCTCACTATCATGCTTTTCATGTCTGTGCTGAAAAGGAAATGGCCATTTCAGATACTCCGAGGAATGAAATTAAATGGTAGAGCTTTTAAGCTATGGGGGAGAGAGAAAACTATAAGGAAAATCTTTGGTGTTTTTTGTGTGTGTATGGGGTTTTTATTTGGGTTTTGCTTGTTAGGTGTGGGGAGGTTTATAGTGTTGTGGTTGTTGTTTGTTGCTGGGTGTTTTTCCCTGGAAGACAATATCCCTTATTGTGCCATTTGAAATTCCCTGTACAGCCATCTGCCTGCTTATTCAGTAAAACACCTCGGGGTAAAGCATTAATATTCTCTTTTCTTTTTTTGTTTTTCCCTGCAAAGTAACCATTGTGTTCTAGCTCAAAGAATGGCAGTTGAAATTGCAGGGACGGAGGAGAAGAAGAAAAACAAGTGTTTAAATCCAAAAGAGTAGTTCTCTTAAATCTGGATTTTGTAGCACTGGACTTGATTTTTTTTTTTTATTCCTCAACCTCCACTTTTTTTTTAATAAAAGCTTTTTCTTCCCACTTTCCTAATTTGGGGACTTTTCTAAATGGTGGTGAATCAGCTCCTCTTTAGGCTTTGCCAGATAAATCCTTTGAAGCTCTGTTTTGCACTGTTTTGATGTTTGAGAGAATTTTACTATATAGGAAGCCAGGAATTTTTCTCCATCTACTTTTCTTCTCCTGTCAACAGTGCATCTGTTGCTTAATTCCACATATTCCAAATAAAAGGCTAGTTGATATTTATTGATATTTGTTTATACAGAAGAGTACAAGACATGAAAATAGTTGGGGGGGGTTGTTTTTAATCTTTCTTACTTAATATGTATGCTTTTAGACATCACTGGAATATAATATATTTATAACTTCTAAAATACAGGTAATATTTTAAAAATCATATGTATTTACTAAGTGGTCAAATATTTGCGTGTGTAGTCTACTGTTAAATATTTTATTTCTCTTATCTTTTCCTGACAGATTTGTTCCTTACCACGTCACCAAATTCCAAAACCATTCAGTTTGAGATGTGGGTAAATAAGGTAAGAGAGAAAATACAAATAACCATTCTGTTGAAACAGAGACAAGCTATAAACACCAAAGAGTCATCTTCTGGCATTTGTGGTGCTTTATACATAAAAGACTGATCAGTTTGGTTTTATTCTTGCTGTCTGAAAGTTTTGGTGTGGTTGGTTTTTTTTTTAAGTAATCTTTGTTAGATAGATGACTCCAGGCCTTGGGTGAGATTTTCTGGTACAGAGGTTCAAAATGTCACCTCTGACTGTTACAATACGTGTGCAAGTTACATTTGAGGAAATCCCAAGTCCTGTGTTAACTAAGTGTCATAACTGAAATTCAGGCTTGAGGAGTAATAGATCAATGGGTTAATATTTATTTATTTATTGAGATTCTTCTTTTGTATTGCCTTGCCTGGCCAGGGGCATCCTTTGTACCTTGTTATCCAAAAGGACTATAGCTAAAAGTTCACTTTTTTATGATAATAGAAAGTGCTTAATGTGCTTCTTATTAGCTAGGGAATGAGTTTTTGAGGGTTGAGTTTTTTCACCTGAAAATGTATCCATCATATCAGAGTGAGTCACTGTAGAACAGAGTCTGGTCTGAGATAACGTGGCCATCTTCAACCAGGCAAGAGGAATGAAAGCAGTGAGTCATGAATCCTGCATTTACAGCTTTAGGTAGACTTTAAAAATCATTGGCTATTGAGTGTTAGAAAGTACACAAGGTGTTTGTGCTGTGTCCTGTTAGTGGGGTTTTTTTAAATTTTCTTACAAATTTTGGGCTTGCATTCTAAATATTATGCTGCATTATATATTTTGTATTGATAGATTTGCTTATCTTTAGAAAGAAAGAATTCTGTTCTTTGGAATCAATCAACCCAGTAAAATAGGTCATACATACAAAATGCATGTACATGTGTATGAAACTAAAAATACCTTAATTGATCCATTAAAAGCTGTTAAATTGCTCTTCGTAGAAGAAAGTAATTCCCTTCATTGATGCAGTATAAAATGCTTTCTAAATAGTTGCCTATACAAGATATGCTTTTGGGGCCAACTAAGAGCAGGACCTCCTCTATTTTACTGCATGGAAATGCATCAATTTTAATTTTGCTCATCAGAATCATTGTAAATTATATGTCAAGGCAAAGATATATAGTCAGACATGCAGTACAAACAGCAGTAACTGTGTCCAGAGTTGCACTGAAGTCTGCAAACTGAATATGACACGAGTCATGTTGGATATGGATAACTCTGCTCCATTCCCAAGCCTTTGGCTCCTGCCTTGCTGGGCGTTTGTGTGCAGAACTCTGAGCCTGAGCTCATGGCACGGACTGGGCAAGGGGCCTTGGGTCATCTGACATGGCTGTGAAAACTCAGCATCCTGAAATGGGTTTGTTGCAGCTGTCATCCAGTTCTGTGATAAACAGTGATCCAGCACTTTTTATCTTCCTGGTGGTGTAATGGACTATTGTTTTCTGTAAGCCTAGATTTTAATAACAGATAAGTAAAACAAGTCCTAAGCCAGACCTAATATAAAATCAATTGATTTGCTAATTAGAAGGCAAATCAGGACTCTATTTTTAGCAGGTGTGCAGGTGTGTTGTTACATCTTACATATGTCTATAAATTCACATGTCAATATGCAAAAATATACAGTACTATTCATAATCAGTTAATTATCATTTAGATAATGTTGCCGAAATAATCCAGTCTCTTCCTCATAGCACAGCAAAATATATGGAAATTGTATCTGAACATTATCATTGTTGGATTTCCATAAGAGTCCAGGAAGGATTAGAAATGCAAAAACTCAGTCCCAATTTTTGAGGAGTGCAATTTTTTCTATAGCTGAGATGTCTCTCTCTTATCTGCTGAAGTTCTTCATTAGTAGTCTGTATTTTCTTTGGTTCAAGTCAGTTTTTATCACTTACTCTGCAATTCAGTCTTTTCATCATCTTTGTCCTGTTTGCTAGGATGGGAACTTCTCTAAAGTTGGAAAAAGTAAGGAGATGCCCAGTGGTGCCAAAGTTGTTGGCCAGTCCGTGTTTGCAGATTTTGGTGAGTTTTCTTCTCTTACACTGTCCTGAGTGTTGCTTTCTCGTGTTTTGGTGAGATGCTTTACACTGGAGAACAAATAAAGGTGTTCAGCTCTAAGTGGGGGTTTTATGTTTCTCTGCTTTTTCTCTTTAATCTGTTTTGTCTATTTGTAAATCTTGAAATGTCTGGGAATAATTATTAACAAATCCAGCTTTGGTGATCCTAGAACATTCTGCCTCACATCTATCTAATTTTTCTTGCTTTGAGGTGTAGTACAACACTAAGCTTAATTTCATCAGACACTTACTTTATTTGTCATGATTGTATTTTTTTCTCTAATCTTGTTCAGAAAACATTATCTGATTAAATGTTTCTAAAGTCTTCACTTGTGTGAACTAATAAAGACAAAACATAAATGAAATAAAATTACTTGAATAAAGACTGCTGGAACATGGTAAAATCTTAATGGTTGTAATTGAAAATTCTGGAAGGTTTTGGACAGGAGAAAAATTTAATTTATATGTAAATCTATTTTTGCAAGGATTAGGAGAAGCATGTATTTTTCTGTTAGAATGCACCTTTCCAGTCACTTGTGGCTTATCAATGTGTGTGTCATGTTACAGAGAATGGGGCATGTTGGTTTTGTAGTGCAAAAAATGCTATTTTTCTGTGCACTAAAAGAACAATTTTCCAACCAGAGGCAAAGTGTTGCAGGCCTGATTCTGCTGACATAATTGACTGTAAATAACTTCTTAAAAAAGTAATTTACAGTATTTATACAACACAGTTGTTAACAGTGAGACTGATGACTTTAAATGTTGTCAATGCCTTGTTTCAACATTTTCTTTAAAAGTTTATTTTCAAGAAAATGAGAATTTTTAAACTTCTTAGGCCCAGAGTGTGACTCAGTTGCCCTGTGCTGTCACAAGTGTTTTGAGGATGACATGTGAGTGCAAGACACCTCTGCTGGATGGATAATGGTGCTTAGGTCAGATCTACAGGGAATGAAGTAAGGTAGAACCTGAACCGTGCCCCAGGCTCTTCTGTGAAATGTTTACCCCATTTTCTAAAATATTTGACAAAGTTTTAATAAAATATTTTCCTATTTATCTTCAAGTTTGAATACTTATCTATATAACATATGAAGGAAAGAATAGAATAATACCGTTTTTGCAGTTAAAAAAAAAATAAGTGTGCTGGGTCTTTTGTAATCATTTTCCAAGCTGATGTTCTGAATAATGTGTCTTAATAGGTACTAAATAGAAATTTTTAAATAATTTTTTAACAATGGCAATGTGAAAAGCTATCTTAATGTAGGATAATTTTATCTTTGTGTTAGGTGGCTAATGAGCCCAAATGATACATCATAATTTTCGAAATTTATAGTAATTAATGGAATTTTAATAAACGCTGGGATATCTTTTTAAAGAGAAGTGGCACTGTTCAAATGCCAAAGGTGAAATTTTGAACATGTGGCTAAATGGAGTGGGCAGTGCTGTGGCAGGGCAGTGGTTTGGGACAGCTGAGCCTGGGGGAAGGGCAGCAGCCTGGGCACTGCTGGGCTGGATTGCAGCACCCCTTGTTTAATGCCCTGCTCTGTGATTATCATCACATCCAGGGGCAGAGCTCTGCTGTGAGGCAGCAGTGCAGCAATCTCTCTGGTAAGGATGAGTATCAGGGAGCAGGTATGTGCAGGGATGTAAGAAATGTCTGCAAATCAGTGCAGAGGGCAGCAGATCTGAGAGAGGAGAGGCTGGGGACCTCCAGTGCCACCGTGGGAGGAGACCCTGACCTTGTGAACTGCTCACTCTGACAGGTCTCAGCCCTTCACCTCTGTGAGAACACTCAGATCTTGCCATGTCAGGGTCCTGCTTCCTCCTCCTGAACAACTACATCCACACCTTCAGTTTCAGTCCAGATCACTCCACTTTATCCAGGGGGAAGGATGGGAAAGGTTTCATGGGGTTTCTGCCCAGGAATGTTCCTAAGCAAGTGAAGAGATTGCTGTAAATGTATCTGTGTGCTTTGAGAAAGGAACAGAGTTCATCCTCACAACTATGGAAGTACTTAGAACTATGATTTCAAATCAGGGTACAAAATGAAGTAGAGCATCTATTTTTTTTTCCCTTCCATCTTCCTAGCATCAGTTCAAGATACTCAATACAACAAATAGTTACTCTGTCACTGAAAAAAGTTAATAACATTGAAGTGAATATGGTCCTAAAACAACATATGAGTAATGAAGGGATATAATCCTAAATTCCATGTTCTTTATGAAATGCAGTCTGAAGAAAGTTGAGTCATATCCCACCATCAAAAAATCCTACTTAGATCACAAGAGTTGGGGGTGAGAGTGGCTATACAGTAAACGGTAGAAAGATAAAAAGCTTTTAATTTTCATTCTGTTTTTTTTTTCTGCACCAGTCCAACAACAAAAGGGCAAAATCTCACATTATGAGTATAATGTTCTATCACAGTGCCTGCATTCACCCACTGTGCTACATCTGCTTACGTTTGGGTACCTGAGAAAGCTGGCTTTGAGCTTACAGCTGCCTGTACTGAGCTGGAGTTAAAGACAATGCATTGCTAGAAATGGATTGTCAGACTTGAACCCCTCCTGTTTTCAGTTTTCCATTTCGAAAATGACACAGTGATGATTGTTGTAAGTCAAAGGAAGTTAAGGTATGATGGTTTGCAGTTTGGAATAATTTGGCTATCCGTAATGGGGCCTGCTTGATTGCACAACAAATCAAAATACCACAATGAAATGGAAAATGAGATGTTAGAAGATTGTGCTGCCTTCCTACCTAGGCAGGTTTTGCCAGGCTGTGTGTGGTGCAGAATGTGCTGTACACACACACTCTGCTCTGCCACAGGCATCCTCCTCGTGGCACTGGGACACAGCCACTGGCACTGGACATGTCCGAAGTACAGGCACAAGCCTCTGACATTCTTACTTCTGTGTTGCCTGCCTCTATTTTTCTTCCCCTTCCATTTCATTTTCTGTACCTCACAGCTGATGTGCCAGCTTTGCCATTTGCTAAAGGTCTCAAAGGGTGCTGTAGCTCTGTACTTTCGCTCTGCCACTTCTCATGGACTTAACCTGGTGCACGTTGGACTCTGCAGCGGTGTCAGGTCCGGACGTGAGCTTGGGGCTGTGCCCCTTGGGCTGCTGCCTTCCCTGTGCTGCTTGTGCCCTGCTGCACTCCTGCAGTGCAAGGGTCTGATTTACTGATCACATCTGCATCTTAGCAAAATAAGCATTGTTCCAAAAGGTCACTGTGGCTAACATTCCTTCCTGCTTCTGAAAATTTCGTTTGAAGTACCCTCTCCAGCCACGAGTATTTACCCATCATTTGCAAAAAGGGGAAGCTTTGTATAAGATTCTGAGAACTTCCAAAAGCAACTAATTTGGGGTAAGATTTCCTTTCTTAAACTAAGCAGGTTGAACAACAGCTATCGAGTATAAATTATTTGGATAAGTGGAGTTGGAAAAAACAGCAATTAGGTGACTCATGAGAGACTGTCACAGATGTTGGTATAATCTTAGTACCAAGTGTTCCTGAGGTACTGAAAAAAATAAAGATATATCTTTTTCATGAAAAAGATATGCAAATGTATGTTTGTATGTACCTGAAAGTCCACTATGTGTTTATATACATATATGTGTGTGTATATTTATTGGAAAATTACGTAGAAGCATATGTGCACATATCAATACATTTTTGGTAATGGAGTAGACCTTACACTTTATGTCTAAGTTGGAACCTCTATAATAAGTAGCACTCCCCTCTGTTACATGACAGCAATGATTTGTACATGAATCTGATCAAAGGACAGGGAACAATTGACAAATTTGTATTGGCCTTTTAAAAATAAATCAGAAATGCTTTTTGACATTTGTTATAAAAGGCATTTCAATTGATTAAGGTGAGCAGAGTTGGGCACTAGAGACTTCTGCACTTATTTAGCTGCCACATTGCTCCAAACAAGTAAGAGCTCTTCATTATTACTTTTTCTATTCTTCTCATGTCACTATGGTAATTGCAGTGCAGTGGTTGCTATAGCAAAAATGATTAATCCTGTGCTGTTGTTATCTGTGAGCTGGCAGAGGATTTTTATAAGATCTGCTTGTACTGTCTTTAGAGGAACTCATAGATGTTGCCTAGAATCCTGATAAATACTTGCAAGTATATAAAGAGTTTTATTAATTGGCATTTAAATTACTAGGAAAATGTTCTATTTTTAAAGAAATTGAAGGATTTCAATGGGACAATCTGAAAATTACCAATTTTTTTGGGGTTAGATGAACGTGAACCATATTTTGGACACACAAACCTGCTATTTTCTCATTAATTTAAAGATTAATGACATATGTTTTTAAAGTAGTCAAATGATTAGCACAGGATATTGTGCTGATTATACAGTCCATTAATTAATTTCTATAGGAAATTGGTGTCATAATTGCTATTTCACTATGATTGGTTCAGTTGGATAGTGGAGATTGATAGACCATCCTTTGGTATGTGAGACTGTAAAAGTTTGATGAATCAGTCTTTGGTTTTGCTTAGTTAAGGCAAAGAACTTTGTTGTGGCCTGTCTTTAAATGAGAGTAAAAATAGCTTTTTGAAATCAAACTTGATCATACTGCTCATGGTGTCCTCAAAAGTAAATACAGCACGACTCTTCCTTTCTCTGAGGAGCATTTAGCCAAATCAGTCCTTTATTTTTTTAGTCACCATTTGATTTCTTAGCTGCTGCTCTTTCTCTTCTCTAATTTAAGAAGTTTGCATTCACTCCTACTATGCCCACTTGCTTTTTGACCAAACATGGGTTGGGTTTGTTAAAGTTCTGTCAAAGTCTTTTAGAGACCTGAACTCAATTTTTTCTCACATTTAAAATCCAGTTATCCAACTAATAATCCTGAGAGAATCTTCTCTGTTCTCCCCCCTACCAAGTAATTGAACTATTTTATGTATGTTAACTGCTTGTATGACATGTGGTAGTAATTATCACTTTCCTTGTAGGAAATGATAGCTCATTATTGCCAGTTAATTATGTTTAAACAGGATAACATAGTGCCTAACCTTTGGGGGCTTTTCAACCTTTCATTGCACTCTGCCAAATACATTCTGTTGAAAGATTTTTGTTTAAAGTAGAACTTAATTATCCTGCAGCTGATGATACATTAAATACACTGTTTTTTTGCCTGCAGTTGCATTTTGATTTTGTACCTTTTAATTTTGTCTGTCAACTTCATTTTAACATCTGAATTTCTTTTTTCCTTCAGAATGTTGCATCCTCAGATGCACTAGCAACGTATCAAAGGGAAATTGTAATGGTACATTTTGGTAAATAAGCCCTTAAGAAAACCATTCTCCTTTGAGCACTGTGTTGTGAAAATATGTAGTGCTCCTGTGGTCAATGAAAGGATTCTCTGAGCATCTTACGGTGCAGGATGACAAGACTTCTGTGTAAGCTGGGTTCACTGTGATCAGTTTGGACGAAAAAGATACGAAAGTTGAAGGAAATGAAGCCTTCCAAGAGACTTTAGATATGGCAGAAATTCTTTTAACAGAAGTGTGTAGAGACATACCAAAGCAATTGACACTTGTGTTTTGAGTCCATGAAAGTGTTTTTAGGGGCTAAGTCTGTCTTAATTGCTAACCAGCAATGCTCTTCAGTGATACCTCAGTGTTTTAAATGCAGTTCCCAAACAGTGTCCATTTCTGAGGCAGGAAATCAGGTTCCTATATTTTGTCAAGGTCTTTCACAGGTGCTGACAAGTGCTCGTATCTCCTGGGAAAAAGAATTGCTGTTGCTTCATATTCATTTTTGTCAAAGGGGCTTGTAAATTAAGAAGTCCTTTGCTTTCTCTCCAACAACAGAATAGGTGCAGTGCTGCATGTGTCACTTGTTTATTCCTTCCTTGTTGAACAACTTCATCTCAGGATTGAATTTTTTTTAGCACTATTCATGGCCGATATAAGAGGAGCTCTCGACCTGGGTTGAGCTGACCCAAGGCAGTTACAGCAGTGGTTTTCTTGGTTGCTGTTCTCCCCTTCATTTGTCAGCAGCTGGGGGGTTGTTGCCACAGGAGTTTTGAACACGTGCAGCATCACAGAGCTCCAAACCTACAGCCGGCCTTCGGGGTTTGCTTTGGTGTGAAACAGCTGAAACAGGCAGCTTGCAGCATGAACAGCAACAGGAACTTCAGTGATGGTTTTGTTTAGCGTGGGGGGTTCACATTGTGTTTAATGCTTGCTTTCCCTGCTCGGGTGGCAGTTGGTGCTGGAATTCCCATCTGAGGCAGAAGCCGCACTGTTGGCTCCGGTGCAGCCCGGACCTCTCTGTGTGCAGTTTGCTGGCACGCTGTGTTTAACTGCTTCTGTGCAGTGGAGCTGTGAACATGGATTCTTTGGAAGGACTTAAAATCAGAATTGATTTAGTGTGAAGGAGAGAGTTATGAGGGTTTCTTTAATGTTCACAGAACTTTGAATCATCTGCAAAAGCTCTTCGCATCTGTTTTTTGAAGTTACATTTTCTAAAAGCAGCTGACATTCATTGTTTTAATAATGTGTAATTATCTTAGTAATTTATTATAACTGTCTCTGTCATGACCATCTTATTGAGCACCTAAAGGCACAGAGAGACAAAAGAATTCTAATGATTTTATTACTTGAGAAGATAAATTTAAGATAATCAGTTTTCAAACAAACCTTTGTTTTGTTTGCATATCAAACTCGGTTGTACTTATTGTAGACTTGTTACCTGCCCCAGAAGGTTAGTGCAACCCTAACAGGGCTTTTTTCTTCTTTATGCTCTTACTGTTGTTCAGAACTGTTAATTAAAGACTCATGAGAGAGGGGAATGAGAACTGGCCAAAGACAAGAGGGAGAGATGTATGAATGAGAACTTCGGGGTATATGAACGGTCTTGTTTTTATGTTCAGAATTATGAAAGCTGACTTTCTTAGCCTGTATAGTTATCATTTTTCTATTTCACTGAATAGTTAGGGTTGGAAGGAACCTCTACAGGTCATCAAGTCCAACCCCCAAATTGCTAGAAAGCCATTTCTTTTTATTTAACAGTACTGTAATAAGTTACAATGATCAGTCTATGATCTCAGAATAACCCCAAAAAGTTGATTCTATTTTTGTTTTTAAAGGACCAGAAGTAATATTACACTGCAGCAGAACTACAGAGCATTTAAATTTAAAAGGTTTAGATCATACACCCACCAAAAGCTGTCTTGCTCTTCATAGCTACAACTTTATCTTGCTGTATTATGAAACAGTTTTGGAGTGAGTGATCACAGAACTTGTCATTTCCCCAGGCTCCATTTTCAGAGCCCATGTTGGAAAGTACATTGCACAAGCATGAATCTAATAACCCTTGAACCTGGTTGCAGAAGAGCACTTTTGTGACACCTTATTCTGTATTTGTAAAGGAATTTGAGCATTGGGATTGAGGATCTTGTGCCTAGGTTTGCTCATGCTAAGTAAATTACAAGTGTGTTGGCTTTACAAGCACCTCTCTGTTACCTCTGGATTTGGGAAGAAGTTCCTTGTGTGGAACTGCTTTAACCATTTGCTATTTGCAAATTCAGTTTAAGATGTGTTCTTAGGCTGCAGTACCTCAGTACTGCTTTTGGAGCATCTAACAATTCTGATAACATTATGCTGGGTTTCTGGTTCACAAGTTTTTTTTCTTCTCTCTCCCATTCAAATTTACTTTTAGAACAGATTGAAAATACTTGAGCTGTGGTTGTTGCAAGTGTGAACATTCACAATCAGTGTTAAAGCTCAGCAATGTCTCTCACACAGGCTCTCTGTGAGAGGTGTGCTCTCAGGGACCTGCACAGGCAGTGGGGTACTTGAGTTGGGCTGCCAGCACTTGGCAAACATGAGCAAAGTGTTGGAAAGAAGGCTCTGTAGCCATGGTCTTTGTTTGAAATGCAGAAAACAGGCAGTCGTAAGTCATGATTCTCACATGATTCCTAGATGGAATAAGACTTCTAATTTTATCTTTACATATTTAGTCATAAGTACAGGTTTGCAGGTGATGAGTACGTGGGACTGTTCTTTTTCTAGCCCTCTCCACTGCCTACAGAACTTGATCTCTGTTAACCACGGAGCTGTGCTGTGTCAGTCAGGACAGAGTAGTGTGCTGAGAACGTGCTCAGTAACAGTTGAGTTTCTGTCTGGATGTCAAAGGTGCTCCGGGCTCAGTGGTGCTGGCAAAGGACTTTGGGAGTCTGGAGTGTTTGGGCACACCTGCTGCTACAAATTACATTGACACTGCAAAGAAGATTTCCACCAACGTGGACTGAGATCTCATTTTTAAATCCATACCGTGACAGAAGGACAAACGGGTAGACCCCAGGAACTGTGTGAAGATTACAGAGGGTCTCCAGAAATAGGTTTTCTAGGTAGACCTAGGCTGAAGGAGATTAAAAGACATGTTATGCAAGGTATTTTTTATAAATACTTTAAACCAGTGTAGGTCTGATGGGTTCATCCAGCTGTTGTCACCAATGCATGTTTTGTCACCTGTGAAAACCTAATTGCACTGATCAGTTGTGCTGATGATACTCCTTTGAATTTCTGTCTTCCTTTTCCTTTGTGGAGAAATTTAACTTCAAGATCAGAGTTTAAAACTGCAGGATGTTTATTTACATTGAGATTGAAACCAGGCATGAAGAGGAGGAGAGTTTCTTGGGTCCAGGGTTTGTTGTTAGTGAGTCTAAGCTCTACAGTTAGCAACTGCTGGGGGTGGTTTTTGTGTGGTCTTCCACATCAGTAGTTTGCATTCCAGCAGGTGCTTCCAAGGTGGAATCATGTAAAGATAAAGAAGGAAATATTTTCTTTCAAAACTGGAAGAGTTGCTGTATTGATTCGTTGGTTTCACGATGTCTTTGAAAAAGCTTCAGAAGTGCAGGAAACATTTTATTTCTGGTTATAGAAGATGGATCTGTACATTGTAAGGTGTGCTTTAGAAATAAAAACTGAAGAAGAAATAGATATAATATTATGATAGACATGAAGAATGTTGGGCTTCTTTTGATTGCTACTTTTCTGTAATACAGTATTTGACTAACTGTGGATTTTCTTAAACTATTTTGCTACGACTCAGAAGATATTCTTGTTTCATTGATGTCCTATTTCCAGCTACATTTGCAATGCTGGAGCTTTACTTGAAGCCTTTTAAGTTTAACATTTGTTCTGTCTGCTCTGAGTACTGAATTAATGCCTTTATATCTCTTCTTTGTGCTCTTTAAATTCAGCGGAGCACCAAATGTAGAAGAGGAAAATAAAAACCAACCAAACAAAATACAAGGAAACCAGTCCAGTATCCATAGGATGGATATCTCTAACTGGAAAGCTGTTGTGAGGTGTATACAACAATAATTGGAGATATGTGAGCTTAAGAATGGCCTCTCATCTTGTTTGAAAGATGTTTTTTGACAAAATTTATTTTTAAAATAAATCTTTTTTTCAAAACTGTGCTGTAAAGTTTCAACAGATTTTTCTCTTGAACTTTTTTTTTTTTAACTACTGAATTCTTAAATATATGTTACACAGAATTGAAGAGAAATTGCAACTGAAAACATGATCCTATAAAAGAAATTATGTAAATGGATGTTTATCTTCTGGTCAAAGGAATTGAGGAAACTGTGTCCTTCCAATATGGAATATATATCATAGTATTTTCAATTTGCAGGGATAAAGGCTCACTGTTTGATGCATATTTGCCTTCTATCCATTCTTGGATCATACTGAATTTTTTAATCAAGTCTTAAGCTTGTAATTTATCTGGAACACCTGCATCTGGAAGGTGATGGCTTCATGTCTAATTATGTGCCAGTTCTGTCCTCACTGCCCCATGGACTGGTTACTCCTCCAAGCTACGAGGGTGTTTCCATCGATGTCCTGCTCTGCTCTGAACATGAACTACCCACACTCTCAAACTGACTTATTGGCAGAACAAGATGAATGTTTGCATAATAAGTAGAGTCAAACATTTTATATTCTCCTCTGCTCCATAGCATAATTTAAAACGAGAACATTCTTGTTGTTGTCCGTTTCTAAAACAGAGGAAGGAGGTTCTTTGTCCCTGTGTGTTATTGAAAATCTTTTAAAATCACTTCAGACTGAAACTTTTGTAGAAATGTGATTAAAATATTAGGGCATAACTTATATTTTATATTCAGAAAACATGTATCTCTGCAACTTAATTCAATTTTTGCAAACCCTTCACTATTCCCATGGTTTATAATTTGCAAATTGAACACTTTCTTCTATTTAAGTTTAGAAAAAAACTGTAGTCCAACAGTATTTTAATCTAGCTTATGTAAGCAAAAGTTCAAGACAGTAACATGTTTTAATTGTTGTTCTTGACTGATAGAGAAGGAAAACAAACACCTTCAAAAGCTGGTGCTGATTTCAGACAGTTGGATTCAATAGTTGCTGTGTTGATTTCTCTGTTCAGTGGGAATTCCCTTTCCCTTCTCTTTAGATGTGAACTTACTGGATTTCTATCACCTAGGCTACTTCACATCCTAAATTCTCTATCCTTGAGAAGAGAGCTGCCATGAGGATTTGGGAGGGGTTTGGTGGTGAGGTAAAGTAATTCATGAGGCAGATGGGATGTAGGAAGCCACTAAAAGTTTGCCTTTATCACTTGGAGATATTTGGGGAAGTCTGATATTTTCATCACTCCTCCTCCCCTTATAACCCTCCTTTCCATCTCCCAACTTCCTGATGAAACAAGGGAGGGACCCAGGAAGTGTAACTGTGCACAGATATGGATGTACACAGAGCCCCAAAGGAGGTTCAGCTTCATGGAAGGATCAGCTGGCAGGCTGAGAACGCCTTTCTCATGGCACAGGTGACGTATGGCAGGACTTCCAGGCTGTGGCCAGTACTGTGCTGGAGAATTAATAAAGGTCTCAGTGACTTTGGCAGATGATCTGGTTTTTGCATGTCAGCTGAGGAGATTTCATCAAGCAATTTTACAAAATCCACTTGCCTAAATAAGGTGGTTTGGATTTTTGCAAACTCAAGCAGTAGGTGTGCCTGAAGCCCTGAAGCTCTCAGCACCTTTGTGGTTCGTACAGAGATCCGTTCTGTAGCATGTTCATAAACTGCACTTCTGAAACATCAGAGCAGCCAAAATGTGATTTATTGTGGGATAGCTGAGAGCTGTCAGGGAGCCGGGCAGAGAGGATGTTTGTGGCTGTAACTTGCAGTACTTGATAGATATAATATAGAATCCAGGGATGCAAATGATTCAAGTAATGAACGTGCCAGGTGAGGAGCTCTCTTTATTTCAGTGTTCACACTGAACACTGCAGTTATCTCGAACGAAATACCCAGCTCCTCAGAACTGTACGGGCTAAGGGGCAAGTTAAAAAGGTGATTTTTTTTATTACATTGTGAGCTTTGATTTCATAGCCTGGCAAAGTGGATTCCCTGAAATCTGCCTGAGCCGGGGATCTCTGTGGCAAGCCAAGTGTGGTTGTGGTGGGGCTCTGGCAGCCGTGGTTCTTTCTGCAGCAGTTCTTGCTGCTGCCTCTTGGCACTGCTGCTCCTCTTGGCCCCTGTGCCTCCCCTGCCCAGCGCAGACAGGGAGCTGCCAGCGCTGGCCTGGCCCCTGGGAGGAGAGCAGGGCTGCAAGGGCAAAATGGCAGCAGAGACATTTCTCCTGGAGGAGATAATGGACAGTCAATTATTACTTTTTTCCCCACTGTATGCTCTGTGTGTCAGAACTCTAGATGCAAATAGTCACTGCTTGTTTAAATATTAAAAGGTCATTACTCTACTAAAGGTTTTGGAAATACATGGATTAAAGCTGCTTAAAGAACATTTCTGAAAACCTGTAATTTACTCAAATTTACCTAATTCTGTAAGTCTGGGATTTATTAGCCATTGTGTTAATCAAGTCTCCAGTGTTGTTTTTTCTGTTAAGTACAGATTAAGGTACTACATGTGAACTCATGACTCTTCTTAAAGTCTTGCTGACAGCACAAGAGTTTAAAACTAGTTCAGAAAATTAAATAAGTTTTTATGGTGGACTTGTAATGGTGGATTTGTATTAAAGGTAATTTTCTTCCCAACTGAACACATGGATTGATTAAATTATTAAGGACTTACTCTTCTCAGTATGTCAGTAAAATTTAAAATTTTCTCAATATTGTGGGTCAAGATGAAAATACATTAGCAAAGGCAATCTTCAAACAAAAGACCCAAATTAGATTATTAGGTGAAGGATTTTGAATAGGTCTGGTTTATCTCATGTAATTTTTTGACATTTAAAAAAGCAGTAAATTATTCACAGCTGATTATTTCATGTAAATAGGGTTTATGATTTTGTAAATACAAAGCTGACAGGCTTTTTTTCTCTTTGACAGATGGGGATGGACAAAGTGAACATTTATTACCAGTCTGTGAAGATGAAACGTGTCAAAGAAGTGCCATCTACCTAACCAGGCTGGGGTTGGATCAGGTAATGAGAATTTGGAATAGCAAAGACAAAGCAAAATACTGCTCTTTATGAAATTATATGAAATAGAAATTTTTCAGGAAACAAATGAAACCTCCTCACCTGTAATTATTGAATACAAGAGACTTGTATTTATTTACTTGTGTGTTCCCTATCTGAAAAAACAAGGCTTTAGTGGAAGAGGTTGCAAACCTAGAATTCTTTATAATGGCTAATTCTACTCAAGGAAATGATGGATACTCCTGAAGAGTCACTTCCTTGACTGCAAAACACTGCACCATAACTGTGCCAGCATGAGATTAAAAACAAGGTTTGTGCTAAGAGTTGGAAACAAATCTCATTCAAATGAGCTTGTTTAGTTTAACTTAGGGAGTTATTTTAGGGCAAAAATATATATATACACACACACATATATCAAGTTGAACCAGACCACACCTCTTACCCTAATTTCTACTTTGTTATTAATGGAGTGAATTTCCAGGTGGTATGGAACAGTTTCTTGGAATGTGTATCTTCAGGGCTGGGTTTCTGTTAAATTGTTGGAGGTTCATTTGTTCATGGCTCTACTGGCTTTCAGAGACATAATTCATGGAATAGATTATTGTATGTTCATTTATTTTAAAGTGGGTGTTAAACTGGTTTAAGGGTTTACAGTGCCCTGATTTATAGTAAAGTTGCAGCATACAGTAAATTAACCAGATGTTTGTTGGATGGCTTCATAAATGTTTTACTAAACTCATATTTAGCAGTGTGAACCTAAAGGCCAAGGTGACATACAGAGTGCTTGTAGCTGACAGCAAAACCCATTGTAGGGTACTCAGAGAAAATTACAATGTGTGCCATACATGCTGCTAACCACATTATGGATTACTGATTATTCCCTTACTGAAAAATTGAACATTTGAATTTTGTGCTAAAAGTACTACCCTCTCTAATCTATAATTCTGAATTTAAAGCTGAACTTGTTACAGTCTGTAGCCCAAGTTTAGATTGTAGCTTTTCTCATTTACAGAAACAAAATTTGTAGAACGTAGGCTGTAGCCTACCAGTGAGGAAAATCACTCTGTGTAGGAAAGGAAAGCACACAGCTCCCAGTCAGTGCAGGAGGAATGACTGGGATGGAACATGCCATCAGAGAAGACAGAAGAACTCTAAATTTGGTAATTTATACCTTTTAGCCTCCTGAGCTTGGCAGCTCTGTTGTCACAAGTCACGTTTTGCTGTGCACGCTGTGTTTGGTTGGTTGTGGGTTGTTGGTTTGGGTTTATTTTTTTCACACTCATCCCCTGTAAACACAGAACACAGACAAGAGATTGCAGCATTGCTGGATGCACAGGGGTCCAGCAGAGTTTGAGTTATGGGTCAGAGCCTTTGTGCAAAGCAGGGGGATGCTCAGTTTGTGATCTTGCATTGCTTCTGCTCCGGGGAGAGCTCGGGCTGTGGCCTCGTGCTGGAATGGGTGAGGAGCTGGGGTGCTCCTTGGCAAAGGACAGCTGCACTTCAGCTCTCTGTTTAGTCCCTTACTCTTGATAATATAAGAATTAAAAGGCATTTGAGCTTTGCTGCTCAAGTAAATTTGAGACAAATATACTAAGTTATAATAATTTCGCTGTAGAAAATGAACCCCACATAACCAGCTGGAACCGCTGAGAGTAGTGGGGTCTGAGGACCAATTCTGGTAGCTGTTGTTCAGGATATGTTCCCAAAAGGAAGTGGTGCAGCAGTGGCAGAGGAAACTGTGGGTCAATTTGCATAATACCAGAATTTTTCCAAGGTAGAGTCTGTTATTGTAACCTACTCTGAAGGAACATTGCATGCAGCCAGTGTTTACCTTGCTTCATTATTTCATTTTTTTGATAGGAGTAAACTAGTTAGTTACAAATACATCAGATATTTAACCTATATTTAATTTGTTTACTCAATTTAGTAATTTCACTGTGTAGTTTCAATTCGAAAATTACTTCCAATATAATGACTTCTCAGATAAAAATTAGCAGTTAAATACTGTCCCTTTATTTTAAACAGCAAGGAATCCAAGAGATTCTCACCCTGCTAGAAAAAACGTATTAAAAAGTAATTAGACTTGCCTAGAAACTTTGAAGCAATTTTTCCTCCCTATTTCTAGAACGATTTAATTAAAATGACACTATCAAATGGCATGCAATAATGACTTGTTCTGCCTAACCTTTTAAAGAATTCTATCTAGAATACTCTTTTCTTGTACTCATGTGTAGGTGCTTTTTCTTTTGAAACTTTCTCTTTTCTGTTCTGAAACAGTGAAAAGTATCAGTGTCTTCATTCATATGTCTGCAGCTTTTCCCATGTGTTGCGTGCTTCCTTCAGGTAGAAATCTATTCAAACATGTCAGTTCTTATATTTATCTGGAAGTGAAATGTTTCATTTCATTGAATTTGGTCATTGTGAGGTCAGATGACAGGCTTTGACTAAATAGGTTAATCTTCATGAGAAATGATAAACATAAACGTTGTGGCAGCAGACTGGAATGAATTCTGTTTACTAATCACTTTACAGTTCGAGGGAAAGAATAAGGACTCCTTGTAGTGAAGAATGTGTTTCAACAAGGGGATGGTATCCCTTGTGGAACAGGTCTGTAATTACAGGGCATCTGTGGGAAATGGAGAAATTTCAAGCCTGTTACTGAAAAAATAGAAAATTCTGTATCTTCCCTGTCTCTGTTCGGTTTTTGCTGTAGGGTTTTGTGGCTTATTTTTTTAGTTAAGGGTGTAGCAATGAATTCTTGTTTTCAGAATTTCATTTTTTTTAAAGAAACTGATCTCAAGTCTGAAAGATCTCAAATGACATGACAGTCTTATAAAAATTACTTTGCCTACTGGGCCTGGTTCTGTCCTTTCTGCTTGTTTGCTGTAGTGTTTGATGAAACCAAACGAGAAGCAGTTAATGCTGTTCCATGATAGTGTGTGATGCTTTGGGATGAAATGTGTAACGATCAGAAATAATCTGTACAAGGTGTGGCTCTAAAGCCCGTGGTGAGGAGAGGCAGGCAAGGGCATGTCAGGCTTTGGAGTTGTTCCAGTCAGATCCTGTCTGTCAGGATATTTCTTACGATGTCTTTGGCCCAACTGGATGGCTGCTGGAAAGCCAGGCCAAGCCAGGAGAATTATTTCAAGGATAACCTTTCATCATAGGTTTTAATTTATGTAATGTTGGGGGTGGGGGGTAGGTATTACAAATATCTCAGATTTTCTTCTTTAGGATGGTAGAGCAGAAGTAAAGGCCAACAAGATACAAACGAGTGACTTAAGGAGATACAGACCTCCTAAGGTTTTAAAGGAATGTGAGTGTTTCCATAGCAACAGCAGAATTGCTGTCAGATCCAAGTGGAATCTTATATGCTGTTTCAGATTGTGGCAGGTGTTAGGACACCTCAGACTTCTTGAAATTCACCTGCAATAGCTAAAGTCTAATCTGGGAAATGTTTTAAAGTCCTTGGTACTGTTTAATGTAGAAACTCTAGATACTGTGATATTCTTAGAGATGACTAATCTTTCTTTAATTTAGCCAAGTATTCAGTACGATTTTTCATTTGTTTCCTGAGGCAAACACTATTATTTCAGTCCCTTCATCGGAGAGTTTCTTTGTGGGCTTGACGATTCTTGTAACCTTCCTCTGTACAATAGAAAGGTTATAGCTTTATTCCTCTTGGAAATCTAGCAGGTCTGAAGTAGAACACAGCAGTGCATCCTACAGCAAGCCCCAGGTCCTCGTGGTGTCATTCTCTAGGCTAGAGAGGGTGGTGACAGCATCGATTGTCAGCTGCTGTCAGTCAATGTCAGAAGATTTTCCTTATTCCTGTGTAACAGTTTAAAGGGGGGGGATGGATTCAGCTGCTGTATTTTTCATAAATGTCGTATTCTACAAGATCCTCTCAACATTTCCAAGTTGCGTGTCTTTCTGGGAGCAGGGGTGGGGCTGTGAGCATTGAAAACATGACTTTTACTGCTTTGGTTACTTTCTTCTGTGATTCTGAACCAATGCTGTGGATTGTCATCTTCTGGGCTTTGCACACCATAAAGTAGTGGTGTAAAGTACAGTAGTTTCCTCAGCTAAGGGCCTCAGGTGACCCCTGTGTGCACTGAAAGCCTGCTGCACCCTGCAGTCCTGCGAGCTCTCTGTTGCGTGCGGCTGAACGGCAGTGCACGGGACCGAGAGAGGCAGCCCCGGGGAAAGGACTTGTGCCACTTCTGCTGCTGTGGAAGCTCTTTCAGGCCACTCTTGGTGCTCATCTTTGGCATTCCCAGAAAATGCAATGGCCAGGAATGGGCTACCAATTGGCAGACTTGGTGACTCGCAGCTGGCTCCCTGCCTGTGTGCTGTGGCCTGGAAGCGGCAGCTGGCTGGGGGTGGGTTTGTGCTCCATGGGTTTCTGGCCATAATTTAAAAATGGAGGTGTGTTAATCCCACAGCTGGGGCTCAAAGTCCTGCTCACAGGCTTTTGAGCAAGAGAAGTGCCTTCCTTAATGTATAGAAGAATGTGGATTGTAACAAATGAGCCCTTTTACAGTGACTGCAAGGAGCTTAAAATTTTTCTCAAATGCCCCAGATCTTTTTCAAAATGAAAACGCTGTTGTTTTCACAGGGCAGGAAAGCATTCTCTTTTCTGCTTCTTGAAAAACAAATGTTAGAAGAGTTTAAAAACAAATTTTCAAGCATTTAAATATTTTTCGTATTTTAGCCTACGAGTCAATAATTGAAGGATCCGAAATACCTATATAAATGTTTTAAGTAATGAAATTAGTGATGCTATGCAACGGAACTTAACAGAAAAGGAAGAAGTAAATCTGATTTCTCTGACTGAATTTTATGTGTTCATTTAAAATTTCTTTTAAAAATACACTTACTCAATCTTCCAGTCTTTTCTCATCTGAGCTGTGTAGGAGAAATCATACGATCAGAAAACTGGAAAAAAATAGCTTCATGTGTCCTCATTATACCCACCTATTTCTGTCTTAGAAATTTAAAAATTAGTTTTAGTCTTTCTCTATTAAAATAGTAGCAGCAAATATGAAGCTTAAAGTAATTGTCTGGATTATCAAATACAAAAGAAGCAGGAGATTTATATTGTTGACAAACACTTTTTCATTTTTTTGCCTTTTGTACTGAACTATATATCCCAAGGCACACGAGCAATTAATCTTGCATTACATTACACAATACTGCAGTTGGTAATAGAAATCTACAGAAGGAGTTGTGCCAAAAGCGTGGATTACTCTGAATTTACACGGTCAGAGTGAGTTACAGCTGGTGCTGGAATGTGATCTGGTTATGCATCAAATGAGGCTGATGTTCCTGAAGTCTTACACTGCTGCTCTCAGGGAAGTCCCCCAGCGGGTTCGGTGGCATGGATGGATTTACCCTGTGCATCAGTGGTGCTGATGCTTGGTACCAATAGGTGATGTTTTGCTCACCTGTTGTTTTATATCTCATTGTAGACCTTAGGAATGTGAAAATGCCTTCTATGAATCACTCTGAATAGAGTAAAAGGAGAAACTAATTTGTATTTGTGCCTAAAAATTCTTTTTTAATTTTGTCTCTTTAAGATAGTGTTACCATACCTGGGAACGTTTAGAAAGTATATGATGGATATAATTGGATTTTACTGCAATGACTGTGTGAATGATACCGTGTAAAGTAAAAGCTGTATTATATTTCATGGTTCTGATTTCAATCGCTGTTTTTCAAAATTAGACTATTTTGCAATAATATTGTTTCATCTGTCTTCTGCATGACAAGTAAGTGCTAAGAAATCCAACCCCTTGAAAAATTTCCCTCAGGGTAAGAATCTTTTCCTTATTTTCTGTTTCTTAGATTTTTCCAAACCTTCAGCAAGTAGGAGTAACTAAGTAGACGTGTGTGTCGTGGGGTGTGAGGGTCCAAGTGTGTTCCACGTGCAGTTTGAGTTCCCAGCAGGTGCTGCAGGAGATGATTCCGTTCAAAGCGCTGGGTGTGTGCAGTGGGGCACAGCTGCCCCAGGCTCCTCAGCCACCTCTGGGATCCAAACAACACCGACCTCAGGGCACTTCTGCAGGAACCTGGGGGGCTTCTCTAAGCTGCCTGTGGTTGTTTGTACTCCCAGGGTGGCAGTCAGGTGTCACACACATGGCCATGTGGCAGGAATGCTGTTGATTACGGGGCTGTGCTAGCGAGGGAGTCTTTCCATGGCAGGATCTGATACTGTCATGGATCTCCTTCTGGTTCCTGAAATAGCTGCATTAAGGTTTGGGTGAGAGACATGTAAGATCTGTTAAGTGCTTTTGATGTTGGTGATAGCGATCCTTGGAGATGGCAGCCCTCTGTCCTTTAGAAGGCATTGTCAGTTAGCTGACATATAAAATCACTTCTGACTTTTAAAATGACACTGATTTTTTTTCTGTAGCATTGAAATGTTAACCCTGGCACTTCAGCTTCATACTAACTTGCAAAATTACCTTGATTTTAATTAAGATAAATTCCTATTTAGCACCTCTGCAGCACTTTGGAAAGTAAGTAAAAATGCAGTCTATTTCTTGTCCTGGAGAAATTATACTTTGCATTTCTTTTGTACTTTCTGTTTGATACTTTAATCTTAATTTCTTATCAAACAGTTCAGTATCTGGTGCTTCTGGGGAAATAGGAGGGGAATTGAAGCTCTTGAACTTCTAAATATCCATGAATAATAGAATTGTTCAAGCTGAAATGAACCTTAGGAGATCCAGCCTCCTGCTTTAAGCAGGAGAAAACTGAATTCAGTCTATGTCGTTTAGAGCTTTGTCCAGTCAGACTTTGAAAACCGCCAAGGACAAAGATCCTGCAACTTCCCAGGGCCTCGTTTGTAGTTAAATTTGGTTGTTTATCTCTAGTCAGAACCTCCCTTGTGTCAGTCTGACCGTTTTCTCGTGCTCTTCTGCTGTGTATCACAGTGGAGAGCCTGGCTCCATCTCCTCAGCTGGCTCCTTGCAGCATTGCAAGATCCTGCCTAAATCTTCTGTTCTCCAGACAATCCCTGTGCCCTCAGCCTGTCCTCTGAGGAAATACTCATTGCCTGACCATCTTATTGACCCTTCTCTGAACACATTCAGTATTCTCAAATCCTCCTTGAACTGTGGGGCACAAAACTGGATACAGAATCCAGATGCAGATGAACAAGTGCTGAATAAAAAGAAATCCCAGGTCATCCTGAGCAGGAGCACAGGCAGCAGCTCCAGTGCAGAGCTGGTTTGCTGCCCGAAATGCTGTGCCCAGCTTTACCTTCCTGCTCACCAGGGCCCTCCCCTCCCTCAGGAGAGCTGGTACCCAGCTGGGCACTGC
The DNA here is from genome assembly GCA_013397795.1 of Orthonyx spaldingii. Lineage (NCBI taxonomy): Eukaryota > Metazoa > Chordata > Aves > Passeriformes > Orthonychidae > Orthonyx > Orthonyx spaldingii. The sequence goes on from VZTJ01000387.1 coordinate 259,225, forward strand.
CCAGTGCAGGCAGTTGCTCTCTGGTGCAGGGTGTCTGTTTGCCCATTCTTGCCTTTCTAGGTCTCCTCTGAATGGCCTTCCTGTCCTGCAGCACACTGACAGTGTCCAGCAGTTTGGTGTTGGCCAGAAATCTAAAGAGGCTGCATCCATCCTCCAGCTTTAGTGATGCCTGTTGCCTTTCAATTCCAGGGAAAAAAATAAGACTCAGCATCTCACGGCCCTGATGGTTTTGGCTTACCTACACTTAAGGAATAGTATAAATTCCAGGCAAGCCTGAATTTCAGTTAAGGTGTTCCTGAACGTCTCCATATACTGGTTGTATTCTTACAACCTTAACTATATTTTCCTGTTCTGGAATAACTGAGTGCATAAAAAATACTTCAAATTATTTCTTTCATTTGGTGACAGAGTTAAGAAATAATCCTTATTTGTAAATGGTTAAGAATTCTGATGAAACAAAGAAGTGTCAGCTGTTTTAAATAGAATTACATTGTTTAAATAAATAAAATGGATTTCTTTATCTAGGTGTTCTTTTTTTGTTTTATTTTACAGTGGATTCCGGTCTTGCAAGACTTCAGAAATAAAGACACAGTATGGGGCTTTGTACCATATCAAAATGACAAATCTTCAACAGAAATTTCATTTCCAATTACACTTCATATTGGAGATTACAATATGGATGGCTACCCAGATGCACTTGCTATACTAAAGAACACTTCTGGAAGGTAGAGTATATGCAGACCTAGAAATAAAGCTATCTGATTTGTGTTCAATCATCCGTCATAGAAATTACTAACTTTAGTGCATCTCGTTCATTTTGTCAAGTGAACAAGACTTTTGATCTCTGCTAAGTGTTTCCCTTTGAACAAAAGTGTGCATTTCCATGCTACATTCAGAATGCATAATTGTATAGGCTCAAACTGGGACTCTGGGGAGTGGGGAATTGCATCAGGGACTGGAGTATGAGGTAACATTGTAGACACTCCTGCCAGGGCTCAGGGGCTGATTCTCTCCCTTTCCTTTCCGAAATCATCTTCTGTAAATTCCTGACTTCAGCTGTCAGTGCTGACTAGTAACACCAGCCTGCTGAGAGCTGGGGAACCTGTTCTTTGCTGTCACATGGAGTGAGCACTGACTGGTGACTCTGCTGAAAAATGCAATAGAGGTTTGCCCTTTTTGAGAACCAGGAATTTAACAGTGATTTTTGTACTGTCCAAGTCTAACTGAAAATAAATAACACACACCCCCAACCCCTCCACAAAAGAAACTCCTAACCCTTCTTATTAAATTTTTCAGTGTAATCTTCTCATCTTCCTTTTTTTAAATTTTTTTTCTTCATTGCTTGCTTTCCCAATACTTTCTACTGCTACCATCTGGTGCTAGGTGGGAGAGGGCATGTGGGGGTGCTCACAGAGAGGCTGTTGTACACAGAGGAGTCAGTGATCCATGTCAGAGCTGCCCTGAGCAGGGCATTCCCAAGGTGCTGGGCCCGTGCCCCTGGCTGGGGATAAACGCAGCCGCTGATCGGAACGGAGCAGCCTGGGGGCAGCTCTCACCTGGCACCTGGGGAGGCTGCTGCTGGCATGTCCTTATCTTTACCTTGAAGTGTAGCAGCATGTTTGCATGTGAACATGCTTTTGCTTGACAGCAGGGATGATGAATAGACTTGTTTACACGGGAGAAAAACTGAGAGCCCTAGAGACCACAATGCCAGTGAAGCCCAGCAGAGACAGGATGTGTGCACGTGCTGTGCCCTGACTGCAGTCTGTGCTGCACAACCAGCTCTGCCAGCATCTACAGAGATGCAAGGTTCTCTGTGCTATTCCCTTTTTCTTCATGTCATTGCTTGTAAAAGGTATTTTAACCCATACTTTATGGAGTCTTAATGTCTTCCTTACTTGGCACTTACTTGCACTAATGCATTACAAAGTAGAGTAAGTCTCTCATATGGGTGTATTAGTTATCTTCCTCTGCGTGGTATTTTGGATGAGCTTGGGTGCAAGTTCATAGTTTGAATGAATACTCAATAAGGAAAAAAGTGAGGAGCTCACCTTGATGCTTCAGACAGTAAGAGAATTTGATGCTGAGGTCCAAGAAGTCAATTCAGGTCTTCTAGTGGTTGCCTAAACATGAGTCACCTACTGACATTTTTGTGTTAGAGTTCTTCAGATAGTGACACACACCTAAAAATGACCCAGTTTGAAGAGTAGCGTGCCTGTGTTCAGCCTACATGATGTGATTCATGACAAGGCTGTGAGCAGCTGAGCTCTGTCTGTACCTCTGAGCCTTAAAATAACAGCAGAGCAGCTGTTTCTATTCAGACACGGCAGACGAGAAGGAGGTGATGCTGTTACTGGCCAGAATTTGCCAGGCATAGTTAAAGCACTCGGGCCCTGAACGTCAGGTGTTTCACTCCAGACTTTCCTCAGCTGGGACTTTGCATCTTCTGTTCAGCAGTCATTGAATAAAGACTGCAGACAGTCTAGAGAGCAAACTAGAAGCAGCCCTCCCTTAGCCAGAGGAACACGCTGACATCGGAACTGTGAAGTTGCTGTTTTTGCTTTTGCTGAAGCCTCAGAAACCTTGTGTTTCGAGCTGTACTGTAATGTGCATCCTGATAGCTGGTGCACTTCAGAAGGGCTGCATGAAGATTTATGGAGTTCAGAAATGTACTTGAAGCTATTTTAACTTTTAAGATTCTTAGGAGCCTCTGTCCTCTGGCTGGTGTATAACCACGGCAATGTAATATCATGTAAAATCATTCAACACTTTGTAAAGAGTTACTCCTGTAGAAGCCCAGGAGTCACCTATGTCTTGTAGCAATGAGCTACTCTGATACACTTTTATTCTCCTTGCTTCTGGATTTGTTTGCTTATTCAATTGAGTGCATTCAAAATTATTTTTAAACTTGACATCAAAGTTGAGTGACACAGTAAGACATAAGGACTGAAGGTACTGGCAGATGATGTGACAAGCTATTAAAAGGAAGCTTCAGAAAACTGAGGGATTCTGGCAAAAACAGACTAAATAACCTAAAAATCAAGCCATACAGTGCATGTTAACGTTGTATATACCCAGTATTTGTAGAAAAGTAATGGACACATGCTTTGTACTTCAGGATGGGAATGAAAGTTACTTTTTTTTTTGCACTCACTATGAAATGTCACATTCAATATTAATTCATTGTTTTTGAGAGACTTAAGCAAATACTTCCTTTTAAAATGTGTAACTGGGTCACTGATTGAAGAGAATTAAAACAATGTGGGAATTAAATTAAAAGCTGTCCTTAAATTATAGCAAATTAAAATGAAAACCTTATTTAATCGATTTTAAACACTTCTGGATCAAGCTGTTTATTTCTTTCTGTGAAGCCTTTCATGCTACATCTACAGATCTAATTTCAGTGATTGATTACTGTGATTAAATGATAAAAGCATTTTTGTAAACTCTTGACCTCAATCTGTGCTATCGGTGAGGAAGCCTGGTTTCTACTTGCTGCCTGTAACGTAAAGAATTAAAGCAGGCAGAAACTATTTTGTTCATCTGAAAGTATACCAATACATGATAATGGAAGAAAAGGATTAAAATCAATTACATGCTTCCATCACCATTCAGGAAAGTACTTTCAGATCAAATCTGACAAATCCCTACAGAAGACTGAACTAAAGGTACCACAGTTGGGCATAACATTGTTTTACTGTCCTGCCCAGTGGGCAAGCCAGGAACACGATCAGTAGCTCAGGTACTGTCAGACCTGTTCTAAGACTCTGCTGTTCCATCTCCTGCCATAACCCTTTGGTTTCAAATTACAGTGTGTAACATTCTGACAGTGTGGAGACGTTCCCTACCAGAAACAACAAAAAGGAATCTCACTTGTGGTTGCAGGTGTTGTGGGGGATTGAACCTTTTGAGCCTTTATTAAGACTCAATAAATTCCAGCAGGTGAAGGTGCTAAATGCACTGTAGATCCTTACATATTTATCTGTTCAGTCTGAATTCTTGTAACTTCTGACTTGAGTCAAAACCTGCACATTGGAATTCAAGTCCACAGATTTTTCTTCAGGCTAGATACATACATGAATTCTGTATTAGAAATTGTGTGTATATATAGAATAATAATGGGGGAAGGGATTTTATCAGGAGTTAGTAATTGGTTTAGCTATACCTCCTGTCTTACCTAAATGAATTCATTTTTTCCCATGCTGATTTTAAATTCACTCTGGTCACATTGGAAGTGTAAATACTCATGTGAGTTTATAAACATCTACCTTTGTCCCATCTAATGAGATGAAATGAATTTTGTTTAACAGCTGTTTCCAATTAGATGCCAGTAACTGCCATCTTGCATTGCAAATCTGTAACCTAAGTCGTTCAATTCCATATTTATTCAAAGGGAATGTTTTTCACTGGTCACGTAGGCAGTACTCTGACACTGGTGATAACAGTAAAGACTGCAACTTGGAGATAATAAAGAGCTGGATATCAAAAGTTGAATAAAAAATTTTTAAGTATGATGGACTTCTAGGAAGTTTTCTAAGTGTTCATGCTCAGTTTTAAATTAATGTGTATGTATTAATCCTTCATATGGAAGGACTCTTATTTGACTGAATTATCTCTTCCTAAATCATTATTAGTTGTCACTTGTCAGAAGGAAGGTTGGATAGAGGACTTCTTTTAAATGAAGGATTGATGAGCACCTTGTAATTGAGCAAATCTAAAAAACCGGAGGCAAATTCAATTATTCTGGATGTCTGGAGTAAGATACTGGTAATGTAGATGTCCCTGGTATTACTGTAAATGAACTAGTCTGAAACTGACAGCATGAGAGATGTATGAAATTAGCAGCACATATTTAATTCTAATTGCAAAGGAATATGTTAAAATAAAACTCAGTCTTCAGTCTTTTTCATGTTAAGCCTTGCTTATAGTTAGTCAGCCTTATTAAATCTCCCTTTCCTGCATAGATGACTCTGGTCAGAAGGTTCCAAATTGGGATATAATATACTTTGGAATAAAGTTAAGTAGGCAGTACATGATTTATCTGCATCTGTGTATTGGTGTGTATTTGAAGTGCTGCAAATGGCATGTTAAGGGCAATAGCCTGGTCTTATTTCAGAGTTCTTGTGCTTTGTCTCTTGTACCATTGAAACTGAATTGTGTGGTATTGACTGGTACACATTTGTAGAGCACTTTAGCATTGATTTTTTAGGCTTTACCATTACAGAAGTGTCTGTCTTTATAGGCTTTCAAGGACATTGCTTTGTCATTTTAAAGATGCAGATAATTATCTTTGTTACAGGGAGATTCTTTCTGAGGGGAAATCTTCAAAATTTGGTTCAAAATAATTGGAAGGTCATAAGCTTGCACTTGTTTATTATAGGATGTAGCAGAAATGAAACGTGGAAGTAGATAACTTCAATTCTAGGGCTGCTTGTGTATTAGGCTCTACAGGCCTAAATCATGTAAGGATTCAGCTGGCAGCTCACAGCCAAGTCCAGATGTCTCCCAGGAACAGCCTGAGCAGCTGAGGAGGCAGTGAACAGCTGGTTCTGTGCCCTCTGCAGACAGTCAGGGCCTGCAGCTCCCTGGTGCTGCAGCACGGCCTGCACAGCAACATTTCCTCCTCCCGGGACAGGGAGCACCTGGGACAGGGGATGCTACATCTACGAATTCATTCATTTCCTCTGCAAGAGAGCTCTGCCACAGTGCACCTCTTGGGTCTTCAGCATCTGTTTAGGGTTTGAGATTGCTTTGTTCTTCCTGCTGTTTGTCTTATGTTTCTCTTGTAGATACAGAAGGGTAAAAGAAAGTGGCATTTCCATACTCAGTGCCCCTTTGATTAATGTTTTCCTTTTTTTCTCAGTTGCAAGGAAGAAAGATAAAAAAGGTTCCTGTAGTAAGTAAACTCCTTGTGTCTATCCATTCACAAGGCTTCTAGTTTAGACCTGAGCAGTGTGCAGAGTGTAATGCAAACCTGACAGTCTTTTGTCTTTTAGATAATTATCATCTAAATAATTTCTGACAATTTTAAAAAAATCTGAACTGAAAGAGTCTTTGTAAAAGTTTGTCCAAATTTTAAAAAGCTATGTTGAGATGAGGAAAACAAGAAATTGAAACAATCTGCTTAGCTCAGCTTGTCACCTTACCTTGTAGTTGGCTGTTCTGATATGATACTTAGGTAATACATGAAATGAATGTGAGCACGTAAGAGTTTCAAGTTGTGGTTATGAGTTCGCAGGTACAGATAACGCAGCACCTTAAATATTGCAGGTGACCTCCTTTCCTTTTGGCCATACGTTAATTGCGTGCTTTGCCTCAGGAGAAGTGCCTGTGTGTGCCTGTGCATCCCGGGTGCTGCTGAGACACAGAGCCCACCTGGCTGTCCCCACACAGCCAGCAGCGTGTGCAGGGTCACTCTGAGGACACGGTTCTGGCTGTTGCCCTGGGCTCTGACAGCTGAGCTGCCTTTACAGAACACTGCTCTGCCCCAGAAGGAGAGGAGGAAACTTCATCTGTTTCTGTTGCCGAGGCAGTGAAGGATTCTAGTAGGCTCCCAGGATACAAACCTGCCCCAACAGTTGGGCTCCGTTGGTAAAGTGTGAGGTTTTCCCAGTTCCAGGAGCACTGATACATAACCAGGGAGAGTGGAACCTTGTGTCTCCCACTGACCCAGAGGCACCTATCGGGTACTCTTTAGAAGGGAGATTTTTCTACACTAGCCCTGGTGGTCTGGTTGGTTTCTGTGTCTCTTGTTTGGTATTGCAGCCTGTCTTTGTGTTGCGTGTCAGCAAGTGCCCAGTTGGGTTTGTCTTGCCCTATTTTTACTGTGCCAGCTGGTTGGGTTTTGTGTTTTATATTTTGCTTGAAACATTGGAAAACATGCAAATAGAGATTTGGTTTAATCTTAAATTTGCTTAAAACATGCAGTGTGTCGGAAAAAGTATTAATGGAGTTGAGATGGGAAGAAGCTGTCATGAAATAATGAAAAAGCATGGACAGGTATTAAATAGTGTTTAAGCTGAAGGACTGTGGAAAGGATTAAGAAAAATGGCAGAGAAGTCCACTTGTATTTTTTTCATAACAAAGCAAGGATATGTTCAGTCCTTTGACTGGTTAAGTTATTCCTCTTGGTTTGGATCCATTTATGCAGTGTATTCATGGTTTAAGTCAGGCACAACAATGATTGTAATTCTGTCTGTAAAGTTCACATAAGTACTTACGGATTTTTCAACTACCCAGTGCCTGCTAACTGTGGTTTTATTACACTTAACTCCAGAGCACTTAAACTATTTCATTACAATATTTTTAAAATTTCTGTAATTTAGACTTACCTCAAGTCTGTTTATCTATTTTTCTATCTATGTTTTACAGCAATCAACAAGCATTTTTACTAGAAAATGTCCCATGCAACAACGTGAGCTGCAGGAGCGTGCGGCGCATGTTCAAGGTGTTCTGGGAGCTCTCGGACCTCAACCAGATCAAGGACGCCGTGGTAGCGACCTTCTTTGACATCTATGAGGATGTAAGTGCAGCTCCTCAGCCCAGCAAGCAGGGGCTGGCCCTGCACAAACCTTGGCTCTGCAGCCTTGGCTTGTCCTGCTCAGCTGTGGATGGCCCTCTCCATCCCAAATTGATGAGCATTATATTCATAGCATTTCAAAGATATTAAAATAAATAGCAAAGGTGTAAACTTTGCTGCACAGCATTTTTTTCAAGAGTAAATAAGCATTCTGATGTAAACTTGGGATTTTTTCCCCTAGGGAATCTTGGATATCATTGTGCTAAGCAAAGGCTACTCCAGCAAGGACTTTGCTATCCATACATTGAAAAATAACTTTGAAGCAGATGCCTATTTTGTTAAAGTTATTGGTAAGTTATCAATGCATAATCAAGTCAAAATGGGACATTGGAATGTGAATATTTGAGCCTTGGCATGTGAAAACTTTATGGTACTATTCTGTACCTCTGCCATATGAAGCCTGCTTTGCTGGAGTTGGTGTGTGTGTCACGTGGGAATGATGCAGAATCGCCTTCAAAGTGGGCTGATTTCATTTCAGGCACTCCTGGCATGGTGTGTTTTGCTTACACTGCATGATCTGCTCTGAGGGTCACTTTGCATTCCTGTGGGAGTCCCATACGTGGCACAAACCACACCTTACCCTGAGAGCACAGAGTGGCCATGAATATGGCCAGGCTGTGTGAATTAATGACAGTTGGTTTAAAAGGCTTGAGTTAGATTAGGATATTCATAATTAGGTTTTTAAACTGCATGCCCTACTGTGCTCTTCAACTGCAGAGGCGTTGAGCTTTTAAGCTCATTACTTGTCTGTCTTCCTTGATTTTTTTGAGTAAAAAATGTGGCTGTATGGGAACCTATGAAGACAAAGCTCAATAGCAACAACTAGAGGTTCACCTTCAAAAACTGTATTTGCCTTCATGTTACTGAAATGCATCCCATCCTCTAAAGCACACATTCTGCACACCATTAAGAGAACAGAACTGCAGCTGCTATTGGGGGCTCATGCAGTTATTACTTTGTCCACAGCCTGAGCTCTACTCTCATTGTGATAGTGTTTAATAATGTATCATGTTGATGGAAGCCTTCTTTTAAATAATATCGTATATCTGTAGGGTAATTCACAAAAGCATGCAGAAAATCCTCTGGAAAAATCTTCGCAAAGCCATATCAGAATTATAACTGTGTGATATTTTAATGGGGAAGGGAGTAATTTGCAACATGCTTTTTGATTCACTCTGTGTAAATCTATCTTAAAAACTGGGGCAAGCCTTTTTTTAGCACCCTTTTAGGGTGTGAGTATTTTTGCATAGAAACCCCAGGAAATGGGAATTAATGAGTGTCTAAAAATATTTTTACTGTGATACAGGGGAAAGTATTTCTAACAAAATGTGCTTTGTGTGGGTTAGTGTATCAATAAATGCATTGTGTTCACTTATTTGGCATATGGACAATGAGAACAGCTTTGCTCATTATAACTGATGTCAAATGCACTTGGTCAGGTAATTTGTTCCAGGAGTGAAACTGAACAGCAAATCTCAGTGTGCCCTTTTGCATCAAAATGGGAAGAGTTGGTTCCCTTGCATTCTCACCTATGTGTAACAGATAAAATAAGCTTGTAGCTTTAAAAGTCTATTTGTACATACATATAGTCTTCAAATTCTGCTTTACCACACATTCATCCTAACTGTCCAGATATGGGGGGTTGGACTGTATAAAATATTAGATTTTACTGTATTTAGAAATTTCAGCAGTTTGAAATCACAAGCAAAGAATGATAATTTAGGAATCTTGTTGTTAATATTCACACACAAATTATTAGAAAAATTCCTTGACTAGAGCAGTGCCATTTCTGACTCAGGCAGGGACTGATTTCTAATCAGACTGTGAATATCTTTCATGCATCTTTTGGTACTTCCCTGGTCCCAAACATTTCGTACCCTTAACTCTGTGGACACTTAAAGAAGACAGAAAATGCTTTTAAAAACTCCTGGTGGTTAGGATGACCTGCTCTCAAATGTGATCCAAATCTTCATTTTCTGTCTGCCACCCTTGCTTTGGGATACCATAATTCACGGAGAAGTAATGTTTTTCCTTGGCTTCAGTACCTGGTGTGCATCCTCTTTCCTGCCCATAGCCATTGCTGGCCTGCTGCTCAACCAAACTGTTGTCATTAGAAGTCCAAATTTTGCATCAGAATGTACTTTAGATTATTTTATGTGTGTGGGTTTTGTTGTTTTGTTCTAATACTCAGTGTGACAGGATGTCCTGGCTTACAGAACAGATGGCTTTCACTGTCCCTCGTTTAGGTTTTTAACAGAGATTTCTGAACGTAACTGATTTTTCAAACTAGTCAGTTTTAAACAAGTGATTGGAACAATTGTCATGGGCTGTAGATGTTAAGTAGCATTACATACATCTGCTTATAATACTTTTTAATTAATAGAATAAGTGGGTAATGGGATTTTTGCTTGTTACAGCTCTTGTGAATTGCTTTAAATCAAGTTCCAAAATTATGCCTTGTATAGAGGGAAAAGCCTTTATCTTTTTATCAGTAAAGCTGAATCTCTGCCAGTATTTTAAATGGTTAGAAATGAAGAATAATGAATAAAATGTATAGTTCACGATTTTAAAAATGTTTTAATTTGGAATTTTTCTAACTAGCAGATCTGTGCTTTTGAAGCTGGCTAACCAATGAGGTGGAATAAAACAGCAACTGATGAATTTCTGCCAAGTAGGCTTCCAGCGGATTAGGAAATGTTACACTTTAACATAAATCACAAAGAAGACATTTATTTTCTTTGTGTTTTAATGGCTACCTGACACTATCTCTAGACTTTATCAGATTTCAAAGGGGGAGCTTCCAAGATGGTTTGTGAACATAACCACAACAAGCTCACTTTTTGTTCTTGCAGTTCTCAGCGGCCTCTGTTCCAATGACTGTCCTCGGAAAATAACAGTAAGTGTAACCATGGCTTTGTTTAGTATTGAGCTTCAAATAAACTGATGTCTAATTATGCCAAAACCTCTCAACATATTTAAAGAGTTATTGACTGGAAGAATATGTAATCCAAATCATGACTGGCCAAGTTGTGCTGCTGTGAGCCCCATAACTTTGGGCAGCTGCTGCTCAGAGCTGGAATCAGTTGAGTGACTGTGCAGGAGCTTTGTTACCCAGCACTGGGGCTGGGAAATACCAGAGACAGAGGAACTTGGGGGCCCAAACTGTGAATTGTGCCAAGGCTTGGTGGGCCCTTTGAAAGTCCAGGCAAAACTGACTGTGGGGCAGATCCAGCCATGGAGCCACTTGTGGAGCCACTGCTCCAGCAGTGGGCACAGCCAGGGAAGGAAGTGCTCTGGGCTCTGATGATTCTGCAGGCAGCTCCATACACGTGTGCTGTTTTCTGTTTGGATTATTTTATTCATCTCCAGAGATCCTGCAACTCACCCACCAAACTACCAATTAGCAAATTGTTTAGCAATGTTCACAGTGAAAATTGGCCTGAAAGAGGAACTTAGAGGAACCAGAGGTAGCAGTAGCACTTTAGCTCTGCAAAAATTTCACATTTAATTTTGACTTGGAAGTAGAAAAACTGCTTCAAATGGGGCTAAGCCTCACTTCAAGCCTACTTTGAGACATGGGGTTTAATTTCTGTTATAAAATAATGAGGTTTGATAGTATCATTAACTGAATTACAAAAGTAGAGGGTTTGAAAAGCAAATCTTCACAGCAGATGTTGGTGAACATTTCATTATGGAGATCACTGAAACACTGTTGCCTCCATTGTAATAGAAGTTCTCTGTCAGAAAGTAACATAAAGTACATTATGCCAGAGTACAGCTGTGTGGCACCAAAAAAATGTTAAATTTCACTTTATTCACTCATCTTTCATAGATCTGCATTAGCATCACCTTTGTGATCTCCTTACTTTTCATTCTAATCAATTATTATTTTCAGGCTTTGATCTCATCTGTCATCATTATCACTTACTCTTGTGGTTTAAACTTACTATTTTTTGAGGCATGGTGTGAAACATGTCATCATCTCTTTTAGTGTTCCTTCTGTAACTTACTTGAAAGCTCTCAACTGGATTTGATGCCCTAATATCAGCTTGAATTCAGCACTAGGAAAAAGAAAGGAAAAGTTTCTTTAAAATCTCTTCCTTGTTGTCCCCCGTCCTCTCCCTTTCCCACCCCTTCTTACTAAGGTGCATTTGTTAGGGTTCATCACTCAATAATACACAACTTCCTTGGATCTTTGTTTGTTTTATTTTTCCTCATGACTGTACTTTGATGTTCAAGCCCATTTTCTTCCTCAAGAAAATTTGTTTAAAATAGATACCAATACTCAACAAGAAACTGTTCAATCACTTTTATGAATTAAATGAAACACTGCTAAATAATGATTAAAAAGGTGGGATTTGTGTAGTATTTTTCAATTCAGAAATATCATCAAGATAGTGCATTCTCTCAATATTCTGCTTTTTCAGAACATGCAGTTATTTCTTTGAATTTTTAAGGGATTTTTATTTTACTTGTAGCTTCTGAGGAAACATTAAACCTTTTGCCAGAGGACTGAATAGTATTGCTTTCTTCATGGGAAACTAAACATTACTAGCCAGCTGACTACCCTGATTTTGAAAACTGATTTCCACATAATGCTATGACCAAAAAAGTTGCAAGATTTTGAAGTTACAATATAAAAAATAAATTATTAATATAAAAACATTTCTCTTCAGTTTACTGTTTAATTACTATAGCTTTGTCTGTTCCTAAAATTTTGCCTGCCTTTTTCTTTGGTTTTTATCCCTTGCAGCCCTTTGGAGTTAATCAGCCTGGTCCTTACATCATGTACACCACTGTAGATGCAAATGGGTACCTGAAAAATGGGTCAGGTAAGAGAAACCCACTGTGAGAATAGCCAGGGCACAGTCTGTGTGTGGATGTGCTTCTCAGCAGCCTAAAGAGCTGGAAAGGTGACAGAGGGAAATGGGAATGGTTTCAATGGTGCCTTCAGCTTACAGTGCTAAACCCCCCAACGTTCTCTTCCTTCTTTACAGATTGCATTTTTATTACAAACATTGCAATTGCATTATTTTTTCATCTGTCCCGTGCCAGTTGGGTTTGAGCAGTTGGCTATATCAGAAAAATTGTTGGGTAAAATATCATGTTTGTGAAATAGCATAAGCTTCTCGTTGCCTCCTCAGCAATTATGTATTAAAACACAGCAGTGGTCTTGAAATACCTGTATACAATCCTAGTATCCAGATGGCAAAGGATCAGGATAATACTCAGAACACACAGGATGTATTTGTCTGGAGTTGTTCACCACAGCTGGAAGGTAACAAAATCAGATCCTGAGGAAGCTGGAGAGGGAATGCCTGTGTCCTTCCAGGTAATGCAAGAACTACGAAGTATCAATCACGAGGTAACAGGGTCAGAATGAGGGGAGGGAGTGCTTGGTGCAACTTGTATTGTGACTAAGGGTTTAATGGCTGAGGTGGAGCAGATGCCACAGTTTGCAAAAGTCCCAAAGCAAAGCAGCCAAGGAGAGAATTTCCACTGGGCCATGGTCCAAGCAGTGCCTGAGGTTAGAATAGCCTGGGGTTTATGCTGCCTTCCTAGGTGTGTGTTAGTGGCTCCTGGAAAACACAGGACACTGTACAAAGTGGTTTATTGGTCTCATTTAAGACTGTTAATCTTAGGACTATAATGGACTCACTTCTTGCTTAGGCAAAAAATCCCAAACTCACAAGCTGAACGTGATCAGAGTATGAAGGTCTGTAAGTGCAGTCATCTCTACCTGCCACTCCAGTCTCATTTCAAATTAAACTCAGATTTAGAAGAAAAAGGTTTCACTAGTTCAATGGGAAGACAGTATTCGGTATAACACTAACTTACATAAAAGCAATAATTTAGGGGGGGAAGTGCTGGCATGTTAAGGTCCTGAGTCAATCTGAATCACTGGCAATGCTCTCACCATGAATTGTGTGCTCAGGACTGTTAATTCTGCCTGAGAAAAAGAGAAAGAAGATGTCCTGAAATACAAACCAGATAGCAAAAACATGTCTTGATACCCTAGCATTTCTGTACTTGTACACACTTAAATAAAGATATTTTTCTTCCTCTCTGTCATGGAACAATGCACATATCTTACAAATGTGTGGAATAAAACTAGCTTAAAATTTGGACCTATTTCATATATAATTTTCCTATTTTTTTTCTGTTTCTCTCTTCCAAGGACAAAAGCAAACGCATTTTTCTTAAACATTTTTTTTAAGGTTTGTTGAGTTTGGTTGGTTGTGGCTTTGTTGTTTATTTGGGTTTAGGGGGGCAGTTCTTCTAGAAATGCAATGTTTTTACAATTTAGTCTAAGAAACAGCTATCAAATGTGATTTAATACTGTTATATTCCCTTCACAGCTAGCATATTTACAATAATAAAAATCTAACAGAGTCCAGATATGATGAATTTCCTTTTCTGTTCTGACATTATGAAATAACAGTAATGAATTCCAAGTGCATTTATGACCCCAGCAGTATTGCTACAGGGAATTTTCTAATGCTGTCTTTGATCAGTTTCTCAACACTAATAAGTTAATAGATTTTTTTGAGTCTGTATAATTCCTGCAAGAACTTTTCAAAGTCATGTTTTCTGAGGGTGTTACATTAGGTTGGTAGCTAGACTTCCTTCTCTTGCAAGTGTTATGTGTAAGATTCAGTAATGTTCTAACTAGAATTACTGGCCTACAGGTTGTTGTCTTGCAAAACAGCCCATTGCATCTCAATCCTCTTCTGTTTGACTATCAACAAATCATCAAGCAATATTCCTTATGTGTACTGGCAGGCAATACCAAACCCATATGGCATTTTTGGGCCATGTATAAACCTACAAAACATCTTTTCCACGTTGAGCTTTTATTAGTATAGCATCAATATGCTATTTTAAAACTAACTTATTTGCCTTCTATAATATGGACAATCCATATTTGAAGTTTTTAATTATCTGAAAGGAGTAATGGGCTAATCAAAATGTTTAAAGAATTATTTCCTTTCCCAAGCAGTAACATGAGTAAAAGCAAAATTCTTTTTCTGATGCAAACAAAACTCACCATTCCCTTTTTGTGCCCGCCCTCCAAAGTCAGCTGCTGTTATTTATTGCCTTTATGACTGCTCTCAGTGGGGGAACAGTTGTTGGCTGGACCACTGCAATCCCTCACCTTAAGTTATCCCTCCAGCCCTGGGCTTAAGTAAATCATAAAAGTGCTCAAAGCCATGGTCCCCACTCTGCTTCTGATCTTGTAAACTCTGCAGGATTTTAGTTGTGAGTTACGGCACCTTCCGTGTAGGCAATATTCACGCAAAGAGTAAAATAAAAAGGCCCATATGGCTGTCCTTATCTAATTCATTTTAAGGTTCTTTGATCTGCCAAGCCTTAACTACAGGAAATTTGCATAATTATGAGGGTTTTCTCAAAAACATTGTTAGAATTGTTCTGTCTCCTATTAACATTCCAGTATGTTGTTAAAAGATAGCAGAATAATAATTAGCATGTGTTCTGTGCTTTTACTTTCACATTGCTCAATTCACTGGTAATCTTACAACAAGAAACAGTGTTAAATTAGCTACAAGGAATAGCAATTGCCAACGTGGCCATTAGAATGGGGAAGTTCTGAGCTTTACATCTGCAGTTAATATCTCCAAAGACCTTCTCTTCCTGAGAGGAAAATCAACTGCAACAGCTTCTTCAAATATTTAAGGAATTTCATGCTTGAGATCAGACCAGGTCCAGTGTAAATCTGGGAGAAGTATACAAACTCAAATTTAAGTCATGCTTTCTGATCCGTGTCCTGCAGCCTGCCTTCCCCCTTTTCTTTTGGAGTTTTTATTTTTAAGCAGATCCCACAGTGAAGTATGAGTGTCAGCCAAGATTTTCAGCTCTACATAGACATTTCCAGGCTTTTATTGGGAGAGTATCTTCTGTGTTTCAGCCTGTGCTACGCACATCTGAATTTTCTCTCCTGAAGTAAAAATATGCTGATAGAGTTTGAAATAAATATGCTCATAATTGCAGCTTGTGTCTACCAAACATATTAACTCTGTGGGCCAGGAACAAATGGCAGTAAGTGTTTCAGGTTTCCTCAAAGCTCCATATCCATAGGAAGATGATAAGAGTGGCCTCACTGCATGGCTCATATGGATCAAGTCAAAACTTGCTTAAGCATCTGTATGAGTGAAGCTGTGTGGACTGATGGCCTTTGCAGCTCTCATTCCAGAGCTCTTTCATTTTGCTGGTTTTGCTTTGTTTTGTTTTAAACCTTCCATGGCAGAATGACCTTTCACATGCTGTGAAGTCATGCTCTTCTGGTTTTTTGAAATCTGCTTACTCTTCCCTGTTGTTGCATTGAGTTCTCCTGCTGTTTAACTAAATTGAATTGTGAGGTGAACACAAATGTCTAGCAGCTATTATAGTCGTGAATTTAAACATAAACATTGCAATATGTACCAGAAAAAAAAGCAAAATAAGCTTCTTTTCAATGGCCATTTGACACTGCAAGGTTCATTGTGTAAAATTCCACTACACAGAAAGCAGAGTGTATTCATGGAACAAGCTGGAATAATTTAATATTTGAATAGCTGGATTCTGTTAAGAGGGATTTTCTGGTTGCTGTAGGTGGGAATAGCCTGCTAGTATGTTTTTATATATAACTCTCTTTTGTTTAGAAAACTTGTTTGAACTTGTACTGTTGCTTGCAATATTACCAAACCTTGGATATTTGTGCATCACAAATGACACGGCTTTCCCCTATCAGAAATATGGTAATTTTATTGTTTGAGGGATTTTAAAGAGTTACCAGTTTTATAATTTTATGGTGTAAAGGCATTTTTCATAAAAATGCATATTCTCATATAAATGCATCAGGTTTGGAGTTCGGGCTCGCAGCAGCATCCGAAGCGTTGGCAGCACTGCAATCATCGGTGTCCAAGTCCCAAGAGTGCACTTTGAGCTCCCTTTCCCCTGCTGTTTGTGGTACTGCAGGACAGGGTATTGCAGGAAAGGTGGGGAGGTGAAGCTGTGTACTGCATTAATCTGGAATTTCCAATTAGGTGGACTAAGGAAAGGAGGCAGCCAGCTGGGGAAAACAGGGAGACACCTCCAGCCCTCAGAAAACCGGAGTTACCATTGCATATTTTAAGCAGAAAAAGAACTCTTTAACCACTACATTTTTTTCCCAACCAATGACCTCCAAAGGCAGTAATAAAGGAACTGAAGTAAAGCTTTCAACTAAAGCCAAGCAAATCAATTTCTCTAACTTTCTATGAAGCTTTCAAGTTTGAAGTTGTTGTGTTTTTGTTGGTTTGGGTTTTTTCCTGAAAGCTTCTTTGTAAATTCTTAGGCACGTTCCATGAGTTTTTCATTACTATCGGTTATATTTTCCCTTTCTCTTGAAGTAAGTGGTTGTGGCATATTTTCAAATGAAATAAGAATATGCCAGCTTCAAAAAATGGGGAAATACTCAGTGCAATTCTCCCAGTGCAGGCAGTGGCTGCAGAGTAACCATCAGTGCAGTGTTGGAGCTGTGCTCTGAAGTGAGGCTGTACCGAAATCGGGAAAGGCTCTGCCTTGTTCCAGCTGTTGCCTGTGTGCTGTTCCCAGCTCTGTTCTGCATGGCAGGTTTTGGACTAATTTTTTACTTTTTCTAGGATGTATACATTTGTCTAATCAATATAAAAGACATCATTCATGTGCTTGACCTCAGTATTCAGGCAGGTGATGGTACAGAAGAATTTACATGCAAGTCTGAGAGTAAAGGATACATTTCTGGAATCCTAAATAGTATTACTGAATTTTGAATTACTCAGAATGGCTTTTAATTGACTAACTAAATGCAAATAATATTTTGTTAAGGAAAGCGTAATAAAAAAAATATAAGAATGGTGCTACAGGGAAGCACAAGTTTGAAATCAGATTTTCCATTAGTCTTTCAGTTCTGTGTAGTGATCTTGCATGTTCTGCTCTATTATTTCACAAAGTGAGTTTATTTAAACTGATTGAACACTATCAGTATTGTGTATCTATTTCTGTAGGTTCAGGGTTCATAAATGCAGTACCACGTGTTGTCAGTGCTGTTTAAACAAGAGAAGGCATTGCTTCTGCTTGTAAATGCAGCCACCTTCCCCTGATAAAGTTAAATCCTTCAGCCTGAAATAAGCAGTTGAGGACATTTCAGTTCAGCTCAGGGTAGAACAGGCTACCCTTGAGCTTTCAGCAAGTTTACATCAGGATAATGGAAACAGAAGGAAAATGCCTTAATTCAGGTATAAAAGAACAAGTACTGGATGTGTCACAGACAACACACGGCTCTGGTTTTCAGACAAGACTTTTAAAAGGTTAATGATACGAGTTGCTTCCAATTTTATATGCCAGACTCCAGAGGTAAGGAGATTGATTCTAAAAGGTCCAGAATGGTTTCTGAATATCAAACTCTGCAAAATCTTCTGAGACTTGGCTGCCCAACATCATTAGCTTTTTCTTACAGATTTGAGCTCTGACAGGCTGAAATCACAGAAAACCATGTCCTAAAATGTTGAGGATTTTACTCTGCCCAAGGTTTTTTGAAGCAATAAACTTCATGACTTATGATTTAAAACAGGAATATAAACACCACTGCTGATACCAATGCTATGGCCCATGACATTTGAAATAGCATTTTTGAAACAAGATGCTTAAAGCAAAAGACATAGTATTGAATAGTCTTAAAAGTAGTATTAAAAAGAAATCACGTGTAGCGTGGCCAGGAGAAGGTTTTTTAATTCTTGTTTATAGTAACAGTTCTACTGATGAAGTAAAACAAACGGTGAAGCAACAGCCACTTCTTCCATCCTGCCTACACTGACTTCCAAAAACCTAAAGAACAATTTTAATGTAAGAAATAAATCCCACTTTCCTCCTTGAATATGCAAAACTATTTTCAGATTTTCTTGGAACAAGTAGAAAGCTGTTTCCAATAGTTTTACAAGGGGGCAAATTGCTATGGCTGCTATTTAAATTAAATTTGAAATATTTTCATACATAAATTAATTACCAGTGACTGGGAACTTCAGATAATGACAATAAACTGTTGACAATACTCTCTAATTTCTCTTTTTATTTTTCATCTTGATTCAGGGCTTTTATGTTTCTCAGGTGAGCAGTTGTCATTCTTAATTACTTGGCTGCAATTCTAAGTGGAACTCTCCAGTAAGCATCAAACAGAATTGATGATAGATATAGGGTGAGGAAAGCAAGAAAGTCTCAAAGATCTGCTGTGCTTAGTCAGCTTTAGTGTGAACTGGAACCTTCTGCATGCTATCATCCTGCTTAGCGAATACCTCCCAGTTTTAAAGGCAAATAAAAAATAAGTGTGTGCACATTTTCTGCCTGCTGTGTAGAAGAAAACATTCCTTTCTGACCTTTGCAAATGATCTGTTTACATCCTGAAGCGTAAGATTTCATTATCCTTATCTTAGTAGGCATAAGAACCAGCGTTAGTAGCCATGAAATTATTCAGGGCTTTAAGAATTCTGGCTGCAGTATGTGACTCTCTAACCTCTTTAAGGCTGACTGCACACAGTATATGACATTTTCTTTTATTCCCTTTAATTTAGTTGACATTCATTTCATTTGTAAGATGAAAGAAAAAAGCAAGATCTTAGTTGCAGTCTTCTCATGATCCTAAATATTTCACTCAAAAGTCATTTTAAAAGCTTTTCGATGTTACAGCAGTACCTTGTTCTTCTGGGGAAAGGCCTTCAGCATTCAGCATTAGTGAAACAACTTCTAAAAGAAAATCTTTTTTATGTTGCAGCATGATCAAGTAACACATATCTGGTTTGTTTCTAAAACCAAGTCAAATTAAATAAACCCACCTTTGCTCCTTACTACTTGTGTGTTAGTAACTGGAGCTTTCAGATATTACATAATTTGAGAATTACCCCATTTTAGATTTGGAGGTTGACACCTGGAGATTGAGCAATTTAGCCAAGATCATGTTAGGGAAGTCAGTGACAAGGCAGGGACAGACTCAGGACTCGAATCCTGTGCTGTCCTAGCCAGTGTTATCTCAACTTACTGGAGAAATCCCTGTTCTTAAAGAGAAACTGCTCAGGCAGTGCTTTGTGCCAGTTGTTCTGTAATGGAGAAGTTTACCTAACAATGTGCTCAGTACACCTTGTCCTCGCAGTAGAGACCTGAAAGTACAAATCCAACCTGTTTCCTTGTCTGCTTGCTCATTAAATGATTCTGCGTGGGGAAAAAGTAAATCTAAAATGTGTATAATGTTCAGGAAGACTATTTATTTTTGCTAATAGCATCTTAGCTTAATAAAAAAGCAACTGCATCAAGCTTATTTTTCAGATCTCAATTGAAGTTTATCTTGCTTTTTGAAATAAAATTGTTATAACTCTAAGCCCACAACAATACAGAATATTTCCCTCCTGATTAAACAGGCCTGTTTCAAAACATGCCTGACAGCATATGGCAAGTGGCTTCCTCAAGAGCTGGTAGGGGCAGGGAGGTTCACAAAAACAGAACCGTGAAGTAATCATTGTACTGATTATATACAGGGGTTCAGAATCACCAGCCTGCAATTCAGGGAGTCCCCAGAGGAGCCTACAGGAGCTGAAGAGCTGCTCCTGGCAGTGGGTGTGGTGTCTCCTGTCCCTCGGTGAAGGGCTGCTGTGTTGTGGCCAGTGCTTGCACTTACCCGGCATCTCCAGGAGCCAGAAGGGGAGCTTGGGTTTGGTTTTTCTTGAAAGGGCATTTGGCTTTGCCAAAGAAGTGGTGGTGGTGCGTGAGGAGTTTTTCCTGCCCGTGTTCACCACAGATATGCAGAATGTGGTGTCACCAGTCTGGCCCACAGCCAGGCTGAGGTAAAGTGCTGACTCCTGAGTCGAGCCTTGGATGGGAGTGAGGGCAGGTAAAAAGGAGTTGGCTGTAAATTCATTACACAGTATGGATTCCTGTTCTTTAATTCACATTCTGTTGCATTTTGTTGTTTAACTTAAAATTTCCAGTTTCAGGCATGATCTGTTAGGGGTCAAAGCAGAGAGAAATCTGATGCTCTAAAAATACTGACCAAATCACATCCTTGTGAAAAGCTGTTTCTGCTGGTCACAGAAACCCACTTGTGGTTGTCAGGTGTCCCTTGAACTCAATCCTGTTAATCTGGTGAAGGCTGAACTCACTGTGGTGCTTCTGAGGTGCTGATACCATTCCTGCTGTGGAACCAGCTCACTTGCTAAGAGGCTTCTAGAGAACAAAGAACCCACACAGGATCTGAATCTGTTGGCCAGAAATTAAAAAATTACAAGATATTTTTATTTAAATGGAATACCTGGATACTTTGGAAATGGGATACCAATGAACTTGTTGATGACTGCAGCACTTGTCTGTTCCCCCACTGCCTTTCCAGCAAACCAAGAATGTTATGTTTCACCTACAGTTTCTTCTTTAATTATTCTTAACTTGCAACTACTGTTTCCATTAAATTAATTTATTCTTTGAAAATTTGTTCATGAGAATTTACTTAGCTAATTTTGTGACACAGTAATAATTACTGATTACCACTGTCAAGAATTAAAGTGAACCTTCACATGTTGAGTCTGATCTTGTAAATCAATGGGGCAAGAGACTTGGCACTAATCATATAAAAATAAATGCAGATAGTTGATTTCTTCTCAACTTGTAACAAATAATGGAGGTTTGGTTTAACATAGAAAGGGTACTCAAAAGAACTGTCTTACCTAAAAATGTAAAGCATTTAAGCTCCTCTCCAAGTGAGCGCTCACAGGTAGTGTGGAAATGTGGAATTGAGCCTTTAAGAATTAAATACTCATGCAATTGGTTACAATTTTTGAAACATTTTTGTTACTGACTGGGGAACGTGTATTTGTGCAGCAAGTTAGGGGTGTTGATTGGGAGTTGATTGATGATTGGTTGATTGATTGAGGGTTTTTTCCCCTAAAATACCTACTTGGGCTTCCTTTGTGCTTTCCTTCCAGCTGGCCAGCTCAGCCAGTCTGCACATTACGCTCTGCAGCTGCCCTACAACGTGCTGGGCCTGGGCCGCAGCGCCAACTTCCTCGACCACTTGTACGTCGGCATCCCTCGGCCCTTGGGAGAAAAGGTTGGTTGACATTTAAGGTTGCCAAGCCAATATTTATGGTGCTGCCTGTCCTAAGAGAGTTTGAATGGAAATACTGCTAGGATACTTTTTCTTTCATTTTCCGAAGTAAGAATATCAAAGAGGTAAGTTTGCATACAGAAAGGTGTGCCCAAAAGAACCAGTTTGCCCAGTTTTTTGGGGGGTATCTGAAGCCAAAATAAAATCAAAAGATGAGTGGAACTTTCTATAAATGTTACTAGCACAGGTATGTGGTGCTTGTTTGTAGGGCAGATGGGTGTTAGATCTGAGGGTGCAGTTATTCTGGATGCAGTAGCTGTAGGGCTTTCCCAGGATCACTCCGGCCAGGCTGGGACTCACGTAATCCCGTCTGCCTCTGGTCAGTGTCATGAGAGGGAGAGATTACTGGGATTCTCTAATCTTCTCATGAAACATAAAAGTGGGGTCCTCACCATTTGCAGTTTTTCAAGATCTGATGGTACTACTTTAAAAAGTGAGGTACTCAAAGTGGCCAAATTCTGATATGGATAATTGCTTTGCCTGCCTCCTTTGTAGAATCAGTTCTTTTCTTCTTTCCCTATTATGTTGTTGCTTTGTACTTTTAAAGCAGATGCTCTGTTTCATGTCAGCAATAGTTGCTTTGCTTTTTACTTTTGGAGGGTGGGTTTTAAAGCATTTTGGAGCTTTCAGAGTAACAGGTTTATACAAAGATAAAGGGATTAATCACTTATATTTAAATTTCTTTTAAAACCCACAACTTTTGTATTTCTCCTTTTGTATGTTTCAACAGAAAATTTCTTAGCTTTTATTTATGTTGGTTTGTTAGGAATTGACACAGCCTTTGTTTTTCTTTCAGTCCATAAGAAAACAAGAATGGACAGCTATCATACCAAACTCCCAGCTTATAGTCATTCCCTATCCTCATAATGTTCCTCGAAGGTAATGGCATCATTTGGATTTGCACTTCCCAAAATTACATTAGTACACAGTGTAAATTAGGCATTATGTGTAGGTTTAGAAATAGTTATTTGTATAGAAAGTTACTGAAGAACAAGGGCAGGGGGTCAGTTCTGAGCTGGAGCTGAGAATGCTGCTCAGGTATTTACACTGCCTCTCAGATGGTGCCCATACACAATCAAAACCTATTACCAGCTCAGACAAACAATCAAAATGTATTACCAGCGCCACTCCTGTAAATAATAACAGACTTGCTAGATTTAACAACATCCTCAGTGACAAATTACAAGCATGGTAATGGCTGAATTAAGCATTTTTGTTTCACCAAACGTGCAATTTCTGTCTAGTTCCATAGAAGGGCTTTGCTTCAGCCCTTCTGAATGCAGTAGCTGTTGCTACAGGAATGAATGTTTTCCTCTAAGTAAAGGTGAATGGGTTGGTTGCACGAGAGCTTGAACATGGAATTCACTTTGCAATTAAAATGTTTCTCCCAGAAAGAGAGCATGTTTCTCTTTTTGCTATTAGAGAGAACATTAGTCAAATATTCCAGCTGCGTTTTGCCGCTTGATCTACCAGTGAGGTCAGTTGCATTTATCATGCAGAAATGATTCTGACATCAGTTCAGCAGTTAATTTTGCTATAAAACAAATAACACTGGAGAAGTGATGTGCTGCTTGAGTTGCTAATTAACAACCACAGAAATAACATCTGCCAAATGAAAATTTAGTTACAGTCTTGAGGTATTTAAAGGTATGTGTTATGCAAAACAATTTCTGTTATCGTGTCCTTAAACTGTTTTTGCTTTCGTATGAAGTGAGTTTATGGACATTGTAGAATAGCAGGGGATGGAATCCCCAGAAGAAATCAGATTTCATCATAAAAGCTTCTTAATTTCTCTTTTTTTAAACATAGGTATGTGATTTCCTGAGAGGCCTCAACACAGCCTGCTGCTGACAGCTTTCCCATGATAGGGAACCTGTAGTACAAAAAGGGGGTTCCCCAGGCTTCAGGACCCTACATGATTTGAGGGATGTCTTCCAGGAGCCCTGAAGTGCTTAATTTTGTTGATCTTCAACCATAACCAACTGGTTATGTTGTCTAGAACTGCAGATGTCCCTGAGTAAACTTCAGGCAAAGAGAACTGGACCCATGAGCCTGTCCAAGAGGAGCTTCCCATGTGGAGGAGAAACCTTTCAGGCTGAATTTCCCCTGTTGCTCCATGGCCCCAGGCCCCAGGCATTCCTGTGAAAGGTTTCCTTACACATTTTGCTTTGTCCTGGGAAAGGGCAGGAGATAAATCTCCTAATGAGAAAAAACTCATTCCCTGAGGATATCCACAGCATTCATGAAAACTTAAACAGAAACTGTACTTAAACATGGTATTACTTGAAAATAATTATATTAAGCCACATATTTCCAAGTAAACATCATTAAGCTTCAGTCTCCAAGTAGAACTGCTCGTTTCTGTAGATCAAGTTGTCACCTGTCTTACCCTAACAGGTTCTTTTCATCCTTGTAAGTTAAATGTGTTTTTCTGCTTCTTAACGAAGGGTATTAATGTTTCCTTGGATTTTCTTCTTTTGTGTAGCTGGAGTGCCAAGCTGTATTTGACCCCAAGTAACATTGTACTGCTAACAGCTATAGCCTTAATTGGTGTCTGCGTTTTCATCCTGGCAATAATTGGCATATTACACTGGCAAGAAAAGGTAAGCTAATTAACTGGAATATTTTCTGTACTATTTAACACTCCCTAATATTTTACAGACCTGTACATTGGGGCTTTGTTTACTGTTTTTCTACAGTAGAATAATTTCTGACACAGACTGAATTAAATCCCAAAAGCTGTTGTTATTAAGTCAATATTTACCACAAGTTTAAAAATTGGCATTATTTTTATTTAAGCTCTAAAACACTTAAGCTTGTCCATGTTGCTCTTTGTTTCCTTTTCCATTAATCTCTTATTTCCAACTTAAATGAGATGTCTTTGTTTCATATCTAAGCTTTCTGTTTTACAGTTTTAAGGAGAACTGTTTTGAAAAATGGAATAAACTCAGTTTACTTATCTTGAGTTCTGCTGCTAATCTAAAAATAAGGAGAAAGTCTTTTTTCTGTATCTCTCTTTGCTGGTTGCACTACCATTAGCATTCAGGAACGTGTAGGGAGTCAGCCATGGATATTGGCTGCTTTGCTCTGTGGGTCTGAATTATACATGCAGGGTATAGAAATCCATTGATTTGAAGAAGCATTTTGAACGGGGCCTTTCATGTCACTAAAGAAATGCATTCCCATTTTTCTTAACTATGCCCAGTTCACAATCATACCCAACTGGCAGAGTTGCCAATAAATGTTACTACATACCCAAACCCTAATCTTAGCTGTCAGATAAAATTACTGCACATTCTGACATGGTAGAACTGTTTGTTATTTTGTGCTCGTGGAAATAAAGTGACCTTGTTAAACATTCAGATAAGCTTTGCGCATGCTTCATATTAAAATGCTATTTGTCTGTCAATCTTCACCCTTTAAAATGTTAAATACAGTCTCCAGCTAATAATAAAGCTGGGAATAAGGCACACAAAGCAAAGAAATACAAAGTTTGTGATGGCTGTCATTAGCATGTCCTGCTCACTGGTAGCTCAGGCTGGGCACTGCCTGGGTTTAACTCTCTCTCCGACATTCCTTTAGCAAACAAGAGTAGCAGAAAAAGTACTTGGACTTTGAGTTGGGGAAGGATTAACTACGTATAATTCCATCTGGAGAAATGGAGATTTAATGGCAACATTTAAAACAGTTGTTATACAATAATTCAAGCATTGCAGTGTAAGGAAGGACTCAGCCCAGGCAGAGTGCTTTTAGAGCTGTTGTGAGCCCTAGGTGTGTGTGAATTGGTTAGTGGTGTGTTGGTTAGATTGTAAACTCATTTCCATCTCTGCAGCACAAAACAGGCACAAATATTTGGACAAATTGTGTGTATTTTCAGACCACTGTATAAACATGTGTTCATTCCTATACTTTTCCTACGGATTTTTACCCTCCCAATGTTTAGAAGTGGTTGAGGTACTGAGCAAATAAGAATGTTCACCAAGGCTGTGTTGTGCATCCCTGACATGTGCAAAGTTAAACTCCAAAGTTCCTGGTTTCTAAGCTAGTTCTTAGTTTACTGTCTCTCAGCAGTGCTCTCATAAAAATACTGTCCTGGCTAAGTGCCACTTTCCCTTGCAGATCTCTGGAGTACATGTAGCAAAGAAAGGAAGGGAGATGAACTGGCACTTAAAATCTTTTCTTTCCCCCAGAGGATGTATGGGTCTGTAGGCTGCAGTGTTTTATTCAGCAGTTTAAATAAACCCTGTACTTTGACCTCTGCAGATAAGTAGTAACAGGAGCCCTTTGTCTACAATAGTTCTTATCTGCCAGCCAAGTATTGGAGTACTGAAATAACTGTAGGATTTAGAGGCAGATGTTGCTCTGTCTTGCCTTAGAAATTTTGAATGCATTGAAGAAAAAAACCTTTGAAATCTCAGTTACTAGATTTTAGTTTTGATACATCAAATGAAAGAGAAATTGAGGAAGAATTGACACCATTATTCATCTTAGAACAAATACAATCTTGCTACATTTGCTACAGCTCTCGATAGTCCTTATTCTCATTCTTGATAACTTGCTTTGGGGTCATGAGGCCACTCATAGAAACACTTCACAGTGATGGAAATACTGCTGGAGAGGGTTTGCTGGATCCAGCAGAGTATCAGTTACTGTCAAATTTGAAGCAGTAATTTTTTCAGGAAGCATACAAGAAATGGAGTGAAAATTGTTTTCTAAGTGAGACTATGAAATTTTGTGGAATGTGATGAGCATTTCAATGTAGGAAAGAGTGTGCCACTCCCTCCTTCCCACCTCTTTTTTGACACCCAGAATACTACTGACACTGATAAAGTCCCTGCCAAAAAAGCCAGACTGATATATCTTAAACCTCACTGACAGTCCTGCTGCTGCTACAAAATGCAGTAAAATCCATATTTAATCCAATGGAGTTGCCATCACACATAAACATTGTGTAATGAGGAAATCTTTGGCCTTGAGCCAAGGCAGAGGACGAACTCTCATGGCAGAAGATGGGCACCAATTTCTGCCACAATTGTTGTGTATTTTTATCAACCGAGACACAAATCTGAATGCCCACACAGCACCTACTGGAGAGGCTTTTGTTTTACTCCTTAAAAAAAACAAAAGTAAAGAAAGAAGCTGGGTCTGTGCAAGCTAAAAAGCATTTCAGTCTGCTTTGCCAAATTCTCTTGTGCTGGGATTTACACATAATGTCTGTCATGACAAAAGCACTGTTTTCTAAAGAAGTTTGCCCTGTATGTTCAAGAATCCTTGAAGAAATGCTTCCATCCTCTATTAAGTGCTTTAGCATACAAGAGGAGACGTGGGAGAGGACATGTTTTTTACACATGACATGGATTGGAGGTACAATTTAAATATGCTTCTTTTTTCCAAGCACCACCCAACTCACTCTTTCAGCAGGTCAGTGTGTGTTCTGCATAAATAAGCAGGGAAATGCATTCTACTTCACATTTTCATAATACAAACAAAAAACACAGAACATTTATCACCTACTTAGTGCTGTTAATTGTTGGTTGAACTGCC
The DNA here is from genome assembly GCA_013397795.1 of Orthonyx spaldingii. Taxonomy (NCBI): domain Eukaryota; kingdom Metazoa; phylum Chordata; class Aves; order Passeriformes; family Orthonychidae; genus Orthonyx; species Orthonyx spaldingii. The sequence continues at coordinate 286,509 of VZTJ01000387.1, forward strand.
GTCTTGCTCTGAAGTTGTATTTAACAGAATGTTTTTTAAATGAGATTCTTCATATATGTAACATAAATTACATTTACAGTTAATCCAGAGTAATTTCATCTTATATTTATAATGTAGACAAAATGCATTACAGGAAACAGTCCTCAGGTTTGAATTATTCCTTTTTAAAACCATTATTAGAAATAAGAGAAAAGAATGGGTCGTAAATACTGCAACAGCAGAGTATTAAAAGCAGAAGCCAATTTTGCGTAGATTATTGCTATTCCAAGCTGACATCATTTAAAAGTTAATTGTTGGGGCTTTTACTAAGCTTTTTTGCCTTTTGTCAAATGACTTGAAAATAATCAGCCGATCTCTGACACTTGACAGCTCATTTCTGTAACAGGACTGCTCCAGATTCCACAAAGTGTTTTTTTATTATTATTTTTCAGAAAGCAGATGACAGAGAGAAGCGACAGGAGGCTCATCGGTTCCATTTTGATGCTATGTGACATGCCTTAATATTTATGAAGGAGCTGCTACTCGTTTGCTTCATTGAAAGACTAAATTCTGATTTTTAAAATTATTACCATGAAAGTACTGTTGGTGTGTTATTTGTAAATGTTGCATTATCTGGTATTTATTTGGAAAGTATTAAAATTAGACCTGAATGTCTCACAAGGCCTTTCAGTTAAGAGACTGTATATAATAGCATTTGGCCTTTATTTAACAGAACTGTAAATTTATTTTTCTTAGTAAAGGGATCAAATTGCATGTACCATTGTTTATGTACCGATTCTTTAGTAATATTTGATAGAAACAAAGCTGTGTAAATTAAGTGTAGCATTTCAGTGAGCAGAATACCTTGTACCACTTGAGTTGGTCTTGTCCTTTATTCATTCCTGACAAACAACCTGGTTTCTGAAAATTAAACTTGTGCAATTTCTCAGATGACTTAATCGTTAATTATTTTGATTGGATTAAATGGTGCTTAACCTCAAGTATTCTGTATTTTTCTTTGTTTCAATCCATATGTGCAATAGTTCAATAACTTAGGAATTAGAGAACCAAAAAGAACCTGCAGTGTAATGCTGGTTCAGTCATCCTGGGATAGATGCAGTATTTATGTGTGCTAGTTCTAGGGAGAAGACAACGCATTAAAAAATTAAAATCATAAAAATGTATCAGCATTACATAAACTGCTTTTATAATTAAACTGTAACCACATTTATTTTAGAAAGGCACAAAGTCATTAATGAAAGTAACTATTTTTTTTAGTGTAAGAAAGTTATGGGATTTGTTGTTTGGTTTTGTTTTTCAAGAAGTTAAAAGAAACATAATTGAGTAGTGATTGAGGATTGATGCCCTAAAATGTATTGCTAAGTGATGAGATATACAAAGATTAAATTAAGAATGTAACAGGACACTCAGAATAATCAATGCACATTTTTTATGTACACTGCTATGCCCAAATTTCATAAGGCTGAAATAATGACAGAAGACGAGTCGCTCAACTTTAAATATTTTAAGTGGTGACGAAGTTACAGTTGCTCAATGTAGTTGGGCTCCTGAAAGAATGTCTGAGAATAACCATGCTTTTATTTTACATGAGTTTACATGATTAATTGTGCATTTACATCAGTTAATTTGCATTCCTAATACTGTTTGATAAACTAGAACATCCTTTCCCAACAAACTGCAAGTGTTGGTCTTCAAGGCCCTGACGTGTGCAGCGGGTCCCTGCTGGGTCTGGCACCTGCCTGGCGTGCTCCCAGTGCCTGCAGGGCAGCCCCAGGCCAGCGGGAGCAGCACAAAGCTGGGCTGGTGGTGCCCACCCCGAGGGCCAGTCAGACACTGACCACTGACCCTTCATGCAGCAGCACCGAGCCAAAAGGCAGAGAGCAGTGTGCTGAGCTCTGAAGTTTCACTGGGTATTTCCAATATGCACTGATCAGATGCCAGCAGAGGAGACTCTCGTGTCACATTACTGTTATTGTTCAGGACTCAATATTCCCTTAATGCATACCTTCCATTTTTCTCATGAAAAGGTATGATATTTTTCTTAGATAAATACTTAATGCTATTGGACTTTTTAAACCACATTGATAGAACTGGCTCCCACCAACAAAAGAAAGAACAGATTTCATGATTAAGAGGACACACAGGTCAATACATTTTCCTGTCTTTCTCAGATGGTTGGAGAATAATGCTAAATGCATAATGCACTGTGGCAGCAAGTGTCTGTGGCCCTCTCTCATAATATAATACACATAGATTAGCTTCCTTATGTTTGAAAAAGCAATTAGGAATAAAATAACCTCATGCTGACATTTAAGCTGTTGTACAAAACGATGAACTTGGTATCTGTTGCACTGAGGTATTTTGCATGCTCAGTAGTGCATCATTGCATCAGTAGATACAATATAATAAAGTTTACCCCAGGTTCTAAGTCCTTGTAGCATGGCTCACACAGTCTATGCATACTGTTTGGAATTAAGGCATTAAATATTGTTAAACCTGTTGTCAGAGGTTTCATGTTGTACTTTGGTTCGCTATTCTATAAGCATTAAACATATGTTTGGGTAAGGTTATTGCCCTTCTACCAGGAAGTTTAAGAAAGCAGCATCAATTAGAAAGTTGTAGTCCCAGGTGACTGTCACAGTAACTGAGAAGTGAGAAATAGTTCGAGCTACATAAATTTTCAAACTGCAGCCACTCTAACACAGCCCTGGTGAGAAATGCTATTGGAAGCTTCCTCGGTGTGAAATTTCACCTATATAAAAATACTGTTGACAGGCCAACTGACAGATGGCTGTTGAAATACCATCTTTCTTTGTTCTCATTTTCCATGAGAAGCTTTCAGACTGAATCTTCCTACCAGATTTATCATTAATGCACTATAATCCCCCAACAAAAGAACCAACTTGTCTGCTGCAGATTAATAGGCATATTCTATATAGTGTGATATTCCTCCTGTGCTGAGGCCATCGTGCTTAGCAGACAAAGACATTAAAAACATTTCCTACAGTTAATTGAGAAGTAATCACTTCAAATGCACCAAGTCAATTCAGGACTTTCTACAGAATCACAGAATGGTTTAGGTTGCAAAGCACTTCAAAGATCATTCCGTTCCAACCCCCCTGCCATGGGCAGGACACCTTCCACTATCCCAGGTTGCTCCAAGCCCCATCCAACCTGGCCTTGGACACTTCCAGGGATGGGGCAGCCACAGCTTCTCTGGGAACCTGTGCCAGGGGCTGCCCACCCTCACAGGGAAGGATTTATTCCTAACACCTCACCTAAACCTCCTCCCTGCCCGTGTGAAGCCGTTCCCCCTTGTCCTGTCACTCCATCGCTTGTCAATTGTCCCTCTCCATCTTTCTTTAGGCTCCCTTCAGGTGCTGGAAGGCTGCAATTGAGTCATCCCAAACCTTCTCCTCTCCAGGCTGAACAATCCCAGCTCTCCCAGCCGTTCCTCCCAGCAGAGCTGCTCCATCCCTCTGCTCATCCTGGAGCCTCCTCTGGCCTGGCTCCAGCAGCTGCAGGTCCCTCCTGTGCTGGGACAGGGCTGGGGCAGCTCTGCAGGTGGGGTCTCACCTGAGCAGGGCACAGGGGCACAATCCCCCCTCCCTCACTGCCCCCCCAGCTCGTTCTCTGCAGGTTTGATCTTGACCTATTGATCCCCAGCCCATACCAATGTCTGATATTGATACTGAATAGATACCAATGTATTGTAATTGATATATATAACTTCTTTCAAATGAGTGACACCAAAATAAAGCAGGAGCTATATAAGCTTCTGCTATATTATAATCAACAGTATAAAAGCATTAACTGTCTCTGTTTTGAAGGTATTCATAACCAAAACATTTTTTTATTTAGAAAATAAAATTATGCTTAAAATGATCTCATACTTTGCAAATGCATAGTACTAATTCCAAAGGGATGGGCAAATGTTTTGTTCAAAGTACATTAAAAAATCAAGAGCAGTAGAGGAGTTAAATCTGACATTGCTCTGCTGCTTTAGTAACCCTACTATCCATTCTGGGGACAGGATCTAACTGTTGAGGCACTGGTAATATTGGCCTCCCTGTCACTTTGAAAATAATCAGCCACATAGCACTATTTTTATAATTAATTCCTGACTTCCATGAAAAATGTGATCCCATCTATGATCAATCCATAACAACTATAACCTAATTTTGAAATTAATGAATTTTTCAACCTGAGCCAAAAAGGTTTGTAGGTATATTCTAGCAATCAGATCTAATTATATTGCCTACCAAATAGAGAAGTGCACTGTAAGCTTTCTGTAGGCTATCAGTTTTCTTCCTGACTATTCAAAAGTTTGCAGTGCTCATTACTCAGTAGTAAATAACAAAGCCAACTGTACATATTTATGTATGATTATGTATTACATGTTGTAATGCAATTACAATTGTATTACAATGCAATACTGAGGCACTTGCACCTTGTATAATTTTCCAATTAGAAATTATATCATGGAATTGGGATTTATCAAAGGCACCTAAATCGTACTGACAAAACAAGTACCAGAACAGTTAAAACATAGCTCCTCATCTCCTTTCATAATTATTCACTGTCGACATCTATATTTTTGCAACCTTTATTAAAAACAATGTCCAATACCTGCTAGTATAAGGCCGTTTGTGTTGTACAGTGTGCTACTCAAGAGCAGAAAATATTTTAGGTAACATTAAAGTTAAAACTTCTCACGGAACAGCAAATCAAAGGAAGTTTAAGGAGGAGGCAAACCCAGTTCTAATAATACAAACGTAAGCCTGTACTGCAGCAGAGCACTGTTGTAACTGACTCATTCATCAGCTGCTCCTGCAGGTGTTTACCTACATCAGAATGAGTCCCACTGCCTTCCCTGAGCTATTCAAAAACAACCATGAGGACTCGACAGAGCATCAGAGCAATACACAGCTGGCAGTCCAAAAGCTGTCTTCAACCTTTCCTGACTCCCAGACTCAAGTTTCATTAAGTGAAGCTTACTGCCGGCTTGACCCGATGGCAGAGGATTCTCCTCCCTGGAAAGCTGCGCTCTGCAGGCTCAGGAAACAGGAACTGGAATCTTCAGACCTGTCAGTTGTGAAAGCACCACCTGTAACAGGAACTCCAGCAAAACAAAGCAACGGGGATGTCCACAGGAGAAATGTCTGTGAAAGCAGCATTAAGTGGTGGCAAAATGTGCCCCAAATCTACAAATGGATGCTACTGCCTGCCTCTCCCATACTGACAGCCTGACACAGGCCTGGAAAGAGAACAGGATGGAAAAGCTGCTCACTTCCCCAAGTGTGTAATAGCTCTCTTCAGCCTTCTAATGGACAAACCAGAAGTTCAGCTCTTCAGTTAAATTGACTGTAGCGGATTGGGTCTTTGTAATTACTACCCAGACTTGTACAGAGCACACGGCATTACAAGGGTTTTCTCCTATCTCTTTGGTGAGAGACAATTGATCACAAATAGTTCTCTTGAATGCAAATTCAGCCTGAGATCTGAGAATCAGGCCAGTTCTCACTTCTTATATCATCACGAGTAATGAAAATATGCAAGTCAAATTTTGCCATCAGCTATACTGTGCATTCCAAAAAATAAAAAGAGCAGGCAACCCCCTGTTTCCTAACAATCTGCACAACAGCACAGTCAGATTTTAATTAGGTACTTGCAGAGAGGATAAAAAATTGTAGATGATGCCCAGATACAGTAGTCTTTGATGTTTTCTTGTATTACTACAGTAAACATTTTTGTTAGTAAAGAACATAAAGCAAGGTAGATACACCTATTGAGGACTTCTTTATGTATAGGAGTTTTCACTATAGAACTTAGCATTTCGTCACACCGATATAAATACATGTTCAAGAGGGAACAGAGGAATCGCTTTATCCACTGCTGGAATGTAGCAGCTATTTCACAATTCATGGAAAAACTACGCTTTGAGGAGGACTGTATCATCTCTATTTGAAATTGAAAGGACAATTCAAGTAAGTAGAATAATATAATTATGTAACTTGGGATTTTGCCAGACCATCAAGCTTAATACTTCATGAAGCTTCTTGCAACACTGAAATGGATCTTTAATACCCAGAAAAGCTCAGGACCTTTGCTGCGAGGTCTCGCCGGGGGTCCGGGAGGAGCTGCCGCCCCCCTCCCCGCAGCCCCGCGAAGCCCCGCGCTCGCTCCCCCCCGCTGCTCTCCGCTCCCTTCTCCATTTAATTCGCCCTCAACTGACAATCACACTGACTTGAAGCACCTGAAATATTTAACAGATAATCTGAAGCAAGAGAATGACCTTTTCTAACAGGATAGGTTGACCTTTGAACATTGTAGAAAGAATTTAACATTCAAATACACAGCACCAAACCACAAGGAAATCAGACCTTCACCTCGCACGCTCGTGTTAGACACTGTACTGAGCTGCCCTACTCCTTAAGCACACGGACTCGCAAGTGGCAATTACGCATATAATTTACAGCTTGCAAAATCTGTTGGGTCTAGCGAGTGGGTTGGTTCCAAATTGCTTCCACAAAGTGCCTACGCTCGGACAGCGGAGCTGCGCGTGGGGCACCTGCAGGTGCAGCCGTGCATCGCTGCGCACGAAGGACCTGAGTGAGCGGAGAACGCGACCTCCTCCGTCCGCCCTGCGAGCGGGGCCGGGGCAGCTCCTGCGGGGCCGGGCCGGGGGCGCCCGGACCGCTCCTGCCCCCTGCGCAAAGCTTTGCAGCACGCACAGCTCTAAACATCCCCGTGTTTCAACACTTCGGGAGCCTGAGCGAAAAATCTCATTCTCGCCTTATCGGCAGTTCCAGGGAGAAGACATCCTGTAGGAAATGCCCAGCGATTCTTCAGCCCGTGTTGCCGATGGGAGAATCGAAAGCATCTCTAAGGGAGTACCGTGTTGCTATCGTTTTACACGTAGCCCGTGGGCTCCACAGCCTTCCGCGGCCGTGTCCGCCCCCGGCTGTCCGGCACCGCCGCGGCTCTCGCCCCTCCCTCGGCAGCCCGGAGGGCTCCGGCAGGACGGGAGTCCCCGCGGCGGGATCTGCTGGCCGGGGTCTTTCCCTCCCTGCCTTCCCCCGACATCGCCACCTGCCTCCACCTCAGGCCCTTTCCCCAAGTCACGTCTCCCCTCACGAGCTAACCCGATGTGATGGATAACCAGAGGGACGGGAGCCAGGGCAGGCAGCAGGCTAAGTGCGCCTTTTTATTAACTTCTTGTAAAGTAATAGCTCCATTTTAGCTGTCACTCCTGTCAAACAACAGCCGCACAATAGCGTGTGATGGGCTCTTGCCGGCGCCGGAGCTGCAGGCAGCACACTGCAGCCAGGCAGGCGGCTGGGCACGCCGCACTGCCGGAGCCGCCGGGCTCCCTGCCACCAGCGAGGGGCCGAAGGGGAGCCACGGAGCACCAAGGGAAGCACCAGGTCCCTTTTAGCCCATCGGGACCCACTCAGATCCCAAACAAAGCCGGGCAGCCGGGATTCAGGCTTATCCGAGCCGCCGTGTCCAGGCGAGGGGCCGCACGGCTCACCCCCTCCGCCGCGGGGGACGCTCTCCGGGCGGCCAGCACCGCACACGGGAAAGCCCCGGCAGGCGGGGGGCAGGATGGGCCTGGGGCGTGAGGCACAGCGGGGGCCCGAGGTGCGGGACCGAGGCGGGGCGCTTCAGCGGGGCCAGCCCCGGCTCCCTGGGGGGACGGGATGGGGACCGGCGCTACCCCGGCGCCGTCGCCCCCGCCTCGGTGCCCGGCCGAGCGGGAGGAGCGCAGCGGCCCCGCCGGCTGCGGCTGCTTGCGGGGCTCCGTCGGGGGCGGGCACATGCGTACAAGCAGCTCATCCAGGCAAACACCCCTCACATCTTAAATGAGCTTCATTTAGCAGCAGCCG
>VZTJ01000387.1:295145-326938 GCA_013397795.1 Orthonyx spaldingii
ACGTGGGTCGCAGTGGCAGCGACTCTGCCCCCGTGCCCAGTTACATTCCCGAGACACACCGACAATATCCTACGCCCGTCTTGTCACAGTAAAATTACTCTGCTTTCGGGACTCTCCTGACGAGCTGCTCAACACCGTTCAGCTTATCACCCTTGTTATCGGGAGCAAAGTCTGTTTTCCAGTAAGGTTTTCACAAAATCAGTCACCTGAGTCACAAGCTACACCCTGACCGGTGTTTACCTGTGTTTTTCTTCTTGAGGCTTTCAAATCTTGTTTCTAACTTCTTTCTGTTCAGAGGTAAACAACCGAGCAAGGCTCCTCATCCGAGCATTTCTTTGTCTGTGCTGTTATTTATATAGCTCGACAATGGGCGAGGGGTTTCTGTTAGAAAATAAAGCTCGATGTGGCACTTAACCTTGCGCCTCAAGAGATTATTTGTAGCATTCTGTATCTTCTTGAGCAATGGTAGACTTGATGGGGATTCCAGTCTATTTTTCTTTATGATGATTATTATTTTAAATTATTCTGTTAGGAGATGGTGGTGTGACTGCATGCATTATTGAAGCCAACAAGGCATTACTGCAGAGTGGAGAACTGTTTTGTGTATACATTGATGTCTTCCCACAGTATGAAAGTTGTAAAGAAGTCTGTTTTAAATCCAGAATGTTTCCATGGGCCATAAAATCCCATGTTCCTGGCATGAAGGACTTAATGTCTTTAGGGTTTCAGTAAATATTTTTCATTTATTAGCATAATAACTGAGAAACAGAAGATACTTGTTCTCAGTAAATGTCTGTCTCTATATTGTTAACCATCCACTGAGTTTAGACAACATAGGAACATATGGCTTACATGGGGAAGGCAAGGCATTTAGATTTTTTTTCTACTGCCTCTTTTAAGTAACATATTTAAATATCACAAGCCACTATAAAACAACCATAAAATACAACTGATGTATCTACTACTGAAATACTTTATGCACCTATAGCTTTAATTACGTTTCAGAAATATGTGATTGCTGCAAAATTGACTGTACAGGTTTTCCACTGAACGGACCTATATATTTTATAATCACACTAGTGTCCGGGTAAAAAGTCCCTCTACAGGAAGTTTTTTGTATTATTCATAATCCATAAATTGCACAAAGCCATTAGTCAATAAGCTGTTAGTATTCTAAACACATCCCTTGCCATGACTACAGAAACAACCTATCATTAGTTAGCATCATACACTCCCTTTTATCTCTGCTTCACTAGAAGTTGTTACATATTCCCATTATTACACCTAATCAGAAACAAAAGAATATATTCCTGTAGGTAGACACATAAATTTAGTTCCAGAAGGAAAGTGCTGGTAATAAAATTCAAAGTAACCGTCCATATTTTACAAGCTGCATGTTAAATTCTGCATGGAAGCTCTACCTATGGTGGCAGTAATGGTTTTTTTTCCTCCATACAAATAGCTTCATGTGCAGAACTGGGGGAGTTGTGCTAAACCACGTACGAAGTACCATGAAGCTCAGCGTATCGTGAGAAGTCATGATATTGTCTTAGAAACAGTTTAGTCTTCTGTTCTTAACATGGAGGGCATGTATACATTTCTGTCATCCACAAAGGTTCTATTTTGTGGCTTTGTTACCTCAGGGCAGAAAAGAGCCCATCAGACTTCGTGGCAGTTGAAATTTCTTGTATTAAGCTTGTTCAGAACTGTTCTTCCTGAGCTATCAATAACAAGGGCTGATTTAAATAAACATCTCAATGTAATTCTTTCTGTCTCTATCCGTAGTGTTTAGCAAAACTTTTAAAAGGCTCGTCCTGAGTCCCATCATCCTACGTGGACTCTCTGCTCTCCTCCAGCTCTCCCAGGCAGCAGTGCTGAGTGGCAGTGCTGGTGGAGCACGAGAGCCCTGAGATTGCAGAGGCTGCAGCTTTTGCTCAAGTGGAGCCCAGCCAATGCCCACCTGCTTTCTCAGTGGGGTCTGTAACCTCCTGGAGGCCAAGAGCTTGCTGCGTGTGGGCTGTTGAAAGACAAAGCCTTTTCCTCCTGCCTTCAATGCCATCTTAAACACACTAGAATCGTTCTCTGAGCCTGGCACAGCTTGCAAAATGCAACTGCTCTACAACAGTAAAGCACCATAACCCTCCACTTCACGAGAGACCTGCTTTCATAATAAAGCCATGCCCCTGTTATGCTTAGGAAGTAAATATACCTATCTTGGATTTCCTCATAGCTGGTATTCCCCCAAAATGTGTTTGCTAAGAACTTGTTCCCTCTTTCATTTCCATATGTTGTTATTTGGTTAAAAAAACTGTACAAGCCGTAAGTTAAATCTTTCCTGTACATTAGTTTTGGTCTATTTAAGTTAATACACTGGATTAATTTAAAAAGCCAAAAAGAGAATTCTGTAGCTTCTGAGTCAATAATTCAACAAGCAGTCAGGGCTAGAACAAATTACTGCTACATTCCCAACCTTCCAGTGGACTATAGAATTATTTCCAACTCTGTCAGGTTGCAAGAATGTGGACTGCTATGATTTAACTTCCTGCCATTCTGCTTAAGCTCCTCATTTGCATTTTGGCATGATTTTAACAGTTAATTTCTCACAAACAAGTAGTGTTAAGAAGTAATGCTTTCTTCCACACAAAAGCTAGAAATTATAGCCACCTGTTTCCAAAACCAAAAGGTGTAATAATGCCACAAAAAGCTCAAAACAGGCAGAAAAAAAGGTAATTCAGAAATCTCCTAATAGTTTCATGATTTGTTAATTGAAGCCAAAAGCAAAGGACTGACTGTAGAAGCTACGGTGACCCTAATGAAGGCAGTATCCAGTGAAGTCAGAATATTATTTTTTACTTAATAAACAGTCTCTACTTGCAGCCTTTTCTGCTGCACTGAAAAAAAAAGTGAAGCCCCAAAGTGCTCGCAGTGCTAAGCAGTTTAGCAGAAGTAACTCAAGTTACTGTGGAACAGGATTCAGAAAGCTGCAGTGTTAAAAACAAGGCGAGTATTTGGTGGTGTGTATTATGCTTTGCTCTTAATACACATACAAACTTAATATTCAAAATGCACCACTGCAGCAAAACTTCAAAAACATTACCTCCCCCGTTTTCCTAAGACATAGTTGACAGTGACTGCTAAAATTTTTACAGAACAAGATGGTTACAATTATATTAATAGCAAATTTCAGTGTGTAAGTCAGGTATATGGCTGTAGCCAGAGTACAGAATAACACTGGATTGAAGCTAAAGGAGCTACTGAATTATGTATCCCTATCTAATGAAAAAGTTAAGATTTTTAGCATCTTCCCTAAGGTTTAATTCACAGGGAGAGATTAGACAGAAAAATTACCCCTGAAGTAAAACTTTATGAGCTATTCATCATTTATGAACCTGTCAGAAAGTCACAATTTAATTCACTGCAGAAATGAAGAGAGCTGCTAATTGCACATAGTCTTGTATGTGTAGTTTACATACAAAACAAACCCATCACTAGGTGTATAACCTACCTGGACTGAACCAAATTTTACTGTCTTGGATTCAAGCTGGGGTTCTAGCACTGCAAACAAGCTTGCTGCTTTTCTGCTTTACATTCTTCAAAATTATTTTTTTTTTTTAATTAATGAAGCACTTGCAGTCTAGGACAATTTAAACAGCTTGTTTGTTACCTCTGTCAGTATATGACTGGTGACTGCCACCTCAAATACTGCAAGATACAGGGTTGGGGGAGTGTAAATTTTACAACAAAAATCAGCAGGTAACTTTCAATGAAAAAAATTGAAATATGTTTTAGGTTATCTTTGTGCTTCACTCAGTTTTCTGTTATTACAAAGCTGACCCCACTATGCAGCAGGAAAGGATGGCCAATGTGTTAACAAATCATTTCACAAAACCTTCTTCTTTACCATACAATAAAATTCATGAACACAAAGTTAAGTCTCCTTTTAAGGGACTGAGAGTGAGGAACTGGAAAAGAAAAAATAGTACTCTGTACATAAATGGTTGCCAGACATGACAGAAGATAGCAGAAAAGAACTTTTAATATTGATTTCATAATAGACATTCCAGAAAAATTTCCACTGAAAAATAAAGTATATTGCTAATAAATAAGAGAAGATAAAGAAGTCTGGTATAATCTGATCAATTTTTAAGTCAAAAGTATCACTATCCAATTTCTCTGGGAATAAATTATCTGTGGGAAAGATGTATTCCGATTAGTCATGTGCAGCAGGATCAGCTTTGTCAGCTAGAGGGAAATCATCTGAACTTGAAGTCAGTGTATATATTTTAATAAGGTTTTTGAAACCCCTCATCAACATGGTTTGTACATGCAGTCTTCTCATCAGTCTCTTGCTGCACACAGCTTGGAGATGAAAAAAAGGCTCTTCCATATAAAAAGGAAAGTTTCTATTTTAAAAATGAAAGCTATCATTCTTCTGGCAGAAGTTTTGCTGGCAGACAGACCCAGGGATGGATTATAAGTAACAGGATGTGGAGCAACTGGTAAAATGAAGCAGCCCACAGCTGCTTATACATTTCTAATGGAGGACAGGATCAGAAATGTTAAATGTTCTGAGCAAACCTAGAGGGGACTCTGTCACAGATCCATCCAAGCATGAATTGTTCTGGAGATGATTTTTATCAAAGGGACGTGGGAGAACTGCACTTACTTCCTGAATCAGTTAACCTGGTTTCTCTGCAGAGATAGAGTCCCAATTTATTTCTCTGGCAATCTTAAAGAGAGGAATCCCTACTGGAAACAGCTGGAGTGAGATGAAACTGTTATATCTGAGAATAGACCTGAGTGCATTCAGATATCCTGCTGGCAGCTAATGGCTAACAAGATTTGGATCTTAGAAGGCGCCAGAGTCACTGTTAATAGCTGGTGAAGCCCACTTCTGCTATCAAGCTTTTGTGAGAAGGATTAAAAATGGGTTGGCAGCTCCACCAGCATGCTCTGGGTAGGACTTAAAACCAGCTAAAATATGTCTTGCCTGATGCACACCTTCATCTCTGTGCTTTATTCTGTGGCAGTCCTGCTCTATGTTCCAATATGAGGAAATCACTGGAGCTGTTAATAGGATAAGTTGTAGGCAGCCACCTTAACTGCTCTTTGATACTCATTTTACCTATCTGCAGATGTTTTGTTGAGATCACAATAGATTAAGGAATGTACACAGACTATGAACTGTAAGAATGTTTGGGATTCAAAAACTGCTGTGTTTTCACCCTCAGCAATGGAATTGTTAGCCTAAAATACAGCAGCAACAGATGCAATCCAGTATTCCTTTTGTCAATTAACAAACACAGTGAATGCTAGGAAGAGAGAGGAAAACCTCATTCCTTGAAATTTACAGTTTGTGTTTCTGAGCTAAAAATGGCTTGAATCTGAAAGCAGTTAAGCTTTTGGAAAGAAAAGGAGGTGACCATCCACACAGAATTACATGAAATCCAAAGTATCTGGGCATTTTACCTGTCTGTCTAAATTGCACAAGTTCTTTATAAGACCACCCACCGGTCAGTCAATCACTTTGAATTTGTGCAGCAACTAATCCTTGATCAGAGTCTTTAAAAGCAACCAAAACGTGTAATTCATGTTGGCCAGAGAATAGGATAGAATATGACATCACAAATGTCCCCAGCACATAAATAGCTAATATTAATGTTTAGACACATGTGAGTAAAAAATGCATATAAAAACTGAAATACTGTGATGAGCAGTTGCTGAAAGTAACGCTAATTTTAGCACACAGGGCAAATGAGGAGCTAGGTTTAAGAAGAGTACACAGAAAGGAATCATTCCCATAAGGCAAAACAGAGTATATAATTAAGATCAAGCATTTGTTACTCCAGGCTGTATCTGCCAGAAAGAAGCAGGCATCCTGGCAAGATTTTCCAACATGCATGACCTGTGTGTTGCCAGTTACCATTTGTCTGGACTACATGTGCACAAGGTGCTGCCTAATCCAGGGAGCAGAGCACAGAGACCCAATGAATCCTGCTTTAAGCAAAGTCTGTCATCTTTATCCCTAGGATTCTGGCTGCCACTATACTAAGAACGTGTAATACTCTAAATGATGAAGTCTTTATTTTTAAAAATGGTGGATTTTTTCACTCTGTTTCTCAGTTGTGCCTGGCTGCTCCCCAGTTTGATATTCAGCTTGCCCTGCATGCATAGATCTCCCATTGTCATCACTGAAGACAGACACTGCTCTCAGAGCCACACAGCAAATCTAGTCTGTTGTCTCTGTGTGAGGATCCCTAGAGCATGCAGAAAGAGCAAAGACATATCATAGGGAGCTCAGAGCTGTACTGTATCCCATGAAATCTGAAGAATGCATTTTGCCAGGAAGTACAAGCATATGTCAGATTTGCAGCCTAAAGCACTTGTTTTTCTAAGCAACATGCTGATTTCTCAGTATTGGGTTGAGCACCCATTTACTGCAAAACTAACTATATTATTCTCCTGTTTAAAGAAAGTAGGAGCCATACATTTGTGAACCTCTTTATATATACTCCAGTGCAGAAATTGACTTTTTTTTTTTTAGCTTAGATTTATTTTTAAAAATTTAAGAAATGCCAACAAAGAACATCTTGACTCCTGCAAACCATGCAGAGTTTATTACACCAGTTCAGGGGCTTATTTTATATTATTTCATAAGCCTACTTTAACAACAAAATAGTAAGAACTTGCACTGTATGGTTAGTGTCTTCACTCTTCAAAATTTATACAGATGTCTGCAGGCTATGTGATCTAAAATATTTCATGCAAAGCAGTGAAGAAAATGAAAAATCCATTCTTTTGAAAACAGAGACAGAAGCTCGGTGCTTTTTCTGTATTCCTAGTTCATGCTCACACAGCTGAAAACTATCATAGTTTTAAATGGTAGTACAAAAGTGTGCACCATAATTCATGAAATACAAGTCTGTAGCAAATACCAGATTCATGAATAAAAGAACCTCCTCAATCTCTGCCTCGGTGTCTGTGCTGCTGTTGGCTTAATGCTGGCCTCTTCTGCAGGGTACAGATCATGAAGTGGAAGCTCACTGTAAGGTGCAGAAGCATGAACTTTTATTACATTTATCACCTAAGCACCTCTAAGTTCATAAGGTCAGTGTCCCATAGCTCAGTATCTTCTGCCAGAATTCTCACCATGCTCCTCCAGTAGAAATAAAACACTCAGCTCTCCCCTTGCATCCCTTTGATATTCAATGCAATCATGCCCTGTGTGTGCTGTTGCTTACATCAGCAAGCCATGTTCAAGTGGCATTTTTACTCACTACTTCTGCTTCCTGTACCACAATAGACTATGGAGCTAAGCCTGGACTTACCTCTCATCCACACTGAAGAATAGTCATGTCAGAGAGATCTGTAAGAGACTTTAAAAGAGGGGAAAAAGGAGCAGAGGAATACTGTGTCCCATTGTAAGTTCAGGCACATTATGCAACTTGAATTGCAGTTTATTAGAAATAACAAGATCATTCTTCATCCTTCTGGAAGTGCTACAAGACTCTTAGTGAAAGTGGTTCAGTCTCTCATGTCTGTTCTGATTGCTGTGTCTGTGTCCCTGCATGCAGTACCAGGACAGGGGTTCAGCACTAGCTCTCTACTGCACCAACTTCCAGGATTTGTCTCTTCCACAGACACCTTCTCATGGATTTGTACTGTCCAAATTAGTCTTTGAGATTTGAAATTATTTTTCCAGGAAGTAGTATGGATTTAGGACATCAGGAGATTGTGCTGTTGTTTTAAAAATGCACAAAAATGGGTTAATGGAAACAGTCTGAAAGGTCTAAAAATATCCTGAGTGATTATTTTTTCCTTTTCCTTTCATGCTGAATATTGATAGACCTTGTTTTCAGCCCCCAAAGTCCTGTTTGCTTTCTCACATTATACTGTGTCATGTCAATGCACTCAGTTTAAGGCAATAGTACCTCAGGCAATCCTGCCCAGTACTCTCAGGAAGAACAGGTAAGTCCTCTCCACCTTTTTGCCAGCAATGTCACACAGATAAGGACAGCACACCTCTTTCCTTTATCATACTGTCACCCAGGATAAAAGTAGTGGCAAAGGAAGACCCTGGAACGTTTGGTGCCTGGGCTACTCTGAATACATCTTAAGGGTTGTTGAGAGCATGAGAAGGATGGGCATTGCCAGGGAAGGGCAAGAAAGAGGTGGAAGAGATTAAAACCGAAGAGGATGAAAAGGGCAGGGAACAAAGAGAAGGTGGCCCATACTATTTCCACTCATCCATATAACGTGACAAAAGGAAGACAGTAAGACAAATATTCAGCCCATATCTCCTGCAGTTGCCTGCATATCCACGCTGCTCTGCAAGGAATACACACTGTTTGTTTGCATTTACACACATACAGCGCTGGACTATTTATAGAAACGGCACCGCTTCAGTCAAAGCCAGCCAAGCTTTCTGAAGTCCTTTCAGGGGGCTTGTTTTCTTTACCCACATCAGCAAGAAGGGAAATCAATGTTTAGTGTAACAGAGCATCTATTCTTATGTTGTTTCCATCAGTACAATCACGGAAATAAACATAGACGCATACTGATATTTTTAAAAACCATATACTGTAACAGTGGTAGCCATAGTAAAGAGCTGTACTAAATAAAAACCAAAGCAAACCAACAAACCTTCAATTTTTTACCGTCACTTGGAAGTGACTATTTGCATTCATTTTGTTAGTCACATGTTTATTTCTCTCATATTTCTCTCTGTGTGTTTGCTTTAAGGAAAGAAGTCAAAGCTCATTTTGCATTTTGAGAAGCAGCATAAGTTATACAGAGCTTGCTCTGTCCTTGCAAAAGAGAGGGTGGGCATAGCACATCTTTAAGAAAGTGATTTCAATAGAATATACTGACACATGATTTACACGGGATTGGGGAAACTGCCTTTACTTTAATAATAAAAGCCAACTTGGATGTGTTGCTCCAAAACCAGTGTGGAAAACAACCAAAGAAAAGAGACTGACAACTTTATAACCACTGTCAAAATTCTTTGTTAGGGACAAGTGATCTCAGGAGTACAAATGCATTGTAAGTTCTACCAACTCATAAACTCAAGATTTTTCAGTGTACAGTTTAAACAGAGAAAATGCAAAAATAAAATGCCAATTATTTTGAAATAATATAATCTATATAGGAAATAGCAAAAACTAAAACCAGCTGAAAACTAATGCCAATCATATGTTAATAAAGATGGGATATTTGTTCATTTCCTTTAAAGACCAGTGAACATCCATAACTGAATACCAGTAATGGGTGCTAGTTACTTTCTTCTGAAGGAGGAATTTTCAGTCTAGGGTGAGTCAGCAATGATTAGCAGCAGATACTTTGTATTTGGATAATGACAGATAGTATATTTTTAAGTATATTAATATTGATGAAAATGCGGAATTATTGCAAAGATAGAAACTGAAAAACTACTTAAATCTTCACCTACTCTAACATAATCTATCCCTAAAAATCAAATAAGTTTCTAGGAACGTAGCACTTATTTGCAAGACCCATATGGTATTTTAGAAAACACCCACAGTTATGAACCTGATTTACACAGGAAAAAGAAGTTGTTGGTGAGCAAAGTTTCAGAATGAAACCCAGTCTGCTTCAATATGAGTAGAGAGAAGAAAGGGCAGCAGAAACATACATAATAAAACATAAATGCTAGATGGACACTTTCAGGAGCAGACTCTGATTCCTTTTATCTTTTCCCAAGATAATACATCCATGCCAGTGTTGGAGGAGCATCTGGATGAGTTGAGTCAAGATCACTGTAGTTCGCAGTCAGTGCATGCTCGCCCTGGAACTCTAAAAGGCTCAAAGTCCAACAGCAACACAGGGAAAACCACAGATGGAGAAAATGCCATTTCAACTGAGACACTAAAATGCCTGAGCAACAAGGCAGGAAAGCTGGGAAAATAAAATGAGCTTCTTGAATGTGACAGTAAAACTCCTGCTGAAATCTTTTTTGCCCTGCAGTGCCAAGGCCATGCCTGCCTGACAAGGAGATTAAGAACATGGGAAAGGCCACACCAGGTCACATCAAAGGTCCATCTAGCCTGGTATCTTCTTTTACAGAGATATAAAAGCAGAGTATAAAAGTAGAGCAAATTATATTTGCCCCAAATACATCCCAGACTTCCAACAACTTATGGCTTAAGGGGTTTCTGAAACAGAATTTTCTGCCTCAAGGATGTGTTATGAAGTATGTGAATTTAAAAAAAAAAGAAAAAAAGAAGAAAAGAAATCTTTGTTTAATTTGAACACGCCACCTGCTCGCTTTGTCTGACACCCCCTGGTTCTCTACTGGAAGAGACAAGTAGTAGTTGCTGAGTTCTCAATCTCAATGATACTTGGGATTTTGTAACTTGTATCCTACCTCCTCTCAGCCAGCTTCTGCCCAGGGCAGTCCAGGCCTGCTTAGCTAGTTCTGTAAGAGATGTGTCCAGAATTTCCAAGATACTCAAGATGGAAGCAACTGAAAGATTTGAAGAGTGGCATATTAATACACTCTATTTCCTTCTCTTTCCCCCTCCTGGTAATCCCAAACAATTTGAGGTGACAACGCATTTTAGGAAAATCTGAACATTAAGCCTGCTTTAAAATTGCAGATGACCTGTGGAATATGGAACCTTTCATA
The DNA here is from genome assembly GCA_013397795.1 of Orthonyx spaldingii. Classification (NCBI taxonomy): domain Eukaryota; kingdom Metazoa; phylum Chordata; class Aves; order Passeriformes; family Orthonychidae; genus Orthonyx; species Orthonyx spaldingii. The sequence goes on from VZTJ01000387.1 coordinate 305,794, forward strand.
TGTGCTGTTCCTACTGATGCTTCTTGGGTGCAGGGAGTGTGTAAACGCAAGGGAAAGGCCAAAAGTAAAACAGCTGGGAAGGAAGGAAGGAGAGAGGCTCCCCATCTCCAGAGTTGCATCTGCCCATTTTCTACTGCCCCATCATTGCAGAAATCACTGGTATTGTGTGGCAGCATCACAACAACCAGCCTTGCAAGCACAACTCTGTGAAATCTGTGGAAGGGTTAAGACCATGATTGTCTCCTGTGGTCTGGATTAATTTCTTGGAAGCTGGAGAAGTCTTTTGTGCACATTATGCAATTAGAGTTCTAGGATAAATATGATTCATTATAGCAGTGAAACATCTTGTTTCAGGATATAAAAGTTTTATAGACAACAGATACCATGTAAACTCTAGAAAATATTCTTCAAGTCCCCTCAAACAACTAACTGCTGTTCTCTTACACACTTTCTTGAGGAACGTGGAAGCAGGAGCAGCAGTGCACGTAGAGACTGCACTGGTTCCATAAGTTGAAATTTTAGAGAAAACACATAAATTAATTATGCATTTTTGTATGTTCTGAGTTGTTTTGGTCAGTGATGCCAGGATTTGTGTGAATCGGGACTGCAGAAAATGGTCTGTGACTTTGAAGAATTACTGATGTTTTTCCTGTCCAATTTCTCTCATCAGTGTTGCTTGTAACAATCCTGGTAGTGGAAGGCATTGCCGTTGCACAGAAGACACAAGGTACAATTTTAGTTTGATGATTTTCTCTCAAAAAATTGAACAGTTTTGTAACTGTTAATTGAGCAATAGAAGTGAAAGTGTTTACATTCAGACGTGAATAGCTCTTGAATTACCAATATGAATGGTAGTATTTTCCATTTCCCCCCATTTTACTGCATTTTCTCACAAATGAACACAGCCATCTGGTCACAAAGAACATGGAAGTTTCACTTTCCCAGGTAAAGTTCTACAGTTTTAGATGTTAGAGGTGGGAAAGAAACCACCACGGAAATTCATGTTTTCTGTATCTGACAACAAGCTTTTCAAATAGTCCACCCACAAACATTTTTGAAGCCTGCTGAGTGGGGAAGGAATCAGTTTCACAAACCTTATTTTTTCATATGTGGGATTACCCACACTTTAGAGAGAAGAATTCCTTGAACAGCCACCTACAGAATTTCCTTGAAAAATTTCTGCAGGAGAGAGAGTTTTCACCCCCATAAATCAAAAAGCTGTCAAGATACCAGTGGAAGGTGATGTCATTTACTGGAGGCATCTAAGACCTGTACCAGCACGGATGTCCTCTCACAGGTCTGCAAATTAAAACTGTGTAAATAGAAATGACACTGTGAGAGCACCCTGTGAGATTAAGGAAATACATAGCAGAAATCACATATCCTGTGTCTTACTCTCTCCTGTTCTGCTGATACCAAGGAGAAGAGCCAAAGGTACGTAAGAAGGTCAGAGATCACACTCTTCCCAGCCTCTTCTCCTTGAATGAGGAAATCCAAACCAAGCTCCTGTGAATGGTCTAGCATGAAGAATTAGCTTACTAAACTGCATAATCTCAGTCACAGAACATATTTCCCTGTACATTCAGAAGAGGAGCTGTGATCTTAAATGAGACCCTTAGCTACCAGGGCAATCTACTTATTGGTAGTAATTGTATTAGCTACCATTGCTGTATTTAGTGTATTTGCATCTTGTAATTCATTCTGTTATAAACATTCTGTATTCCAGCAAATCACTGTAAATAGATATCCCACCTAAGGATAGCATCTTCTGGAATCAGGGTCAAAACCAGTGAAAGCTGACAAACATTTCCAATTATATTTACATAGGAATGGAGATGACATAAGCCATAAAATAATGGTATTGGCAGCCACTGTGACTATTTCACTTAGAAAGAAGAGTATCAAAAACCTGAACTGAGTTGGGTAAAAAAAAAAAGACTCCCTCTGTTTGCTTTCCAAGGATCTCTGAACATATTTGATGTTCAAAAATTGTGGTATCTTTAGGATATACCCCACCACAACATTAACGTAAGATTTTCTTAGTTAGATATTAATGAGTGCCTTATAAGAGGGTTTGCAATCAAAATAAAAACCAAAATAAATTACTTTCTTCTTTATAGGCTATGGGTCATGCCAGAGTTTTACTTTATCAAATCTGCATGCTTGCAGAAGAAACTTATTTGATCACTTTTTTTTTTTTCTCCTTAAGGTGGGCAAAATATTGGAGTGAATCGCATTCCTCCCACCCAGTGTGACAACTGGGTCCGGACCAGTAATGGAGGACATTTTGCTTCACCAAACTACCCAAACATGTACCCACCCAATCAAGAGTGCATCTATATCTTAGAAGGTACGTGCTGTATTTCTGGTTTGTTTTGCTGTAATCTTACTGTTCAATGGAAAATCTTGAACTGTTAAAACTGTCATCTTACGCTGCTGTAAAATATTGTGTGGCCATACTGGTAATGTAATAAATTCTGCATTAATTCTGCAGTTATTTACTTGAACAAGAAGCTAAATTTGCTCTTTCAAGTAATAATAACAAATAAATAAGAAATGAAAACATTAAGAAATTAGCTATGTAGAATAAGACATACCCTCACAGCCAGGGAAAGCAGCAGCATATCTACTGTAATCTATGAAGGTACGGAATTATTAAGATAAAAATCGTAGCTTGTTATCTTAATATCACTGATAATAGATTGCAAAAGACAAAGACTATTTTGTACCATGCTATATTGTTCTATCTCACCAGCAGAGAATTTTTATGCTGTCCTTCATTAATAAAGAAGATACATCTGGCTGCCATACCACTGTACTAAAAATACAGAGATTTGTTAGCACTGCTGAGGTCACTATTAAAATAATGTGATGAGGACAAAAAAATGTCATTAACTAGAATAAAACCATATTCCAATGAGAATAGCTTAAATAAATGCTGCAAGACTTGAGACATTCCAATTATTTTTCCTCTTATTAGAATGCATCCAAAACCCACTGAAGTCAGCTAAAAATACTAGTCAGCCTAATCACCAGATTCATATCAATTAATTGAAATATTTCAAGTAATGAGGTTGGGCGAGTTTTTATTTGTCCAGTACAGGAGTGGTTCACAGACCCCTCCTTTTTGCTTGTTCACATGCACATCTTGGTTTTGCACCTTGCCTGCACTGGGAGTGCCCCAGAGAGCAGCTGTCTGTCCTGCTGCAGGGCTGGGGCACAGGAGCAGCTTCCACAGAAACATTTTGGGTGCCTGAGCGAGGCCAAGGCCCTCCAGAGTTTCTAGCCAAGATCTGCTCCTCCGTGCAGACCACTGCCAACATTCCCAGCAGCTCCAAACGCGCGCGGCCCGTGTGAGTGAGGCAGAAGGTCTGAGGGGAGCGCTGGGGACGCGTGAGTGAATCCTTCCCGCAGTCAGGAAAAGCAGGCAGCGTGTGATTCCTCAGTGCTGCCACTCCAGATCCCAGCCAGGATCGGGAAGTTCACGTAGCGCAGCCGGTGCCAAGAACAAGGAACACTAAAGCCATTCATACAGGAGAACATCTTGGGATCCAAACCACGGATGTGAGAGTCAGGATTTAGGGCTCTGATCCCAATCCTGGTGTTAGGCTGCCACTGGCTCAGACTCACCAACATCTGTAGCCACCTGCATGTTACTGACATACGTGAAGTACTTACACTTCTCTGAATATTCTAACAAAAGATGTCTTCTGTGAAAGGATCTATTAATTTGGACTTTATGTTTAAGAAATAGTGAGTAGTTCTTCATATCTTTCTGTTTTCCATTCTTTGCTGCATAGCTCAGTGTTTTGTCCTTTTTTATGTATTTTGCTTTCACAGAACACTTGTTTTAATTTATAATCTTAATATTAAACCTTGTTTGAATACCTTTGCGTATACGTTAGTATTTGTTAAATGTGCTGCATTAAACTAATGTGAATTCTGAACTTTCAACAATTAAGATCAGCAAGCAAAAAATTCTGTAAGATTCTATGCAAAAGTATCTTCTAGAAAATAATTTTAAAAATGTTTGTAGCAGACTGCAGATGTGTTTTGAGAAGCTTCAGGTTCTTTTTTATCTTGCTGTTTTGGAGACCTGTCTCTCCATTATTTCATGTCTTGGTGTTTTTTATCTAGATCTTCATTTAATCTTTTGTTCAATTTTTGTTATGTCTAGCTGCTCCACGACAAAGAATTGAGTTGACCTTTGATGAACCCTATTATATAGAACCCTCATTTGAATGTCGGTTTGATCATCTGGAGGTTCGAGATGGACCTTTTGGGTTCTCCCCTCTCATTAATCGTTACTGTGGTCTGAAAAGTCCTGCACTAATTAGATCAACGGGGAGATTTATGTGGATCAAGTTTATTTCTGATGAGGAGCTGGAAGGAAAGGGATTTCAAGCAAAGTACTCATTCATACCAGGTAAAGATGTCTAAAATTCTGAGTTAATGACCATCTGCTCCCGTTGAACTGTGTGGGTGTGTTTGTCCTCTCAGCCTAGAGCTGCATTTCAGCAGAAGCACTTACAGAGGCACAGTGACAATGTGATAGCCACAGAGTCTCAGTCCTGCTAATCCTACAGGGTACGTGGCTAAAAACACTTGGGGAATCTTGACTGAAGGAAATTACAGGTCTAGTAGTAGTGTACAGGTACGGGTAGTTTGCTAGTGAAGTAGACAGTTGAGCTTGTTCATGCTGAAGTCTTCAGCAGGACCCCACTTTATTGCTCTAATTTGTACCAGTTTCACCAGTGGTAGGAAAGGAAAGAGCTTTTACACAGACAAAGAGCTGCCTTTTCACCAGCCTCTCTTCTAGGAGTATGAGACACTGGACAAAAATACCCGAAGCAACTTTACAGTAGCTCTCCAGCCAGATACAAAGCATTGTAAATCTCCATTCTGAAAACCCAGAGCAAGTATCTGCACAGTTCCAAGCATGAGCTCTCAGTATATAAGGAGAGGACAATGTGCTGACAATGCCTTCAGACAAACAAAAATTACATCTGCTCTGTGGAGCTACTTAAACCTGGCAGGGCATCCTTCTTACATGGAAATTTGACCTGGTGTCCTTGCGCAATGCTTGACTTGTATTTCACAGATACTACATGTGTAGTTATCAGCATTTTATTATCCTTTGGGACAAAAGACAATATGCTCTACCACTTGGATAAATGTATACACAAACATAACTTCTTAATGTTGTCTTTACCCCTACAGCACATGAAAACACTATTCATGATTATATATTACTGCTTAGGGATTTAGATTCAGAAAGTTCAGATTAAAAGGGTGACCAGACCATTGGGAATAACATGATAAAATGTTTTCACGGGGACAGTACTTATGCATTTTGCAAAGTCCATTTCCAAAGCCATTTCATCAACATCACTTTCAAAACTAAATGACCATAGTTGCAGGCTGGAACTTTAAATATACATTTAAACTGTATATTATTTTCACAATAGATTGTAACAACTGAAGGACGGATACTTTTCCTTTCTCTACATTTATATGAAGTGTGGTAAAATACTACACAGTTGTGAAAATGAAAGGGAACATGCACATAGTCCTGCTTCCTAAAAAAATCAGTTTACAAAGAATGTTGAAAACCTTGCAGAGTTTTGCATACAGTGATCATAGATTTCACTATAGGTAAATAAAAAGAGGAGGGCAAAGAAGGCATTTTCTGAACTATGCTGAGTCTTAAGCTCAGGACGGAGCCATTCTAGGGGAAGTGATAAACTTCTTATACAGAAACAAATACATTTATAGAAAGAGCCAAACTCTAGATCTTCATTTGGAAAAGATCTTTGTCCCAAAGAGGTGTGGTGTGCACGTTTGCATGAACTAGTGTTTTCTTTGCATAGAACAACATTTCATAAACCAGGACTAGAACTGTTCTACATGGCCTAATACAAGAGACACAGATACCCCAGGAAAAAGTACCTTTAGGATTGAACTGCCTTCTTCACATAGTTTTTAAAAGCAGTTAGCAATTTGAAAGTGTTGACTGAGCTCAGTTCATATTGTTCACAACTACACAGACAGCAGTCTGCTAAAATAAATCTAAGTAAGCTTTTTGCACAGAGAAAGATCCCCTCTACTCTAGCAGAGCTCCAGTGATTTCAGTGAAAACTGACATAGTTAAATTCAGAATATAATGTAGGAACAAAACACTGAATAGTAATTTTTGGTGTTATGCTAGAAATCTGAGCTGTCAGGATACCTTTTTCAGATAAGGTCAATCTTCGTGGAATAATGTTCTCATCTAAAAAAACTTTGTCTCTATACGCTCCAATTGATTCAATAAACTTTCTGACAATTTTTATTGTGACATAATAAAAAATTGACATAATCTGCAGATAATACAAAAGCTTGCAGTGATTCTCAAGCACTGATAGCCCTTGTGATTCATGACTTCTTTCTATTACAGATCCTGACTTCACTTACCTAGGAGGTATTTTAAATCCCATCCCAGGTAGAGTATTACAGTAACACTTTCTGTATATGTGAAATTTTAAATTAATGTCATATTGCATTTGACAGCAAGGTGTATCTTCTCCCTAGACTGCCAGTTTGAGCTCTCAGGAGCTGATGGAATAGTACGTTCCAGTCAAGTAGAACAAGAAGGAAAAACAAAACCAGGACAAGCAGTTGACTGTATATGGACAATTAAAGCTACTCCAAATGCTAAGGTGAGTTTTGTTCATGTAATTCAGTATGTAATGGGTTTCCATGACATTAGCAACAGGTAATGGTCACTAACTGTGATTTGCATAATGTTGTACTTTCACTGAAATGAGTCACGTAGCAGCGGCTTAGGAAATTCAGAGAGAGAATTATTTCTGAAATTAAACTTACACAAGCCCATGGTGCTGCCTTCCTATTATTTGAAGCTTCAAATACTGTGAGAACTGTTTAAGCAACAATTTTCCGGGGCATTTGACTTGGACCCTGGTTTTATTGGAAGACTGCAGGCAAAAATGCTGGCTGACACCTTCAGTAATCTCCAGTAAATCTCACTGCCAAAGCTTAACATTTTGCCTCCAGTGGTTCTGTTGGAGAATTTGGTTCTGTTCAAAGTCAACAGAACATGTGCCTGCTTCTCCCATCTAATTCACAATCCAGCACCTTAAAACCCACTTTCATCAGCAGTCTGAGCTGAATGGAAAGGCTTTACCTTGTTAGGCAGAGAGAAGGATAAAATCCCATTCACAACCCCAAAGTACAATAGCTATAGTCTGAATCACACTAGTTTCAGAATCATATTTGTTAAACATGAATTGCACAGAAGAGCACATACTTTTCTCCATATAGCATAAACTTCTTTAATTTTGCTTCTGCTTGCACATACATAAAAATTAAAAAATGTTTTGAGGCAGTAGCTGCCAAGATGACAAACCTTCCCTGTGCCTTCTTACACACTCCTAATAGTTAACTAACCAACCCTGTTAACCACCTTGCAAGTGCATTCTGAAACAGCAACCAGAAAGATGATCATAAGAGGACAAGACAAGAAAGAAATTAAAAGTCCATTAATATATTTGAGCCTTTGAGGAAGTGAGTCAATTCCCAAGAGCCCTATACTAGTCTAAGTAATAGTAGCAGTTCTTCCAGAAACAATAACAAACCCATTTTCTCTCTACATTGCCACTTGAGTGCATCAGGTCTTGTGCTTAAGTATTTTAATAAATTATTGAATGTTGCCAGAAGGCAGAGTTATAGTTGGGTGAGTCCTGAAATTAGATCATCATCCTAAATTATTGATTTAAAACATTACAGAAAAATAATTCTTAGTATTCTGACAGTGGTTTCTCAAGCTTCAGTTCAGGCAGAATTATGGTGATAAAATCCATTAGATCTCATACAGTGCAGTCTCTTGAGAAAAATAAGCATAGACATTTTTAATTTCCTCACTTTGATTTTGCAATAGAAATAAACTTTTAAAACTGACACAACTGCAGCAATGAAAGTACTTTTAAAATCTATATAACAGATACTTATTAAATTACCTCCAGATTTCATAAAATTACCAGAATAATCAATATAATGTAAGAGTAAGGACCTTTTATACTGGCCTAACACATTAATCCAAAGGAGCTTGTGAAGATATGAGCACTTTTAATGGGATTATTCCTTTGTTATCATACAAATAATAGCTCTACTAAAAATGGGCTAAATTATTTTTAGTTTCCATTGTAATTTTGTAGGAGATATATGAAGTCAATCATTAAAAGAAAATGCCATGTCTCAGCTCAAATACTAGCAATGGCAGCTCACATCCATGTTTTTGAGATAAGTCATCAATGGAAGACAGGTTCTCAATGTAGCTGAAAATTTCCAGCAGTAAATCTAATAAAAATAGCAAGGGAAAAAAAAAGACAATAGAAAAAAAAAGAAAAAATACACATGCTGAAAATCACAAAACGGTGAGGTGAAGCATGAGCTAACACGGCACAGGCTGCACCTTCAGACAATGTGCAAGGAAGGCAGTGCAGGCCAACCTGCCTCTGGAAGCACTGGGAAGGAAAAGCCAAGGGGTACAAGTGTCGCCTGTCTTTGCCTGTGCTCCTTTAGCATGTTTTCAATAAAGCCTGGTAGGTGTAGAAGGGCGTGGGGTGGGGAATATCTTTTCTTGTCTCTCAGAGGTGGTTGATTTTATTTTAGCAAATTACTTATAATTCAGTTTTAACAGGCTTTGGCACTCAGGGATGCTAAAAGCGAGCTATGGCAAAGGGGCAGAAAACTGGGTAACAGAGCCCAAGTGTGGGATCCATCTGCCCTGACTCGCTGCTTCCAACCTGAGCAGGAGTCCAGAGCCCTGGGGCAGGTGCAGAGCCCTCATGTGCAGAAGCTCTGCAGGAGTCCCAGAGCCCTGGGGCAGATGCAGAGCCCTCATGTGCAGAAGCTCTGCAGGAGTCCAGAGCCCTGGGGCAGATGCAGGAGAGCCCTCATGTGCAGAAGCTCTGCAGCGCCCTTGCTCTGGGCCCTCAAACTGCCCCAGGCTGGAGCGGGCGGAGCCCAGGGAACATGGAACATCCTGGGATGGGGGAGCAGCACCTCAGCCTCCACCGGGGCACGTTTCTTCTCTGGCAACACAATGGCTGGCTAGGAATTGTTAAAGTCTAAAATGCAGAATGCTTAAGTGACTTGGTCTCGTATCTCAAAACTTTCAGAGGAATTTTGAGAATTCCAATGCAGCCATTGAAGAGATTAAAAAGTCTTTCGATGTGTTCATGTAATTTTAACTGAATTATAATCTTGCACGAGTTTCCTGCTCCAGCAAAATAAATTATTTACTTACTCTTTAAATACCATCTCAGTCTTCTAATTTCCTTGTTGCACATGTTCTAACACACATGCTGCCTTCTCTTGGATTAGATTTCTGCTTTTAGAAGTATTAAGATTAGCTTAAATTCATTAATTCTTCCTACACAGCCAGCTTACTTTTCTCTCGTTTCCATTTTTATTCAAATTACTCCTGACTTCATGGTTTGTGTCTTCCATAACACAGCTATGGTTCAGTAATTAGCTTTCATTCTGAGGCAATAAATTTTAATTTCCTTATTCTACTTCAGAGCTTTTCTGACTAGACTCCTTCCCTTATATTTTAACATTGTTTTTATGAATTAAAAAGAAAGGAAAGAACAGTCAAAATACTTTAAAAATTATTTCAATACATTTGTGCATTCCTTATATCTGTTCTAGAGAAATAGACTTCACTTTTAGCAGAGCTTCTTGGGGGTTTCTTCACCAAGTGTGTTGCTTTGTACTGTTTTTCCAAAGGGAACAGAAATAAATCAAAGTAAATTTTTAAATAAAGATTGTTTTGGGAAGCAGGGAAAAGTGAAACAGATACCCAAGACAAATTTCAGGTATTACTCCACATGGATATCTAATGAGAAAATGGAATTGTGAATTGGGAATTACATATATGTGTAAGGGAACAAAACATCTTACTTAAGATTTGCTAAGAAAGGAAACTCTCCTCTCTCTATTTCTTCTCCTAAAGACGTCGATTCCTCTTTCCCAACAGATCTATATGCGATTTCTGGACTATCAAATGGAACATTCCAACGAGTGCAAAAGGAACTTTGTTGCAGTGTATGACGGGAGCAGCTCAATTGAGAACCTGAAGGCCAAGTTCTGCAGCACGGTGGCCAACGATGTCACGCTGCAGACAGGGACAGGGGTGGTGCGGATGTGGGCAGATGAAGGCAGCAGACTGAGCAGGTTCAGAATGCTCTTCACCTCCTTTGTGGATCGTAAGTAGATCTGAAAGTGACAATTCTCCTGCTATCGGGGTACTGCAAGTATTTTAGGGAAAGCATCAGCTGTCTATTAAGCAGCAGGAATACATGCAAAAGGTTGTTTCTGTTTCCTTCACAAAGTAGCAGGTAAATTAGATAATTGCTTTATTACAGTTCTAACATGGTTCCTGAAGCAAAGCTTTCCTGCATTCTCAAAAGGTTTATTTTCCATTTGAATTCAGCAATACCGCCCTAGGCTCTGTCCTTCTCACAGAGACGCATTTTGGAAAGACAACAGTGGGACTGAAGTGTGCTCTCCCAGTTCCCTGCCAGACACCACAACAGGCTCTTCTTAAGGCCACTCTGGATGTTCAGAAGACAAGAAAACATCCTGATCCTAGAAAGTCTCGCTCTCCTTCCTATCCACAGCTCTGTCTTCAACTGTGGGTCTGGAACTACCTCCCCTCCACCCAAGCTGCTCCCTTATTCTCAGCTGTGTTTGGCTCTAAAGGAGCCCACACATGCTTCCTTAGCAAAGCCCTGTGGTGTTGCACAACCATAGATAAGCAGTAAAATCCAAGTTTATTCAAGAAGGCTGTAATTAAAGCACAGTTGTAAATGCCATCTGGATTTTTGTTTGGATTCCATAGCCTGGGTTAGAGATAGTCCTTATTCTCATTGTAAATTAAGATGTTTCTTGAAAGCAGGTTTTTTGTGAGATTTTTTTCTTATAAGTGTGTTCTCCCTGAATGGAATTTTATTGCCTCACATATTTACAGAGGACAATACTGTGCACATTGCAGAATCTGAAAATAAATGGCACTAAAGCAAACTCAATTCAGAACTGCAGAGAGGATCTGAGATACATGGGGAGAGCTGTCAAATGTTCCCATTTCAGGAAATCAGACCTATGCTCGTGCTAAAGGTTTTCAAAAAGTTCTGCTTGATGAATAAATAGTACAAATTTGCTGACAAAAAAATAACTTTTCTGACAGAACATGTCTGTAGCCAGTCCTGAAAGAGATCCTGGTCACTACCTTGCAAGAAATTTCAGGTTACAGGTAACAGGTAGATTTTACATTCTGCTCCATAAACTAGTAAATCTTAACATAAGTTTTTTGTAAAACAATTTTTCTAATGTAACAGATATATATAAGAGAAATAGCTTCTGGCTTACTTTGAATCCATAGTGGTAAGGAACAATTGCATGTTTCAAGCTAGTCTACTGCTTAACCTACAAGAGGCATTTAATAAGCTTTAGATATTGAGAATTTAAATAAATGTCAGTTTTAAGTACAACTTGCAAAATTTGATAGCTGCTTTTCCAGTAGCTTTTATGTCAATACAATTATTAACGTTGGTGATAGTGCAAGATATTCCAGCTTTCAATTTAGAAAATGCCATGGACTTTGCCAGGGAAATTATCTACTTATATTATAAATATTGGAGTGGGTTTTTTGTTGTTGTTCAGTTTGGATTTTTTGGGGGGCTTGTGAGGATTTTTTTAATGCAAGAGGTTGAAACACTAAGTACTCCTAAAGGCAGATAACTTTCCAAATTTATGAGTTTAAAGCAACTCAAAAGTCATTGGCAGAAGAACATCTGCAAAGGTATGTGGTTATTGTTATTTACTTGAGATACTGCCTGTCTTGGATTGGGTCATTGAAAAGTATGTGGCTGAAAAGTGTTTCAGGTGTTTTTACATCATCTAGTCATAAGCAATTTTTCTAACTGAAAAAAGTGAATCTGAGCTGATGTTATTTTCAGATTGTTAAGCTATCTTTCTCTTCTACCTCGCTAATGATTTGTAATTATATGAAGCCAACCATGAAAACGATCAATATTTCTGGAAGGATTTCCATAAATGAGCTAATAGTGCATGACAGCCACCTAGCATACACCCAGTGCTGCTTGCAGATTTGACTAAGTAATTCAGCTAAGAGCAATGTGAAAAATCAATGTATTTGATTCCTGGCTTGATTCAATACATGAGTAATGCTGGGTACAGAGAGCTCTGTGAACATTGCACCACTTTTGGGCAGCTGTTATAAGAAGAGTCCAGCTATGTCCTTGAAGTCCTAGGCTGGAACTGATCAATCATTGTGAATTTTAGACTTCAAACTCTTCAAATAACAGACAAAAGGAAAATAAGTCCCTTTGCCCTATCCTAATGAACTGAACAAAAGCCACGCCCACAAAAACTTAGACTAAACAAACAGGTAAAAGAGAGACTGTGCTGGCAGATAGAGAAGCAAGGGCAGAATGCATCATCCAAAAATACAGAACTGTAAAAAGAAAATAAAAATCACCTGTTCAGGGAAATATGAAAGGGACTATGTGTACATTATGCCATAACTGACAGAACGGGCCTGATCTCAGCCTTCCAAAGGACTGATCCTATTTTAAAGCAGTGTTCTTCAGACTGCATCTACTTTCCAAACCCTTACATTCTCAACTCACTTGAGCGAGGAAGTGGTGTGATAGCTACCATGACATTTTTAAGCACTGAGATGACATAGATAAACTGTTCCAAAATACACTCTAAATATGCTCTGTATTCACACTTGCACTACAATTAAAGCAAGTTCTCGTATGGAACTTCTTGCCAGATTGCCAGAGTTAAGCAGTGACAGCAAATACAAAAGCTTAAAACCAGTGAGTGCAGGTTACCAAGCTTCAGCAGAGTAAGCAATGGGAGACAATACATATTTAATTTAGGAATGCAAAATCAGAATTAAAGGTTTGAATGTTCCTTTTTCTTATGCATAACTCCTCTTTTTGTCATTGAGATTCTCAAGCCTAATGGAAGGACTAAGTGAGAAATGTAGTGTTCAGTAGTCATTCCCTCTGCTCTACCCTTTGGGTTTCCTGTTATGTTTCAGAGAATCCAGACTGCTCAAGAACACATTCGTTCTGTGAAATCAAATAGTAGAATGTCTACCACACATCTTTGCTATTTAATATATAACTGACTCCACTCATAGCAGACATTCTCATTGTAAAAGTACCCCATTACTGAAACAAAGGGAAAGCCAATTTCTTGTCCAGTGCCCTGAATTAATAAATAATTCCCTATGTATATTATACAACACCCTGGAAAGAATTATTACTGCTTTTTAATATCTTTTTTCTAATGTCAATGAGCTGTAACAAATACGAAAACATAGGGCAGCTTTCCAGTTAATTTCTTTCTTCAAATGTCTGACTATAGATAGATACATAAAAAGCTGAACTGTACTCTCTCAATCCCTGCATTAGCTCTAATAGGAGGATCCAGCAGCTTTTGATTCACAAGCAGGAATGACTTAGATGCCTCTAGTTATTGAAATCTCTTGCAATTACTGAAACAGCCCTCCACAAGCTGAAATCTGATTTGCCTTACGATATTAATGGGCTCTAAAATGCACATGTTCAGGGACTGCTTCACAACATCTACACAGCAGATGCACCACAGAATTAATATATAGTTGATAGTGAGCGTGCGATTTTTAAGTTTCCAAAGACACATACTAAAGCCTTCTTCCATTTTCTGTGTTTTGTGACTGTCTCTATTTGCTACCGACCCCTTTGGAGCAAGAACTGGTTTTGTAGCATTGATAATATGCTGAAAGCAATCACGTGAACAGAAGGAAAAGCATCAGATAATTAGTGATGTGCAAGAGAAGTGATTGTGTGTGAAACAGGAAGAATGCATGTTTAAAACCCCAGATATAGGAACTTAGTAGTTTTAATGCAAGGCATCAATTACTGACAATTCTGAATGTTTTCTTTCTCTTCTCTCCTGCAGCTCCCTGCTCAGGCAACACTTACTTCTGCCATAGCAACATGTGCATCAATAATTCTTTAGTCTGCAATGGCATTCAGAACTGTGCATACCCTTGGGATGAGAATCACTGCAGAGGTGAATATAGTGCAAACCACAGCCTTTATGAGCTAGGCTGGTCAGTTTGCCTTTCAAGAAAGTCATGAAATGTCTTTTTCCTGGAAATATGCTGAAGACAGCTATTCCACTAATCTCAGGAAGGTGTTCCAAATTTTTTATTTAAACTCAGGACACATGTAAGCATCCTGAATATTGATCTTACTGCTTTTAACTAAATTTCTTTCTCTTCAGCATATACTCTCTATTTTAAAAGGATATCAGTGTAATAAGAAATAGAATTTAGTATTTTTGAGGCTGCATCCTATCAATTTCTAAACTTTAACTGAAGCAAGGATTGTAGGGACAGGTAATACCTTTTAGAGATAAAGAGTTGGAAAAACACAGAAAAGTTTTCAAGCACAAAAAGCCTCTCTCAGGGCTGAAGTAGACGCAAACATTTGTTTTGAGTTGTAAATCACAGGCTATTTCAGGATAAATTCAACTGCCATATATGGTGTGAGAAAGGATGGGAGGAAGGAGGAATTGTTAGGAAGCCTGAAATAAACACTTGTGGAAAACAGACACATGTAAATTGCTGCTTCTAGAACATGGGCTGGCGAGTATTATTTCAACCATCACAACTACAGTAAAGACTTGTTTCAATATCAGGCTTTGTAGGAAGAATTCTCATAATTTGAGGAAACTGTAATTCTGTTAAAGCACAAACATTCTCCCATGCTTCAAGAACAGCTCAGTTGTCAGAATAAAACCAGTCTAAGGTCAACAATTTTTGTTGCCAAAGAAAACAATAGAACAACACCGCTTGAGCTTGTTTGGTTAGGGGTTTTTGACAAATAGAATGGCATCAATAGGTGTGAACACAAAACTCCAGAAGATTTAAATATGTATTCCATTTCAAAGAGAAACTGACCCTGCAGAAAGGGTCAAAATCTTCTCTACAGGAAGACTTGAAAGAAAATGTGTTTTCAATGCACAAATCGTGCTTGCATTTTTTAAGTAACTAAACATTTATAAACCCCTACTTTTTAATTGCATTTTGGGTAAACAAAGAAATTCACACCACTAATAGATATTCTAATGTAAGGCATATTGTGGCAGTTTTCCAGTTAACAAAACTGATCCATGAGTCCCAAGTTTGCAATGTAAAACTAAGGTTCCTCTAAACAATCCTTGCCTTTGATAGTATTCAACATTCCCTCTTAAGTTCAATTTCTAGATCTCTTTCCCATCTTTACCAATTGCTTTCTAGACTCACCCATAGAATCCACACTTCACTCATGTACTGCAGTATTAAAAAAATTAATTCCATAAAAACTGTGTCTTTCCCAATATTTGTAAATTGCTGTATCTGGTGCTGAACAACCTATCATGTTTTATGTTGAATGCAATCTGAATTCTGCTGTAATACTTGCACAGCAGAAATTAAGAGACAGCTGAAGACCAGATCCACATTGCCAGCTAAGGGAGACTGATGCAACCAAATAAGCAATACTTAGCCTTAAAAAGAGAGCTGTTCACAATTGTGCTCAGTTCCTGCAGGCACCCAGAGTTCTCATTTAGTCCATATCAATAGCTACATAAATCTGAGCATATTGTGACCTACTTATGCCTAAGCCCTGTAACACAAAAATTGATAGAGAAGTCAGTTGTGTGCAATTTATTTTAAGAGACTGGAGAAGACATTGCCTTTTGCAAAACAACTTTTTGATTAAAATATCAGTCAAGAATTAAGAAACCGAGATGCAGACAAGGGAACAGCCATAGCACTGGAATTCATACCTCCCACCATGATCCACTGAGATCTAAGCTAGGCAGGACAAGGGCAGAGAGCCTCCTTCACTTCAGAGGTACAAAGTAGCTCAAAGGAAACAGTTCAAGCTCTGAAGCAGAAATGTAATTTCTTATTAGCCAGCTCCTTGGGAGTCTGTGCTTAGTACAAGGATTGTTTCAAATAACACGTGATGGTGGGTAACTCTCCCCACGCACTGTGTGTGGTACTTAGGTGCATAACACACATACTCAGATGCCAGGAGCCAGATACCTGAAAATATTATGCAAGACTTAGGCTACTGTATTTTCTTCTACATAGTCTCAAATGCTTTTCTCCAATAGCCAATGCTGCAGTGTGGAAATCTTTCAGTCCCCTAGGACAAGAACGTTTATGGAACAGAAATCCAACTGGAAAACTTTAGTCTCCAAATAAGAATTTTAAATATGGAAAACCATCTTGTTCTGATGCTGCCATCTTGTGTGTTTTCACATGAAGTACTAGCCAAAATTGCCATATGATTTGGGTTGGTTGGTGTGTGTCCCCCTTTTTTTCTTTAAGCAATGTGGTCATTGGACTCTTAAAACTGGAATGTAGCCACGCTAAAGCTCCCTGTGATGAATTAAGTATAACAGACTCACACAACAGGCACAGCCATTACACTTCCAAGAGATGGGAAAACAAACAGTCATTCTGATATCTGATAATATTTCATTTTCAAAGAAGAACTAGACAATTTTAAATCGAGGTTTTCCTGTACTGACATCACTGGGAATGTTACCAGCAGGAGCAAACCATGGTAAGAGAAGCATCATCTGTAGCTGGATTTAACCTGTTTAAGGTTACTTTAAGCCTATTTAACTCATGGATTCAGGAATAGGAACTGATCAGTAAAGGTTCAGGATGGAAGGCACACCCCAGCTGAGTCAGCATGCACTGGTTCAGAGTTGCACCTGCCACTGAATTATCATATGGTAGCCACTAATGACAGGGAATTAGACAAATCCCATTGACATACAGGTCTAGTCTCCAGTCCCATTAAGTCATTTTATCACTTGCATGGCAGTCACAATACAGTTTTGCTTTGTTTAAACACATTATCAAAAGGGTAGAAATTAATAAATGTCATGTCATAATCATTTTTTCTTTGCAGAAAAGAAAAGAACTGGATTGTTTGAACAAATCACCAAAACCCATGGGACAATCATTGGCATCACGACAGGGGTAGTTTTAGTTCTTCTCATCATTTCAATTCTAGTGCAAGTAAAGCAACCTCGCAAAAAGGTTATGGCTTGCAAGACTGCCTTCAATAAAACTGGTTTCCAGGAAGTATTTGATCCTCCACATTACGAACTGTTCTCGCTAAGGGACAAAGAAATTTCTGCAGATTTGGCAGATTTATCAGAGGAACTTGAAAACTATCAGAAACTGCGCCGCCCTTCCACAGCTTCCAGATGCATTCACGACCACCACTGTGGCTCCCAGGCCTCCAACATCAAACAGAGCAGGACCAACCTGAGCTCCATGGAACTGCCCTTCCGCAATGACTTTGCGCAGCCCCAGCCCATGAAAACATTTAACAGCACATTCAAGAAAAGCACTTACACTTTCAAGCAAGCCCACGACTGCCCCGAGCAGGTCATAGAAGACAGGGTGATGGAGGAGATTCCATGTGAAATTTATGTCAGAGGGAGGGAAGATACAGCACAAGGTTCATTGTCTATTGACTTTTAACTTCCTGCTGAAGGTGGTATCTGTATATAGAAAATGCTCGTGTACAATGACAGTGTATATATTAAAAGTGTACCATATGCAGCGTGTGAGATGCACACACTTTTAGCTTACTATACTTCATTTCAAAAAACAAAACCAGTCTTCATAATTAATTCTTGCTGAAAAAATGGTGGCTTTCCTCCCATCTTCTCAAGCTACCTATCTAGTGGAGGAGTAAGACGGGGACTTTGCATGGAAATTGTAAGACAGGATATTGGAAGAAAAAACTCTACAACTACTAATCATTGAACACTGAAAACAATGACTACTATTCTCTTCTTCATACCATTTTCTCTTCTTTAGATGTCTGCTTTTCAAGACAATTTTAATACCTCACTTGCATAAATAAAAGTAGTTAAGTGCACCACGTGTATGTCAACATAGGTGTCTTATTGAATTTGTCAAATTGAAAGTAGAGTTAGTGTTAAGTGCCAGTTAAGACTCATGAATTATGTTACAGCCATCTGTTTCACTTGCCTTTAATTATCATTTCCACACTCTGTGCTTTGTGAGAAATAAGTGAAAAGGGTTACTGCCTTTTAACCGTATCAAGTTATATTAATTTAGTACATTTGGAAATATCTTTGCAGCTTTCAGTTAAAACACAAGTGAGTAGTCATTTTATTCTAGATGCAGACTTTTACAACAGTTTTCTTTCAAGAAGGTTTAGGATTTTAAAATATTCTGCCATATATTATAGCTCCATATGGCGCACTGATTTCACAGCTCTGTACTTAGGAAACAATTTTGTTCCTGAGTTTTCCAAGTATTTACATAAATAGATTGTACTGTACATTTGTCTCTTAAAATAGCTTTTTACTCCTGTTGCAGCCAATCTTCCCTACTGAAATCAGTGGTGATACTTTTAGCTCATGTCCTACTTGCCTGAAGAGAACTGCTCTGAGGTCTGTGTGATTACTGGGTCTATGAAGGTACTGGAAACAAAGAAATCACAAAGCAACTCTAACTAACCCCTGTGGAATCCTTCTTGTGCCCCTTGTTTCCACTTGCAAAATTGCACATTTCATACCTTTTTTTAATGGTGGTTTGGACCTAATTTTAAAATTTTTACAATATAGAAAAAAAATTTTAAATATATTCTCATTGTGGTTTTTAAGCTTTTTATATAGTTTGATACTGTACAGACTATTTCTTAAATTCAAATCTAGCACCTCTAAAGCAGGCTTCTTTCAGTGTCCACTCAGCAGCTCTGAATAACCTGCAGTTGTTGCTGCACACATCACAATTTGCCAACAATACTTATCATGACTTCCACATCAGCCTATGCTTTCTTCCCTGGTAGTTTGAGCTTATTTGGGTATTTTGTTTACAGGAAACCTTTGACTAAAGCTGATTCCCCAGCTTGCACTGGGCATAGCCTTTATTTACACATGTATGTCAAACCATAGTGTTTGTTGTGCTGACTGTAGTACAAAAAAAACCCCAAAACATCTTAAGGTATGATCCTTGCAACTGAAAAATCATTTCTTTGAAATAAAAGAGCAACAGCTGTAATAACAGACTTTCATTGAAATGAGAAAGAATTTTTTTTTTTTTACAAATGCTTAATGTGTACAACATTTCAAGGGAAAAAAGAAAGGGGAATTGAGTTTCTTCAACACTCCCTAACTTCAAAATTAACCCTGCCTCATGTCTAAAACTGAATCAGCTCATACCTTAGGCCCATAAGGCTGTATCCTGGTGCCAGTTTTTGTGCTGGTCCCAGAACGTATTTCAATTTGAAAGATGGAAAATGGGCTTTATTTTTGGATGCACTACACACAGAAATTAAGTGTTAAAAAAATCTAGTTAGTTTTGACTTGAAAATTTTTAAATATTTAATTAAAACATTCAAAAGATTTTATTTACTTCTCATTAATCTCAGGAATAATTATCTCACCATGACCTACAGGACACAATGTTATTTGTGACAGTTTGTTAGTTCCAGATTCTTTCAACAAATACTGTGTAGTTTTACACAGGTCATTCTTATCCATATAACTCTTGTAAATGCTAGGTTTGCATGACTGCATTTTCTTTTTAAGGTATATTTATCCATGTGCTAAAAATAATGATCCCTACTCTTCCCTAAGTTATGTTGTCTTTGAACAGTAAACCTGCACTAATAAAACGAAGAGCAAGGCTGCAGAGCCCAAGTCTGTGGAGAAGAGGAAAACTGAAGAAGTTCCCAAATGGCCTGAGTAATATTTCAGTCTCTGTTGTAGCCTTGTGATTACATGGTCAGAACACAGCTGCCTTTTGGCTACCCCAGAGCACACAGGGGAGCTCCCACTCCCAGTCCTGGCTTTTGAGCATAACTGTTCCCAATATCCTGTGGTGTGTTTGAAAACCAATGTGCCTACACAGCCCGTGGCAGGGTGGGGTTCAGTTACTGAGCTGTGCTCTAAGAAATGAGTCAGAACTATTAGAGCCATACTTCCACTGTCAGTATAATCAACTTCCCTTCACTGCAGAGGAAGACTAACTGGGTATCACAGTACAGAAAGCTGACACTTTCAGCAAGAGAATCTAATATTGGTTTGGCAGTCTCAAACCAGTTGAAACTGATGTTGTGGTCTGTAAACTTTTGGGGGGCATTAGTGAAATATATCACCTTTCACACTAGTGCAATATCTAAGTACCATTAGCCTACTTCCATTGTCTCCATCTTAAATTCACACATTTCTAGGAGCATCCTGATTTTGCACTCCATTGTACCCATATCTGCAATACCCTCTGCTAGCTCTGAATGCTCCTGAGCGAAGACACGCTCACTAGACACACACTGACCAGGAAAAGACCAACAGCATTGACAACTTTTTAATCTTTCTAATTCATTTTTACCTTTTATCATAGTAGTTTAGACTATCCAAGCAAACTGGCTAACACGAAGAATGAATTGTGACGAAAATTGTAAGTAAACCTAGAGCAAACATGAAAATAAAAGTGACTGATTCACAACTCCTGCGAGGTCTGTGAGGAGACAGAGGTGATCACAGTGGCACAGGAAGCTCAGGTTTAATGCTGTTCCTGACTCCTCAGTGATCAGAGAAATACCAGTGTGTACTCAAAATGCACGGGATTCTCTTGTCTGCTATAGACAAGATGACCTCATAGCACCTACCAATTACAATGGCATATTGCAATAATGACTGTGTGTTTTTACTAAACCAATACAAAGAGGGGTTATGAAAAGAACTGTCAGTGATTTACAGGAAAAGGTGCTTGTCATGTGAACACAGAATCGTTACGTCATTAAAATACACTTTGCTTTTTCACTTGGTACAAGGAATTCTGTGTGTTAGCAGCAAATCTGCTGAATGAGGGAAAAAGGCTTATTTGTAAAACAAATGTGTCCCTAAATAAGGTTCTTATGTTGTTGATCATGACATTTAATTTTCCAAACTATTTAAGTACAGTCCTTTATCTGAAAGGATACCAACAGCACAAGCAGGGGGAAAAAAAAAA
>VZTJ01000387.1:326982-352264 GCA_013397795.1 Orthonyx spaldingii
AAAAAAAAAAATTAAGAAAAGCTTAGCACATATGCCTAGGAAGGTGAGTAAATTACTGCTTGAAATGGAACAACTGAATTCATGTGGATGTACCAAACCACAGCTGCAGTCTGAGCTTCCTGTATGGTCAGACTGTATATCTGTTCACAGCAAAACTCAGTCAAATCCATTTACTTCTACATGTCCTTATTACAAAGTTGATGCATAAGCCCTATGATTGCTCAGAGGGTCTGCAGACTGTTTATCAAAACAAGATTCCTAATCTATGTCAGCCTGAAAGATAAGCTGATTTTACACTGAGATCACAGTGCTAGAACTGAATATTAATTATAATGGGAGAAAGGATTTTAAAATCAAAAACCTGGATGAGTTAATTAATGCTTTGAAAATTAGTATTTACAGCACCTGTCTCAATCTAACAATATAAAAGCTACTATTTTTGCAACTGCAAAAATCATTCCTGTGATATCTAATAAGCATCTCTGCACAGCATAAATCCCCCTTGTAAATGCACAAGTCACATGTCAATGTGCTGTAATATGTGGTTCTGTGTCACCATGGACCTGCAAGTTTATTTTCATATTCAGATTCCTTTGCTACACTCTATTTTACACAATCAGCTTAACAAAAATCTTTTTCCATCTGTTTCATAGATCAACAACAGTAATTTCTGAATGGTCAACTTGTTCCCTCTTATCTCACTACTGAAGATAATCTACCATATACCAGATAAAACAGCTTAGTTTTTATAAGTCTGTTCTTACAGAGCCTGACTCAGGGAGGAACAAAGAACTTGATGTCTTTGTGCATCTTTCCACTACCATGTCATGGTTTATGGTAATACCTTGTATACTGGAGAAATCCCTAAAAACTTCATGCCAAGTTCTATTCAAGAAAACGTACAGTATTATGATAAACCAAATAATAGGTACCTAAAACCTACACACCTCAAAAATTCAAAATAACTTCCTGGTTTGGAATCTGTATCATTCCTTCTGAAGGACGGAATGATGTCAGCTGTCAGTGCTGCCAATGTTCTTAAAAGATGCACATCACATCATTTTCCCTGAATAATTAATTCTCATCCCAAACACAGGTTTCCTAGACATCTTTAACGTGCTAAAACTTATTTCAATATTTTATTAATTCATATATAGAATTATATGTACATTACAAATTATAATTAGCCTCAAAGTTCATTATCACCTACATAAAATTACTTCTGTCTTCCCTCCCAATGTTATTTAGGAGCAAGGATTATACTGTGAACTATTTAACATCAAACCCCAGCATGTGAGAGTTTAAGCATTACGTTAATTTCTGAGACTATGCTGCAGCTTATTTTCCACCAGAGAAGTGAGAGACTACAAAGAAAACTCAAAGCTCACAGGATTATCCGCTTAACCTCAAATGAAAATGGCTAAACTGGAACAAAGTGCATCAGTGTTCTAATACTCAAGGTTTAGTATTTCATGGGGAAGTAATGTCAGCATTAAAAGGGCCTGTGTTTTTTGTGAGAGGATTTCGTTTGCCCCTGGTTTGCTCATAACACATGTCTGTAATAACTACTCCATTCACCTGTGAATAACACAGGAATCCAGGGCTTCAGCTATTTGCAGAGACAGTAGAGGAGTTGACAATTAAAGAATTCTTTGTTTAAAATACAAAAGGGCAAACAATCAAGTATTAAGCACTGGACATTTCTGATACAATGTTTAACTCACCCCCCAATGCAGTCAAATTACCCTCAAGATAATAAAGTCCATAATTCTACCTAACCAATATTTTAGGTTCTCTCACTTCAGTAAGCACCCTCAAATACTCCTAATAATTTGGAAAAAGCCAGCTGTTAGGACTGAGTTTACTGGCTAGCATTCTCAGCTATTCCTGATTATTATAGAAGAAGATGATTCAGTGGTTAATGGGGGTGAAAAAAGCAGGGAAATACTCTTGAAAGCAATTATGAGATAAAAAATTCCTAGGAAGACAAGTCAATAAATCCCAAGTCTCTTCACCATTGTAATCAATCTTCTATTTGTAAAGAACAAACAGCCAAGGTACATAAGGAATACTACTCATTACTGGCTCTTCACTGTATTTTTAATAACCCAACAGAGCAATTGAAGGCCTGAGGCCAAGTCAAATAATTTTAATTTTTCTGTAGTAATGAAAAACAAAGAGATCTAGTAGAGTGAAGATGTTTGCTTTCCACTTACCAGAGGCAAAAGATTCTGCACAAACCATTTAATCTTCTGTCATCATTAAATGTTATCTTTAACAGTAGAGGGAATTCTGGAATATAAAAAAACAACACAAAATATCTATGTATAATTCCAGTGTATAGTAGACAAACCAAAAGTAACAGATAGTTAAAATAATCTCATATATTAGGTAATTTTTAGAGCTCTGTATGACTCCTAAGGTTATCACATTCTCCCAGACATTTCTGCATTCTGTCTGTTTTAATACATTTGAACTCAAGCTCTCAAATCTGTGCAAGAGAAGCAGCAATAAAAGAAAGCTAAGTTCTCTGCCTTTAAGATCCAGAACTAATAAAGCTTCAGGCTTGGGAAGCTTTACTGTACTGCACTTCCCTCATCAGAGTAAAAGCAAGGACAGACAGACATTAGCATAAGGAAAAGACATCCTTTACTTGAACTATCAGAACCAAACATGACTTATGAATTGATAGAACATACAGTTTGGTGTGTTTGGTTGTTTTTTAATTGTAGTTCCAACTTTCCTTCAATTATAAACATCATAAGATAAAATGCTCTCTAAAGCAAATGTGGAATTTTGCCCACACAGAGCTATACGAAGTAGATTTAATTATTGCATGACTGTGTTTAAAATTAAGAAGTACCTGGTTTAAATGCCAATTTATAAAAGTATAAAAAGCTGCATTGCATACATTCAGAGAACAGTTTCCATTACAAGTTGCCAGATGTGTAACATCAGGATTTAATGACAACATTTTAGCACCACCTGTAACACTACTGCAGCAAAAACAGTAATGCTCAACAAGAGGAATAAAAAGCATAAACCCACTTCTTTTTCAGTACTCTCTCTTCCCCTCAGGAACACAAGTAAGGGCTACCAACTGTTCTTTAGCAACAGTACCAAACAAGGAGCTCAAGGTAAGAAGCAGGCCTCAAGGCTTAGGAGAACATCAGCAAGAAGTAGAAAAAATAAGTTATTTCTACATTAATACTCCTATTCCTAAATAGCTTGTGCATAATTTAAAAACAAACAAAAATATGCAGGGTGATCATTCACAACCACTGAGGGAAATGTATGTAACTGAATCTAGTTTTACGTGAATCAGAACAGGAGGTCATGGCTTATCCTTCCCACAGGACCACACAGAAATTAATCTGGCCAAAAAACCTGACAGATAAGGACCAGTCACTTCAGACTTCAAGTATAATGAAAAATTATTTCTGTAAAACTGCAAGAAATTGCAGCTGGTTTGGTTGCCTTGTTGAGTTACAAAGAACAGCTGACACCGGCTGAAGGAAGTGGCAGAAAGCCAAGCCTATCTCCAAGCAGAACCACTTGCCTGCTGCACATTTGAAGATGTGATAACCTGTCTCCTGCTTGCCTAACCATGGGGCTACCTTCCCTTCTTTCATCATGGAAGCACTTCCAGGACTGAGGGAAGAATATATGAAATGAATGACAGTCCTGCCTGTGGGCCCCAGGCCAATCTTAACAGAAATACCCAGTATGATGTATCCAGGGGGAAAAAATATATGGCTTTGATTCTCTTTCAGACAGGAGTCAAATTCTAGGGTCTAATATAAAGTCCACCAGATTTGGTGTAAAAGCATCCAAAAAAATCATACACTCTCCTAAGGAGCAAGCTCTGCATGCCCTATGAATAACAGACATCAGCTTCACTGAACGTACTGAAATACTTTTCAACACAAAAGCACACTCAAGCTGAAAGATTTCAAGACAGAGCCAAACATCTAGAGTGCTATTTTGAAGGGTAATTCATTATGTTAGTGATCCTATTGATTAACAGCAAACCCCTCTTATTAAGGTTAGATGTGCATATCGATTTTTTTCTTCTTAAGGAAGATTTTTATGAATATTAATGGCTAATGCCTAGAATTGAAGAACTGAAAGACGATTTAGCAAATTAAATGAAACCAGGTTCTCTGTTCCCAGCAGCCAAGCTGCATAACCAAAATGCCACATCTGATCTAATGCTTATTTTTACTATTTTTAAAAGGATTTCAGAAGAAAATCCCTGTCACAACCTTACAGAAAGGGAAAAGCTAGGTAGGAAAGTATAAACAAAGAAAGGTTAGGTTACAAAAGTATCAGAACAGACACTACACAACCGCAGCCTACAAAGGGCTGAAAAATTGAATTGTGGATGTAACCCAGGGCATAACTCTTGTGTCTCTCTAATGCCAACATAAAGCTGAAAACTGAAAATAGGTTTACTTTTCTAGAGCTCAGAAACACTAGGGCATCATTGAAACACCCCAGTCTTCTGCAGCATGATTTGTTTCATTTATTACCAGTGAAGTTTATCCCCCATCCATGGGTCTGATTTTCCTGACACCCCTGAATGCCTTACACTGTAGCACTCAGCTGCAGAGATGCATCTCTCATGATCCTGATGGGGCATAAAGTAGATAAACGACCAAGTTCTTCATTGCTAGTGCAAAAAACCTCTTAAGCACAGACAAATCTGATTATTCAAGAATATTGTCCTCTTTAGACTGCTCCAGCAGCAAACATTTAAAAAACCAGCTAAACCTATTTTCTCATCAGATGGGGCCATGTGTCCGGTAATGTCTGCACACAGCACATCTAAATAAATGTATCTTCATTAGTTTCATGTCAGTGATAGCTCAAATAATAACAAAAGTACCCTCAGATTGAATATGCTGCCAAAGCCAGCCAGCTCTGCTTTTTCCTATGGTATTATCATCCATTAAAGCTGTTGATTATGAAATTACCTTCTGTCCCTGTCCTTCACACCGTCTGACCAAGCCCAGACTACTGCTCTCTTCTGTCTGTATGCAGATAATAATTCATATTCCAACTCAAATAAACATAAGAAAGTACAATGTTATGTTCCCATAGCAATAATTTAAAATACTGACCCATTAATATCTGTCACAAAAACACAATCTGCTAAACAGTTATCCAGCAGCCCTAGAAGAAGGCACACATATGATTTGAAATATGTATATTTCCATTTTGGACAACCTAAATTTAAAAAAGTATGTATCCAGGAGAGAAAGAAGGATATTGTGGAAAATATAACAGAGGAGGTAGGTATTTCCTGTTTTATTAGCAGCTCACTATCAGCATTAAAGATGAATAATGCATGACTATCTAGAAATTAGACCTTCAAACAACTGAAGAGAGAGGTAAGCTTGAATAACCCATCACATCAATCTTCAGGGAAACAAATTAGGGTACATTACTGTCACAGCTTTTGCTTGACATGGTTTCAGATTTTAATCCAGTTATGTGGAAAGCCTTGGGAACATCAAAGAAATAACTTTTTTTACTCCCTCTTCTGAACACAAACAAGTGAAAAGGCTTTTAATAAATCCTTTAAGTTGGATACATAGTTCATACAGAGGAAAGAGAACATAAAAAACCATATTTCTCTAAATTCTGACTTACTCTGGAAGAAGGAATGATGCCTCAATTACACCCCTACCAAAACAGAAGCTTTTAGAAAATTCCTTTGCTAGACAGCAGTTCACTGAATTGCTACATTAATGTACATTTCAGGCTTTGAAGTCAGGGGGCCAAAGCAGAAATGGCTCAAGAAAAAAGGCATGCCATGCCCCCTTTACAATTACATTAATTATTTTTCCCATGCCTGTGGAAAGGTTATTTACTGTATCCAGATTTCTCATTTTCCTAGCAAGACTGAGTGGGGAGACAAGATAAATACTTGTTATTTCATTTACAGAACTTGTATAGTTCACTTATTTCATTAGATTTGTCATGACTTACAGTGGTCAAAGTAAGAGCAAAACTCCCTTTACATCCTGATAAACACACAACTGAAAGGCGTCTGTTCCTCCATTAAGGCCAACCAAAGCACCCTGAGGGCAAAATAAATAAGTAAAGAATAGACAGGAAAATCTTACTTGCAGTGATGAGATATTTTAGTAATAACGAAGTCACAGTATTGCCATGGAAGAAAAATCTCAGGGGTCAAGTACCTAATTCCTGTGCCCACTCCACTTGCAGACTCAGAAATCATTCAGTAAAGCTTGTGAGTAAAGGTGCATCTATGTTTATGCCTTTCTAATTCAAGTATGTCAACAATTTCCAGGTTTTGTCTGCAGCTGTGGACTGTAATTTCAAGTACAAAACTGTACTGCAGTCATATCACAAAATAATGCTGATTGGATAGGGATATGGATGAAGACAAGTTCCAAAAGACAGAACAATCACTGACTACACAGCTATCACATCTTGTCCAAATTCTCTCTACTTTTTCTTTTATCCAGGTCCTGAAATACGAGCAAACGGAGTGTATTTATTAGTGAGTAAATTATATTTAGATTTCAAAAAAAAAAAAAAAATCAGAAGTAGCTATCCACACAAAATTGCAAATACACCAAGTGCATTAGTGACAGATCTTTTCAGTTTGTCTGCACCCAGAGTAGTGGCACTGCTGTTGCTATAGGGATTGTGCTGACAGCAGCTTTTGGCAGCATATGAGCAGGTGACATTCATTACTTAGGTCATGTTCTTCCAGAGTAAACATTTGTAAACAAATTACTGCTTAAGCTGCCATTTCCTGGCCAACAGTACACTCGTGTCATCTGGTTTTGGGCACAGTTCCTCCTGCTTCTAACAGAGAGGATACCAGAAGTGCAAAAGAAAAAAGAAGCCACAAAATAGATTCAACTGTTTTGACACAGAAAGGAGCATAACAGGAATAACTAAACTCTGTTCTGGACCAGAGGCAGCTAACAAAGGCAGGTGAACTGTGTTCCCTTTGTCAAAAAAAGCCAGCAAAACAAAACCAAAAACCTAGCAAAACCTAGAAAAGGGTAGGAAAAAGAACAAACTCATTTTCTCTACAGCATCATCAAAAATTCTGACTGTGTAGTAACTTTGAATTTTGATTCAATTTAAATCAACACAATTCTATAAAGATTGGAATGGTCACAGAGAATGGCAGCAAGGGTTAGTGACTATACTTGATATTAAATTGAAATGTCTCCCTTTGCTGGCTTACGTCTATTAATTGATTTTTTTAAAATCTATTTTTTTTTAACTTATGCTCAGTTCCTTTCTATATCTAGTGCCCAGTCATCTTTTAGGTAGAAAGTAAAAGCAGCCTTTCCAGCAAGAAGGGAAGTTTTAGATTGCAATACTGAACAAAACAGTCCATTCCCTGTTGGAAAAAAAAGCCCATAACATTGCAAGAAAAAAGCACCTTAGTAATGGATTATTTAAAGCCTTCAAGAAGAGTCTGCTTTGGTAGAAACTAAGCAGAAAATAGGAGAAAATGGAAACAAATACTTCATTTATACCTGTGGCTATGGAAGCAGATTAAAAAAAGAAGATGAAAGGCTGCAAGTTCCACTGCTGCATATCCTGAGCCACAACAGGTTCAAAAGGCTATACACACATTTTTGCTCTCCCAGGGAAAGAGAGGACCAGAATAGAAATCCTAGACTCCAGAGATTATCCCCATCCTTTCAAACCATACCTCAATAGCAGATTTTTTTTAAAAAAAGTAAATATCAAGAGAACAAACTAAATATATAAGACATTTTAAACTGCTCTAGTATGGGAAACATTTGAGGATTGGTGTTTTTTTAAGAGTAATCTAAGAAGCATATAAAATCTAGTATAAATAATTCCCTAATTCTCAAGCCCTTTTACATTTAGTGCTACTGAAACAATCAAATGCAAGACAATGTAATAATTAAGATTGCAATTAATTATGGTCATTAAGTTTCTTTCAACCAAAGAAACCCACTGCTTGACCAGAGATAAGGGATATATTGTGACTGACTCAGCTGAGCAGTTATTTGTGTAAGCAGCCTGCTGTCTTTGACAAATCTGGTCACATAAGTCATCACTGTGTAGAAACAAGTAGTTTTTATGATCAATGAAATCCTTACTTTCAGGTGCTCATAAAAACTCATGTTCTAACCTCTAGACACAGGCAAAGCAGGTGGCTGCCCAACGTGGATGCTCTTGGAGGCAGCAAAGCTGCAACGGTGCTGCCACCTGCTATTCCTGCAAGTGATCAGCTCTACGGAGATCCTGGCAGCTGAGTCGGTGGGGTTTTTATAGCTCAGAAGGTCTTCACTCCTCCAGGGTCTCAGCCTTAGAAGTTAGAGACTGAGCAGTGATCTATAGAAGGCCTCTAAAGCTGTAAAAACTCACTTGCTTTCTTGCCACAGGACCATGGAAGAACATGGCTCCTTTAGGCAAAAGTGTGTTATAAAAACAAACAAAAAACTCAAACAAAAACCCCCAAACTTTTCACCCACATCTGTCAGCTTCTGGGAGATTCAGCAGGAGGTTCTAGAGAGAGCAGAAGGAAGAGAGGCACAGGACAAGGCTTCATCCTCTTGTTAGTAGGGCCCACATTGTGGGTTCACATTGCCCCATTCTCTCACATCTGCACCACCAAGCAAGAGGTCACATGATTTTTGTCTTTTGAGGTCTATCAGTGATGCTTTGTTCATGTGTTTTTGTCATAGGAGCTTGCATTCTTTTTCCTGGGAAAAATGCTTACCAATGCTGCTCTAATACAGTCACAATATAACATTTCCCATCACTATTACTTTGAAGACTTTATTTCCAGACAGCCCTGACAAAACGAGTCTGCCTCAATGCTACTTTATCCAACCTTAAAACATAAGGTTTGGAGATGGCAGTTGAATATCACAGCCTTTGTTTTGGCAAAGCACCATATATCACATCTGTCCAAGTTGTGCACTGTGAGACAATACAGCCTAAGCACTAGAAACCCCAGAACACAGATCTTATGTTTTTAAGAAAAAGAGGATAAAACCAGCCCTTTTTCTATTTGTATGTGTTTCCTTTTTCTTGATTCGGCATTATTCACAGATAAGCTACAAGCTCTAGAAAGTCAATGAAAAGAAAGCTGAACTAACCAAGCACACGACAGTAAACAGCTTATCAGCAAAAGCTGTATCATCTCCTCGCCTGTCTCCTCCAAGTTAAAGGAGATCTGGCATTTATAGGGTGCTGGTAAACACACTTTAGAGATTTGAAGCAGACACAGAATGCGACACTTGCCAAAGTCCACATAAGGGCAGAAAGATACGAGCAGTCATTATCTGTGCAACTCAGCCAGAGAAAGCTCCTCACACGTGAGCAGTGAGAACAGACAGGGCTGCAAAGTCAGCTCACTGCAGACCTTTCTGCCCCAGCTTTCCCAGCTGGTGTAGCAGCGACTGACAGCACCACAGAAAATAACACATCACAGATTTTTGGGTCAAGCTGCTTTCCTCCTATAGAATATGGCCTCAGATTTAGAAGAGACCGAAAATAGATACACTAGAAGGTAATTGTAACTTTTATCTATAGATATCTCAGATTTGGATGATGCAATCCTATGAGTAGCTTTCATTACACTGGCTTTTTTTTAACCTCTGATAAAATAAAAGCCTTCTATTCCACATTTGATCTTGCTGTTCCCATGAAGCACTCACTTCAAGAAGTTTGAATTGTAAAACACCAATATTTATATAAAGAAAAATTGCCTTTTAGCATATAAAGTTGTCAAGACAATAGAGATTTATTTTGCATTAATTTCTGAATGTATTCGATTTATAGTCTGAAGCTATTCCTCTAGTCACCAACATAAATTTTGGTTAGAGAAACAGCTCCTGTTTTGTGCTGCCATAGAGTCTTCAGAGGTTACAGACACAAACCACTGATGCACCTTCTGCACTCGTTTTTACATTAAATGTTAGAGAGGATGATTGGCCCCTTTTCAATAATTTTTACTTCAGTTGTTCAGCTATGAGATTAGCAGGACACTTTCAGCAATAATCAATGCAGTGCTGTGTTGAGTACACGTCACCGGGATAGCTCAGAGAAGAAAAACCAAAAAGTCTGGAACACCAATGGAATCCTGTTAAATCAGAAAGATGTATTAGCCTTGAAGTCTTCCAGGGCATTATCTCAGACCCAACTCACAGACAAAGGTCAGAAAAGATGTAATGAGGCTGCCCTGGAACTATGTTGAGCAAGCAAGACTTCAAGACTGTAATTTAGACAATGTTAAACCAGACAGTACAGTCTTATAGAAATGTTTTTTAAATTTTAGAATATAATTGGAACCACAAATTCAGTTATTTTTTCAAATAATTATTTTTGCAAATACTCATGAATCCTTATGCATTTGTCCAAATTTACCGAAGGACTAATCACCATTGCTGGTTTAGCTTTTATAAGATCTATTAAAGGCAGTTTTTATTATAATGACATAAGACATGCGAGTATACATTTGTACAGGTGCACATCAAAGCTTCTGAAACCGAGCCCTAAATAAAAACTTCTTGCTTGCAAAACTACCACCTGTACTCCACCTCTGTGCTCTTCTCAGTGCTCTGTGATCCATTTTAGCTACCAGTTTACTTTCTTTGGTGCACCCTGGGGCTTACAGGGCGAATGAAAGAAACATGTTCCTTTCTTCCAGTGTTCGTACTGGTTCATGATTGCAGAATGAAGAAATTTGTAATTGTATATTTTTGGAGAATCGAAGGCCATGCCTGCTGCAATTCCTCCACTGTTACATGATGTATTGTGCTAGCTTTTTAAAGGATAACAAAAAAGTTAATCCCTGCACTGAATAATGACAGTACAATAAAGTAAGAGATATTATTGGAGTCCTTAAGTCAACTAAAGCATGACTTTGTTACGGAATATTTTTAACTGGAACTAACACTAATACAGCATTGCCCTAAATTCTGGCCTCAGGTACAAGGACTAACACAACAATGAAACCAAAGCTCCCCAGCTTTATAAATAAAACCAAGTGCAACAGCAGAAAAACATGTCCTGATTCATCACTGTGGAAGCACACCTGAAAACTGAGAAGCTCCTTAAACAGTTTTTGTCAATATTCATAAGGAATACAATAATTTAGCTGTGGAACTTGAGACAAACAGCAAAGCACAACAAGCAGGTCTGACTGACAGCACTGAGAGAGTTCAAATTAAAATACTCACCAATGCAAGTGGACTGTAAAGTGTAAGGCAAATTCAATTTCAAATTTTAATTAAATGCCCAAATTTTATATATTTGAAGTCAGACTTTATCTAAGGACAGACATTTTTCAGGAATTTCTTCATTTATGAGCATCATGTCAAACTGACCATAGGGACAGATAAAATGGGGGGGCTGATCTGGTGTGCTGACAGTCTTGGACATAAAAGTGACAGCTCCTTAACACCTTTCAGTGAGTGTGAGGTAACAGACTTTGAAAACAGTCTTGTGACCGTGAGGAAAAAGGGATTACTCTTTGCAGCTGTTACTCAAAGCTTCTGGAAATTCAGTGTGAAAAAAGTGATGCTTAAATTAACTCTTATTAGGTGTCTCTCCTCACAAGTGACCTGCTGATACCAAGTTAAAAATGCCTTAACCAGGTCGTAAAGGTGAAGTTCAGCTCCACAAAATACCAGTTTAAATCCCATGTACCAGCTGGAGTTTACATAAAATTTACGAAGCACACAAGTCTTGCGTCAAATTCCTGTTCAGGAATCAATTTTGCCTTAACATGCAAAGCAAACTACAGTGAGAGAAAGGTTATAGCATAATATTTAAAAGAAAATATGACATTCAGAAAAAAGTAAATATCATCATAATCTCTATAGTCTTCACCTCCTCACTAGGCTGAAAACGAATAGGATAGCTATCAGTTCACTCAAGAGGAGTCTGCATAATGCACTTAAAACAGGTACAATTACACTTCTTTTCATATGAAATCCGAATTATCTACACAAAGAAGTTCTAAATACGATCCCAGGTCACATCCATCTTTCTTTGTTGTAAGCATAAAGAAAGAAAAAAATGAAAAAAATATTCTAGAACAATCTTCCTCCCGACACCCCCTCCCTAAGACACCAAGCCAGTAGGTTCTTCAGATGCTGGAAACGATTGTAAGGTTTCAGACATTTTTTCATTGCTCAGACTGACAATGTGAAATGACAGCAAAGAATCAACCAGCTCATGAGCTTCTTTAAATTCCATTGAGTTTGGACTGCTAATACAGGTGTACACCAAACCAGCTCAAGGCTTTTCACCAATGCAGGCAAAATTCAGTACTGCAATACAGCAATAAGGGTCAAAGGGCAGGGGGAGGAATCAGTGGCCAGGCCAGTATCTTTCTCATATTTAATATAAAAATGTAAAATAGCTCAGTCCTCTGTTCCCCATTATTATCTCCAGCAAAATTTTAATTTGAACAGTGTTTGTATACATTTATATCAGCAGTGTACAGGTTAGAGGGCATAAATCATTAGATTTATTTGTACTGGAAGGAAAAATTGAGTATATTAAGACAGAACAAATCCACATGATGTAAATCTGGCTATTACTGTCCATGGTGATGTTGGGTCAGAGTGAAGAATGAAGTACATCTGGTAGTTCTGAAAAACAAGTTATTTACTACTTGGACAGAAGTGTTTGGAATCTTAGTCCATAAATCTAAGAACTTACATTGTTCAGGATAGCAGCAGATGCTAGGATTAAAATCCTAATTTACTTTTTTTAAAAAGCAGTCTGCTTTGATTTCTCTTCTCTTTAGGACACCACAACCCTTTGAGAGAGGTGTTTACTAAAAATTTAGAAACCCCTGAATCTTCACTTCCATGTACAGTACTCTACAACCTCCATTACCACCCTCTGCTTGGAACAGTTGGCTAATTCAGAGTTTCCTACCAAGGCAGTTTAACCTCATGTGTAACAGTCCAGTGTAGTTGCCCAACATTCAGTTCAGCTGAGTAATTTCATGTCTGTTCAGCACAGATACAGAACTAAGAAAAGGCACTGCTGGCCAACTAGCAGGGGGACAAAACCAAAAACCCACATGCAGGCAGTCTCTGAGCATGCTCTTGAACTTTGCAAGGCTCCATGCACATACTACAGAATAGAAAAAAGATCCTCAACACTTACGATGTTATTTCTACTTTATACCCAATACTTGTCTCTCAGGATTAATACAGCATATTCCCTTTCCACAGGATGTCTAAAGCATTTTGTAAGGAATGACTCCCTGCTCTATTGATCTCCTCTAGCTGTATCACACTTCTTTTGATACAGCTCTGCCAGCAGTAGGAGGAAACAATTATTTGATGTAGCTCGTCTTGCTGCTGTGTTGTAGGCAGGCTCTGTGCCTCTGTCAGCTCAGACCCAGCACTGAACTCTCCTGCTCCCTCTGTTCTGGCAGTGCCTGGCTCTCCCCCTTTGTCACAGGGCATTAGCCAAGGTGCTTCCTGTCAGGAGCACTGAGCTGTTATTGCCCACATGTCCCCACACTTGACAGGAGCCAGCAGTGCTGAAGGTGGAGTGTCTGTGAGCTGGAGCAGTGCTGGAGGGCAGCTGGGCTCATTACTCACTTCTCCAGCTGGAAACAGAGTACTTATTGTTGTGAAATGAGACCTTACCCCACCAGGGCAGCTCAGCCCCGAGATTATCAATACACTCAGCCTAAATCACCTGCTCACTTAATTGTCAGCATGTCAAAACCAGGTACTGTAATTTTATTACCTGAGCCAAATCAGCTTGTTTGATTAATTGGGATTGTTCCTGGGTTTAGCCAATAGAACTGAGTGAATTAAAGACCCCCCAAGGTTTCAGAATTTTTCCCCACATAAGCCAAACTGTTTTAAAGCTTAATACAGCAACAACCCCTTGGCAACACACAGCCTGTTTTCCCACATGCAGTTCAAAAAAGCTCATCTCCATTGTTCAGTGAATGCAGTTAGAAAGCCAGTCTGCACCACTACTACACTAGTTCTATGCTGGAATATCAAAGCAAAAAGCCACAAATCTTGGTATCATTTTTATATAGGTTATAAATGATGAAAGAGCAAAGCTGAGTGTCTTAAAAGGATGTCTTTTTAAAAGTCTGTCCTGAAACCTGAAATCCCTTGAAATTATACCTGAGCTGATGTTAACCTACTTGCCTAGAAATAAAAATTTTCATAGCAAATAATTATGACAAACACGTATATATATAATATAGTGAACTATACATACATAGCTCACTCAGGATGCTACCTTAAACATATGCTGACATTAATAGTCAGAAATAAGCAATATGGTTTCTATAGGGTATTTTAAAATATTATTGATATTGTTACTATGTGCCTTTTAAAAATGCACACACGCACAAAACACACCCTAGAATGCAACAATTTGCATCACCCTGTTTTGTCCTTAGACTTTACAGTTTCTGGTTTCTGCCATCCAGTGCTTTGGCAGCAGAGCGTTTTATCTCCGTTAAATGACAGACTACATTCCTACAATCAAGAATACTACGGAGAAACCTTCTCTCAGTCTCTTCTGTACTTTAAATAATGAAGTTTACCCTTTCAGCTTGCAATCAGAAGCCCCGGGATTACTGCCAAATGTGTGTTTCTTGGATACCAGGCAAAGGCTTCCTGTCTACCATTTAGTTCTTTAGTTTCATTTTCTGAGGCAAGCTGAAGGCTCCAAAAAATATTCATTCACAGTTTACAGACTTGCAAAAAGGAAAAGGTTGTCTTCCTTAACTCTCAGCAATCAGTAGGAAAATAGAAAACTTAACTTTGACTGTTTAAGTTCAAAATTATTTTCTGATTAATTATTTCATTAAAAATCACTGAAGTTACATTAAAACGGGCAAGGAGAGACAGGCCTTGTCATAACTTGGATACCTAGGAAATAATCTCTAAACTTCTTAAAGGAGTGAGTTTTTCCTCTTGTTTCCTCAAAAGTGATAGATCAGGAAGTGAAGAATTCCCTTAACAAACAAAGCTTGATCTCTACTGAAAGCCAGCACGGGGTGTTACAAGTCCTAGCTGTGATCCTGAGATGCTCACGAGAGGTGGTTGCACTTCCCATGAAACGAAACAGAAAAGTGGCTTTGGCTGCCACTCTCCATGACACAGCACTTCCTGCCCTGCCCTGTTACTGCGAGATCCATTGCAAACATAAGCCATCCTCTGCTTTCAATTTGTCTGCCATTTACAAATCTTTTTTTTTTTCCCTTTTATGCTGCTGCCTGTAGGTTTCAAAATGTATTATTTTCCTTTTTTTTTTTTTTTTTGAAAGTATGTTCTTATTCTTCTCACTATTATTTCTGTTACCATGTCCAAACTGGAAGCACTAGGTTGTATTCAAACTGATTTCCCCCATAGTAAAATATAATCAACTGCCAGAGCTATCTGACCAGGCAATATGGAGCAGATTTTGCTGAAAATGATAGTTTATTAAATTTACAGAAGTCCCATTACCAAAATTATTCCAAATTTAATTCACTGTCACTTTAGTAGATTGTTTCTAAGCATCTATTTTCAAGTTACTATGGCAACAATTCCTGACACTTCTGTCATAACTGAAAATTCAAGATGAGTAATTTAAATGTATAATGTTTAGTGAGACACGGTGAAGTTTCGGGGGGATTAGGGAGGTTTCCAGGTGCGGACACGGCAGAGGCAGGTTCAGGTGGCACCGGAGCCATTTCCCGAGCAAGAGCTCCCTCGAGCGGCGACAGCGGCGTCCTGGGGGCTGCGGAGCGGGCAGGGGACACCCACCAAAAATCACTCCTTTAATGAAAGGAGACAATTAACAGGGACAAATAATACCCAGAAGATAAGGAAGGTCATCAGCCTAAGGTAACTGAATTCAGCTCAGCTCAGCTGCATCCCCAACTGTCACAATACACAGAGTATTTTTTTTTTAAGTCACCAACAACATTACTTAGATTTGGAAAACTGCTACATTTTAAATACCAGCCTTTTTCTCCCTTTCATTTCCTTTTCTTCAAGATTTCCCATAAAAATGAGAAAGGAACAAGGATGTTCTTTGAACTGCATGCTTCGGCTTTAATCAGAAATTAAGCACGCCCAATTCACCTTACTTCAGGGGGACTAATTTCTTTACAGATAGAAATAAGATTTCAAAGTTTATCTGAAGTTACCCAAGATGAACCACTCTAATTGTTCCTGCTCCTCTGACAATCAAGGCAGAATAGGAAGCCTTCAGCAAGGCAGCACGGCCACCCTAGGCTACTTTCAGCAGTGCATTCCCACAGCACCGGGAATATCCACCATCCTTATCCCAGCGCCACTCTGCCTCTGCTCCACTGCCACACCGATTATTTCTGAGACGCAGGAAAAAAGCAAATAAGTAGCAAGAGAAACGAGTTTAAGCCCTTTACCACAGACTTTTCCTAGAGGGAGCTGCTAGCACGTAACACAGCACAAAGCACACCCTGATGGCAGCATCGTCTGGCACAGGATCTTACAGAACTGCTCCCAGCTTTAATCAGAGAGGGTTGGAGAGCATTCCAGGGAGAGCTCTGGCCTTGGGAAAAGCCTTCTCAAGCCTCAGCGCTCCGGCTGAGAATAAGTGTTTTGTCAGTGGCTGCCACCTCCAGGTCAGCAGGACCTTCCCTGGCCGCAGCCGTGTGCAGGGAAGCGGCCGGGAGCTGGGTGCAGACCTGCAGGGGGTTGCAGTGGGTGTCCACTGCAGAGATAAACCAAGTGCAACTGAGCATTTCTGCAGTGTCTCTTGGCATTTTTTTTACAGGCAGCAGATGCCAAATTCCTTCATTCCTTGCAGAGATGAGAGGAGGGGAAAAAAAAGGGAAGAAATCTCCAATACTTGTCTGATATGCTAACTTGCATGTCCAACATAATAGAGACTATTTCAATGACATTTAAAAGGTGGGAAAATTGCACACACACAAAAAAAGTCAGACTCCCTTTGCAGTCCCCTTTTGCCTGGACTCTTCCTGTTTCCTGATTAATTTGCAAACCAGAGTTTAGCTGGAGATGCTGCATTTATCTCATGAAAGGGATAACTACTTGTGCTGTATTAGAAGTGTTAACCAAAATGCATCACTGGGGCAAATTCTTTAGAAAAACAGCTTAATATCACAAATAGTCTTAGTTGAGAATGAGGGAGACTGGCCTTTATTTTGGAAGTTTGCTTAGATGATCCTAAAACTCCCAATCTTATATGTGAACACTGTGACCAAATCAGGAGAGCCACCTTTAAGGACTCTGAGTTTGAATATCTTAGGTATTACTGTTTCTTGCAAACCCTTTCATTATTTTTTACTCAGGTCTTTTTTTCCTACTTTGAATTACAAAAAAAATATTAAAAAAGTATGTCATTAAAAAAGACAGGAAGAGATTCTATTTCCTCACCTTTCCCCCTTCCCAGACTTCTCAGAAGAAGTCAGAAATGAGTCACTAATCAAGAGGAGTATGATGACAAGCTAACAGTTATTTCTCACATTTTCACAGAGTACAAAGGTAGCAGATGCATGAATAAACAATTCCTGCTTTTAATACGGGGGAGCATCTGCAAGTCAATTTTACTATTTCTCTCCCCAAAGTCACACATTATTCCTGAAGGCTAAAGAGTTTGGGGGGAGCTGAAAGGCAAAAATCTCACTTGCAGATACTCTGTCCACATTATTAGTTCAGGACAGATAAAACAACTATTCCAATTTTAACTTGTTATTCAAACATGTTTCAAATTGGAAAAGATCAGACACACACTGGGTAAAGCCCCAGACTTGCACTTATGCTGAAATCAACAGTGAAAGTCAAATGAACTGGAACAAGTCTGAAGCTAAAGTTATGAAGTAACCTTTAGAACTACTACAAATAATGCAATAGGTATTGGTGCATGGTTAACAAACTCATAAAAATCTCTATATAAGGGTAGATGTGCCCTTTAGTACACAGCTCTGAAACAGCACTCTTGGACAAGAAATACTGCTCCAGCTTGTAAAAGTGTTTCATTTTGGAAAGCTCCAAATGTGACAATCCTCTGCAATTTTTCTAAGCACAGAGATCTAGCTGGTACATAAAACTTTTATCAGATGCACTTTCTCCAAAACAACACATAACTCTAGACATCAAAATTTTGGCTATATAAAGGAAGAGAGAAAATGCAGAAACCTTCATAACTTAAGATGAAACATTATTCTTTGTTATTTATTTTGTAGTCTTTGCACTCATCAAAATAACTGTAGTGAAATATTTTGTGCAAACTAATTTATCTGAGACAATATAAACTGGAGAGAGCATGTGCAATGGAAAATGTAAATGTAGAAATGTGATATTCAGCACTTTCTAATAAATTCTTTACGCATTTCCTAAAGACTGACTATAAGTGTGTTGATCTAGTAATAATTTGACTCTTAGCTATAATAAAATTACAAATAGAAGCTTAAAGCATAGATGAAAGAGTCACAATTAATCACCAGCTGGAATTCAGTAACAGCTTCCAGGAATCTGTTTACTCTGCTGAAGGACAAGATTCTGTCCAAAGCTGGACTGACTTGGTTTAAGATGGGTTATGGGTGGGCTAACGAGCAGGTGTGGTTTCCTCTATAGAATAAATCAGTTATCCAGTGAATTGTTTCTACAGAGTACTTTCACTGCAGGTGAGACATGCCCCTGCACCTTTGCTATCTCCTTTCTTCTCAAAAGGTGTGTTGTAGAGCAGATGGACACCTCCAGTGGCAGCTTATTACCTCCAGAAGCCCTATTACTGCTGGTTTGGGGTTTTTGCTAAAGCATCCTTACAGTAAGTAAACACTATACAGGCACTGTTTGTCCCCAGTTATCTTCTCTAATGGTTTCTTTCATCCTGGCTTAAATCTTGACACAGTCTGTTCAGCACTACCTTACCATCACTCTTCACAGCCCTCCCCTCTCACCCTGCTTTCAGAGGGCCTGCTTTACCTGTCACAGCTACTTCAGGAAAAGTTTAAACACACCTCAAGGTGTAGCAACAGGATCTTCACATTTATGTGACACGAAAATGTCTTTGTTACTCTCCTATTATTGAGAGTAGGCCTTCACATAAAGAACAGACACAACACAAAGTAGTAAATGAGAGAATGCTTTTTCCACAGAGAATGTTTCCACCCCTTACAGAAAACAGGCCCGAAGAGGAGAGACTGTTAAAAGCATATAGTTCAAAAATATGTAAACTTTAGCTGAATCCAAATGATAAGCATGAAAATACAAACCCTGTGTAAATCTGTGTTTGCACACAGACATGATGGGTTTTTACCAACTGTAGCCTTTGTCTTCAGAATGTCTCTTGTTCTGACTCCACACAGAGTTAAGGGCAAAAGTGCACACAACCACCAGGGCTTCAGAGTAATGCAATGAAGAGTTCCTGGAGTGTCAGTGAACTTGAATTGTTAGCAAAATTTAAAGATTGCATGCTTACAGCTCAGGGACTTTCTGCACACTGGAAAAAAGAAAACTCTTACATAAAGTAGAGAATGCAAGCACAACACTGTTCTACTACAAACCATGGGAACTAAACCCAACAGCAGCAAGGCCACTACTCACATCTCGGCTGATTCATGCACTACGACATCCTGATCAATTGAAACACTTTTTCCAAACACAAACCTTATTAAAAACATTTTGTCTACTATGATTACAGTAGCACTGAGATCTTTATATTCGGAAAAGAGGGAAGCTGGATTTCATTCAGGAACTTATACAACACAGAGACCGCAACAGGGTTGGCTGATTTTTTTTTTTTCAGCTTTGATTTTGATACTTTTCCCTTTTCCTCCAAAACTGTATTTCAGCAAAGATGTTTTGGTTTCGATGGGTTTTTTAAAACAAATTATGGGTTTGAAATGTATACACTTCTCACAGACATTCTCAAGACTTAAATAGGATCTTTAAAAGGTATTAAGAAAAATTTCTAAAAAACTACTTCTTTTTAAGGTAAAGCATTGATTCCTTACAGAAACTAATTTTCACAACACCTTTTTTCACTATTGACATCCATATAACATAACCTGCATCACACTTCCATTCCAATAAGCTCTGCACTCTATAAAAATCCCCCAAAGCAGCATTTTAGCACATCAGGAACAACAGACAAGCCAAACAATTACACAAGGGGAACGTGTCAAAGAACAACAAAAATTATGTTTAGAATAAAACAATAGTGTGTTGATGCTTATGCAGAGGTAGGACAGCACAGACACAAATGCAGACTGTTCTGAAACATTGCTTAGCACAAAGCTTCCAGGGAAATCAGTGATAGAGGTTCCAATCAGCTGCACCTCAAACGGAGAAGGAAGGTCCTTGCAATGTCAATTTTCAATATGTATATGCACACACACACTTTTTAGCTTTTTATACACGTGCACGCTTCTTTCTTTACTCATCCAGCTCTTACTATAGGGTAAAACAACAGTCCTTTTGAGCCTTCCCCTGAGCTTAGGAAGAAAGGCTTTTCGTCTTGCTGAAGACCGTTACAAATTCAGCCTGATCATCTGACTCAGCACTTCATACCTTCAGCTCAGACACCCTATGCCAAACTGCCTTGAAACTTTCCATTGATCTTCCTCTGGCTCACAGAGGAAGGTCCGTGGCCAAGAGTTTATTAGGAAAAGATAAGATGAATAAATTTAATTGGTATATTTTTCTGATCATTCCCAGTCTTGAAAAAGGTCTCTACATAACACCTAACACTGTTCATCACACAGAAATCTCTTTCAGTGAGGAAGAAATTAAATCCCTTTCCCCCTAATCTATGTTGCCTGTGATCTCTGTCTCTAAACCCAAAAACTCCAAAACCTAAATCCAGATTCAAAACACTCTACTTATAAGAAAAAAAAGGATTTGCCACATACCCTTCAGATGGAAAAAATCTAGTAAAGCCCAAGTGTCTTGAAAACTTGGCATGTAAAAATGCAGAACTCCTAAACTGTTCTTGCTAACTCAGAAGGAAAATCCCTTAAGCTATCTCCCTCCCCTTAGCAGATGCCCACAGTGCAGGCTTTTTAGCTT
This sequence comes from Orthonyx spaldingii, assembly GCA_013397795.1. NCBI lineage: Eukaryota > Metazoa > Chordata > Aves > Passeriformes > Orthonychidae > Orthonyx > Orthonyx spaldingii. The sequence continues at coordinate 348,027 of VZTJ01000387.1, forward strand.
GGTTAGCACTACCTGCCAGCATTACCCTCCTCACTGATATCTGCTTTAATTTTGTAAGGAACACATGCCCAGCACTCAGATCCAAGTAAGCAACTTCCTGATTTTCTCTCAGCTATGCTCAGTTGGGGTTGCAGGCAAATGACAGACCAGGGAGCTGGTTTTGCATGAGATTCAGCTAACTGAACAAAATGTGTGAAACTACTGACGTGAAATAAAAAAAAAAAAAGAGTAGGGATTACAAATAACACTGTGAGAGGGTGACAAAAGTTACAGATAGTGCTGTGAGGGTGCCTGGACCCCACAGGTGCATAAGGAGGAGTGAGAAGGGAAATTGGCAGACAGCAGAGTGAGTTGGAAGGGACTGGCAGGGACCTTCCAGGGACTAAAGTCATGCAAGGCCAGCAGCCCCAGGGTACCCGTGTCAGTAATCCCAAATAAGGCTGGGATTATCAGAGTAACCCAAATCTCAGAGCAGATGGAGCAGAACCGGGGCCAATGGGAAACAAGTCATCAGGGGCGGATTGTTTATCTGGGAGGAGACTGCAGTGGAAAAACAGAGGTGTAATGACAACGAAAACCAGGGCCAGGAACCGGCACAAGGCACGAGGTGTGCAGCTCATTCCTGGTGCTGCACAGAGGCTCCTGTCAGGCAGCCCTGGGTTCCACCACCATGCCCGGGCAAGACAAGAACCCAAACCTGTTGTTCTGGCCATAACAAAACCTCCAGCCTGCTGCCCTGGTCAGGGGAAGGCAGGGAGGGGCAGGGAGGGGCACAGTGTAAGCTCTTCCTGATCACTGAGGGAACAAGTGGCTGGCACTGCTTGTTGTGCCCTTTAGAGCTGCCCACTTCCTAACAGGCTCTTCAGAGGCCCAAAGTTCTCTACAATTTCATGTCCTTTGTTCTTTACTGGCTTGCTTTCTGTTGCTGACAACTTCTAGAACTCAGATGGTGTGCATGATACACTAATTGCCTTATCTGATGAAAGCTGCCACCAAAAACATTTCACAGCAATGGCCATATAGGCTCTGCAATCTTTTTTTTTTTTTTTTCAGTGTAACTGCATTCTCCAGCAGTATTTAAATAAAACACTTTCTTTTAATTTAAATTTGATTGTTTAGTATCAAAGCAGGAGTTAGTGATGCCTGGTCAATTTTCATGTTAAGACCACACTGAACACATAAAATAACTTCATAAATAAGCTTGAAGAGGGGTTATTTCATTTGTAGTAACATGAAATCAATCTCTTTCCAATTTTCCAGTGATAAACAATCAATATTAGTTTGAAAGCATTTTAAAGTGCTTCATTTTAAAAAAGAAATTAAATTGTTTTATATAAAGAATTTTAAAAAAAGGTGTGAAACAATAACTGAATTTGAATAGTCCCTTTCAGTGCCTATGTAAGGCTAAAACAAAACCTCAAAGAGCTGAGAATTGTGCAGTCTATTTAGAAACAAGCAAACCTCCATATAGCAACTGCTTTTTATCATATTGTGTGATAATAATAACATTAGGACTAAATGAAAAGCTCTTATCCAGAAGAAGAATAAAATAATTTTTTAAAAATAAAAAAGACATACAAAGAAAATAATGTACAAGCGATTAAAAAAAAAAAGCGGGGGAGGACACATTTTTGGACTCCAAGAAAAGTCTCAATTTGAACATATTTTGGAAGTAATTTAAATGGTGAGATATGGCCAGCTGTGTGTCCAATGTGTTCTGTCACTACAGCTCACAAGTCTATGGTGAAAGCAGTGTGCTGGAAGAAGAAACATCACCTTGCTCTTCACCTGCATTTGAATTTAATAAGAAGTTAATCATCCCATCTTATGCTTCCTGAGCTCCACTTAAAAATAAAAGGTAAAGTTTCATTCCAGAGGAGTTTTCTTATTATTTATTACTTAGTTGGGTTGTGCAAGACATAAACCAGGCCTGTGGGGAGAAGGAATTAACCAGACCCTGCTTGTGAAGTGCCTCCTTGGCCTGTGCTGCAGCCGATACCCCCAGCTCAGCTCCCTGGCTCAGGGTCTGGCTGCCAACACAGCCCAAGGTGCAAAGGGGCTTCAGGAGCCACCCCGCTGCCAGGACAGGTGAGTCTGGGCTGAATCACACTTTTTGTGAACTTCCTCCCTACAGGCACTGATCAGAACGGCACCCCACTGCTTTGAGCAAACTCACCTTCTTAGAGCTTTAGATTTTTCTTTTTTTTAATGCAAAGAAAACATATAAATGCTGTAGTATGCTAAACATTCTTTATACATTAAATACTGCTTATATCAGTCCTCCTGATTCTGCTTAACACCTAAAAATGCAAATCTAGCCTGTAGGGCAAAGAAGCACTCCTCCACACACTCGTAACTTTTCTTTCTACCTGACTGCCTACTAAAAAGAAAAACCTGTATGACAAAAACACACCAAAATTTTTCTCTAGAAACATACCAATCTGTAAGTAAGTACAATCGAAAACAGTTAAGCCAGGTATGCATGGCAGACAGGTCTTAGAGTACATGAATTCAGCCTTACCAAAATAAAAGATGAAGCCAAGTAAAGTAATACACAGGTAAACCAAATCATGAAGCCTTACTGGGTTTAGCTACATAAGTTAAACCATGAAATCCCTAAGGCTATACAGGCAGCCTCCAAAAACACCAAAGGAAAATACCTGTCCTTACAAGGGCTTTCCTTTCTCTCTGTGCATCTCTGAACCAGACTAATAATTACAGTCCCCAGCACTGTCTCTCCAGCAGCCATTCTCTGCCCTGCCACTCTTCCTCTCCCTCCAAAACAAGTCTCCATTTTCTTTTGAAGCTCTTCACTGCTGCCACACCTGCAACACCAGAGGCAGGCATTACCATGGTCTCCTGAACCAGGTCATTCCAGACCAAACAAACACACCGATGGAATTCAGGGCCCCACAAACACCCGCCCAAGGAGCAGCAGAGAATCCACCCCCAGACGGTGCTTCTCCATTCAGTCCCTGCAACCAGAGGCTGTGCCAAGGAACTGTGTCAAGATGAAGGGCACCTCTACAGACAGAGAAGGAGGAAGAAGCCTTCAGGCACTCAGATCTGTTCCCCTCAGGCAAGCGACCTATTCAAATTTCTATGCCACAAGCCCAATAATCTTTTCAAAGGGTCCTTTCTGTTCCCTCTCACATGTCAGACCAGTAATCTGTTCCCAGCAGCCTCTCCTCAGGCCTCAGCCTTGCTCACCTCTTCCTCAGGAAGCACAACCTGGGCTCACCCAGAGAGAAGCCAAGCAGCCAGTTTTTGGGGTTTGCCCTTACACAGACCCCACACCATCAGCCTCAGTCAGAGCTCTCAGAGCCTTCCAGCAGCCCCTGCCTAACAAGGGGTAACGACTAAGAGACTGCAGCTGAGGGAGGGCTCTGTAGCTGCTCTCCTAGCCCAGCTTTAAGAGGCAAACATCTAATTAAACACAACCCAGCTTTTAATTTGCCTCCTAAGAGCAGTGCCCAGCTGGAGCCTTGGGGCTGGTGTGCTTTGTGAGTCACTCTGGGCCCTGCACTGCAACTGGTGCTTCAGATCCTAGCAGTGGAGCGAAGCACAAAACCAGAGCAGGTGGGTACCCCTGCTGTTTATAACTTCTCAGCAATGTGTCCCTAGAGGAACACTCAGTGGTGCCTGAGGGCAGGCAGCACGTTGGTGTGCGGGTGCCCTGTGCACCTCAGTGACACCCCTGGGGAGGCAGGAGCTGGGGGCTCAGGGGAAGTGTGTGTAACAGGCTGTGGCACTTCAGGTTCGAAATTTCAGGCTGAGACCAACAGTGTGAGGTTCAACAAGACCAAATGTCAGTGCTACCCTTTGGCCCCAGTAGCACCCTGCAGCACTCCAGGCTGGGGCAGAGTGGCTGGGAAGTGGAAAAGGACCTGGAGGTGCTGGTGAACAAAGACTGAACATGAGCCGGGTGTGCCCAGGTGGCCAAGAATGCCGGTGGCCCCTGGCCTGTATCAGCAATAGGGTGACCAGCACGACCAGGGCAGTGGCTGTGCCCCTGTGCTGGGCACTGGGGAGGCCACGCCTCAGGCTCTGTGCCCAGTTCTGGACCCCTCAGTGCTGGAAGGACATTGAGACGCTGAAGCGAGTCCAGACAGAGGACAACGGAGCTGGGGAGGAATCTGGAGTACAGGTCAGCTGAGGAGCAGCTGAGGGAGCTGTGGGGCTCAGCCTGGAGAAGAGGGAGCTCAGGGGTGAACTTATAACTCTCTACAACTCCCTGA
>VZTJ01000388.1:562-52680 GCA_013397795.1 Orthonyx spaldingii
AGCATGAACAGAGTTTCTCTAGCAACATCACTGGATTATGAACAATGCTTTACCAAGTGGAGCAATTCCCTCATTCTTCACATGCTCACATTCCTGGTGATGAGTATTTTGAACATATCATGGGAAGACAGATGGCAGAGGATCTGGTTAGTGGAGTCATTTAACTTTTATAAAAGTTTGGGTTTTTTTTTTTACAAGTTTATCTTTGGCAAGTAATTAAATTAGACGGTGCATCATACAGCACTTGGTAAAATGGATTTGATCCCTGGAGTATGAAGCTATGCAGTTATGTATTGCTATATTTGAGCTTTTTAAAAAGGACTATACACACCATTTTGCTGGTCAGCTATAGTCTTTCACAGGGGCTTTTCAGACCCTGCACTCACAATTACAGAAGTTCCTCATGCATTCAAATGCATTGCTTTCTTTATGCTAAATATAGCATTCACTGCAGTGACTCATAAACACTTTAAGGTCTTTAATGTAGTTAGTTTTATCTGTTGTGCCTGCAGAAAATATAAACAAGTCTGCAGTGAGAATAAGGAATGTAAAATAAATATAATATTTTCCTATTCATAAATCTAATTTAATTTTAATGCGTGTTTTTTGTTTTTGTTTATTTCAATCTGCTAATCACAGAAATACAGAAACACATGGACAAGAGTAACAACTCCCTTCTTGACAGGCTGTGCATTTAATACAGAGTATGAACTTTGAGGTTGATTGTCTTCTTTCTTCCTCACCTATGACAGTTGTTTTAGTTTCTTTGTCCTCTCAGAAGGCACTTGCTCTTCATTTCATATTTGGTTTTCCATAGACTTTTCACTTTAATTCATTTGTGAATAACATCAGTCATAAATCTGTTTATGTAGACACCTCAATAGTTTCAACAAAACAAACAGTTTTTCTTACCTGGATGGGCATTATGTAGGTAATTATCTGCAGGTGCCTGGGGTGTGCATATCAACATGTGTGAACATGTATAGTGCTGTGCATGTTATGATTCTTCAAACTTCATTCATAAATATATTTTTTCCTTACAAATATACAAAATATTGTATTTTCCTTTCTCTTTGGCAGATCCATATAGTTAAAATGGGACAACTTCAGTGCATCTGATACTTTTTGCTAATTGGCCAGCAAAGTTCCCAAACTAATACCTATTCAAAATTTAAGCTATTGTACAGTCATTATTTACATGTCACACTGTAGAATAGAATTAGACACTCTTAATACTTCTTAGACATTCATTGAAGTTGTGAGTTTAGTAAATTCAAACATCACCTTCTCAAAAACATTCTTTGATTTAAATGTATTACATTCTCAATTCTGCGTTTTATTCCCAGAGTGGTGCAGGCTCCTAAAATTTGCTTTTACTTAAATTCAGACCCTTAACATTGTCATAAACACTCTGGCTAAACATTTAAGTAGACTGATCATGCTTAGGTCCTGAGATCTGTACCCTTGTAACATGTCCAAAGACTTTACCATGTTGCTGAGCAAGATGATTCAAATCCTGACGTCCAGATAAGACTATGGAGGATTTGTGAACAAAGTTGTCTGTGTCTAGTCTCTAGCCACATAGATATGCTCACAGTGTGCTTAGTGTAGAATGAGAGTGTTCAAGACAATGACTTGCTAATGCAAAATTCTTCTGTAGCAGTGAGAACAACCCCTGGATTCCCCCCACTCAGGCAGGGTTCTCATGCAGTTACAGTATTCATGCTGCTCCTTCCTAACACACCTTCTGTCTGAGTCTTACATCATTTACACAGTGATTGATTGAAACAGAAGAGTCAAGCAGTGCAGCACAGTCCTAAACTTAATTTATTTTGGTGTTTAGCATGTGCATCTGCAGAACTTTTAGATACCGTTTGAAACCCCTCAGAATGAAAAAATATTAGAACACACCTCTGCCACTTTCTTGGGCCAACAATCTAGAACTGTAATAGTACACAAGAGAAAGGCAAAACCTTACTTTTGGCTTCATCTGAAGACAGAAACAGTAGTCTATTTGTCTGAAAAGAGAAAAATTAGTGCAAAGTTCATGAAGCCTACCTATAAATATAGCTTATGCAAGTATCTATCATAGATAGATACTAAAGACTGAGAAAAAAAAGAACTTATTAGACATGTATTTTTCTTTAGCAATTTTTTAAACTCAGTAGTCTCATTAATTGTCCACCTTCTCAGAGCACTGCTGTCACAATTCCATACACTGAACAGTCTCTATGCATGCTGTAGTTAATCTGCCCAAATAATTTAAGCTTCTGAATTTAACTTTGAACTTATAACTCTTAGGTTGACATAGAGAGTATTGAAAAAATTATCTGTTGACAGCCGATAACAGAACATATTTCAACACAGCATCATTACTTTCAGCAGAATCTATATGAGAAAAATTCACTTACACCTATTTGTTTCATCATTTACTTTTACCTTTGCCATTAACTATTACAATTGAAAAAATCATGATTAACATCACAAAGTAACCCTGAAATTTTCTTTGGTTCGTTGTCAAAAAAACAGTTCATATTTCCTCTATTTTTTCACTTTAACTCCCACTGGGCTTTATACTGATAATGGCTTTGCCCAGTAGTGCCTAAAAACTGCAAAGAGATCAATCCATGCATTACATGTTTTTAAAGGGCCAAAGTCTTTTCATCAGCAAATGAAAGGAAAGGGCAAAAGAGAGAGAGAAGGAGAGAAAGTGACAAACAATTCGGCAGACTATGATTAAAGAAGAAAATTTACAAGAGCAGATAATTTTCTTACGAGATTCAGAAGAAGGAGGAATTCCTTCTGAAAACATGAGATTGTTTCAAAAATAGTTTCCACTAGGTCCCCATCTGACCTCACTAAGCATGATACAAGGGCTGGGATAGGGTGGTGGAAAAAACCTCTATTCCCGATTTCCAAAACTATTCAGAACATGGTGATTTTTTCTTGAAAGCTCTTAGATACTATGGCACAGGTTCTTATTAGGAGATTATCTGGAGCACCTAATTTGATATTTCTAATCTTACAATTCTTTTGTTAAAATGAAGACAATTAGTTGTATGAATGCAACATTAAAACAAGTCAGACTTTTTATGTTTGGCAACTACTTTGTAAACAGACTCAGAGCAAATGACTGAAAATCAAGACTATTTCTTGCATTTCTTTACATGTTGTTTGAACATACAAACTCCCAAAAAACCATAGAAATATTTTGCTTGGCCTAATATGTTTGACTTTGGCAACTGCAGCAGGATGTACTAGGCTTCTTTGGAAAACTGGGAAATTCTTCTTCTCGAGTTACTAAGTTATCTTCTCTAGTTCTCTATTAAAACCTTCAAGCCCTGAAATTTTAAGCTTTAAATTGCTCATTGTTAAGTAAAGACAATGTTGTAGCTGTTTCAAGAGTGACTCCTACCTACCTGAGATTTAATGAAAGGAGAAATGACTCACTTGCAGAGAGGAGGGAATATTTCAGTGTCAAGTTGTTATCATCTTTTCAACGTCATTTATTTTGATCTCAAATTTTAAACAGTAAGTTGCTGCAGAAATGAATAAATGGGTGGAAGGCCAGGTGCACTGTTCAAAAGTGCATGAGATAGTTACTTGAAAACGTTACATTTATTGCATCAAGAGAAACTGAGGTATTTATTGTATCAAGACAAATGGAGAGTGCCTAATAAATTAGTGATCAGTTTGTAGGAGGATTTTTTTTAAGGGTCAATTTATATTTTTTTATTTTCTGACTGAAATGAGGCACATTTTGTTCTCACTCTAAAAGTATTTTTCATTTGTAAAAAATTGATGCACAGATTTCTCTGGGATTAAAATTGAAAAAGAGAAGAATCTTCTAGACTGTAAAAATTAGTCATACCTATCTGAAGAGCACAATTTTTTCAGCAGTAGGTCACAGAAGCACAGAATTTGGCTGGGCTTTCATTCATGAGTTTCTCCCAGGAAAGCTGAATTAATCTAAAACTACTAGTGTTTCATGAAAATCTTACATACATGCACTGAGATTATTTTTTAGGTAGTTACATTAAACATCAGGGTGCATAAATTACAAAGAAATTGCCTGACATTCCTTGGTTATTTCAAAACAGAAGCATGGAGTGAAAGATTTACCTTTTGCATGTGGCAAACATGGAAGTATGTGTTTGTAAAGAAGGCCAAACCGCATCAGTACTTGTGACAGTACAGTCTAAACTCTTCCCATAAGATAGGACATTCAGCTTATAAAGACACATACTATGCAGGACCCAACAATGCCATTAAATTTGAACGTTTGTAGCAAAATAATATCGCAGAAAATCACTGATGTTTACTATATTCTCACAGACACTCTTTCATGGGAGAAAACTACTGAAGTTCATGTCCTCATAAACATAGTTTCCATTATGGTACTAAGATACATTATGATACTGAGAAATACTTAGCTGTTTCTGAGAGTTCAAATCACCAGTGTAATTTGCCAGATCTGCAAAATATCTTGTAAAAATTCTTAATGCTGATCTCTCAATAAAATCTACGTCAATTTCAAATAAGCAATCTTAAGAGAAATGAACCCAATTAATGTTGTTAACAATTAGTGTACTCTGTAATGATGGACATATATGAGAAGCTCCTGAAAAATTATTCTAGCTTGAAAGTTAAGAATTTTTCTTACCAAGTAAGATATCAACAAACACCTCTGAATACTTCTGAAAGGTACTAGCAGTTTCTTTACAATGGAAATGGATTAATCAAAACCAACACTTTACTCTATTGGATGTTCATTTTCACACAAAATTATTTCACACATGAAATTATTTATCCCATTATCCAGATTAAAAAATGAAATGCATTCTAGAAAATGTAAGATATAGTATTATATTAAGTTTATTTTATTAAGACCATGTCTTTCCAGAGTTCAAATTTATTTTGTCTAATCCATCTACTTTAACATCTGGGTTTTTTACACTTCTGATATTCTCATGATTATGAAGCTGTTGGCAGCTTAGATAATGTACAAAGTGGCAAGTGATTTCTGACATGGGGCAACACAGCAAAACTATAGAATCCAGTGTAGTTGAGGATCCACCAGATTGTGACATTATTGCAAGTAGGTCTGACTCTTATTGTGAATATTTGAAGCTGTTTCAGTTGAGTTACAGAATTCTGTCTGGGTTGTTCCTCCTTGAACACCATTGTTCTATTTGTTTTTCCTGTGATCAAAAGCACATGCACACACACAAAACCCATTACAAAAGTGGTAGTCATCACAGTTAGGATTTCTTTTCCAATTCAGTGAGACCAGGTCTCCTAAGTGAGATAGGTTTCATCCATTAGTGTTCTTGCTGGTCTCAATCATGCATGTATTTTTAATGTAAAGTCTAAAATTGATGTGTACATCAGGAAGGGATAATGATTCCATTTTTTGATACTAATAAAGCGCATGTCTATTGATGCGGTAAATGTACAGTTAAAGATATTTTGTGATAGAAATGTATTTGAAGTTTGTGACCTACTGTACTCACGGTCTATTGTTAGACAAAATTTCTTTCCCTTTACTATAAAAGGAAGCTGGGAAATAAGCCTGTCATTTTGGCCTTCATTATTTCCAACTGTTTAAGCAAGTCCAGTCACATAACAGGAATGTAAATCTTGGGAAAAGAATGAAGTGGTAGCAATTAATGAGCTTGAGTTTCTTTCACTTAGAAAAAAATGCAGTCATCAGTAGAGACTATATTCCCTTACACTACTTGTCTGAATAGTTGTATTTTAAATATTTAACATACATTTGACCTATCGGCTTTCAGCATTAACTCAAAAAAAGGTAATTTTTTTTTTTGGCATTAGGAATGCACAGAAGAATCTCTTGGCAGAGAAGCTGGCAGCCATGGATAACATACTAACCAAATTAAAGGCCAATATTGAATCAATCCATTTGTTAAACCAACAGGTAAAAACGGCGAGAAGGAGAGCAAAGAGCAGAGACTGTTAGTAAAAGCAGAGGGTCACAATCTATTTACATGACTATATTAGAAAGGTATTAAATATTTGTGAATATATATGAGTTAAAAAAATGGTGTGTGTTGAGTCAAAAGGCAGAGTCTGATGTTGATGTAATTTTTTATTCCCTGGAAATGGTTCACAAAAGAATCAAAAGAAATAACATAGAATGTATGACTTAACTACAAAGTACTCTTTGTATTTTGCTATAGCAATGAATTTCAAGTACTGCAGCAAGCCTCACAGTCAAAGTTATCATTTCTTTCTACAAACTTTTAAATACCATATTCCCAGCTGTTGGGATCAAAAGAATATCTTGCATTTCTAATCTTAATATTTGATATTTAAAAACACATTGATTCCCCTTAGACTACTTAAATGAATAACAAAGAGTATCCTCTATCATCTGTTACCATTGTACTCCATGTCAGCTTTAAACACTCACTAGTATAGCAGAGTTTTTAGAACAAAATTTGGAAATACACAGGAAAAGAAAAAATATAAAATATAATCCTAGAAAAAACACTTTTTTTTTTAATGGAGCCACTATTTTTCTTTGTCTGAAAAAAAGATGATAGAAGCAACCACTGATAGCGACTGATCATGAAAAGAAACCCCAGGAGCATAGACGCACTATAAAAAGATCTGGGAGGAAGTCATTATGCTGTTGAGGGAATAAGAAATTTAAGTCAGAGAGTTGTGAAATGTTCTCATTATAGGTCATCTCAGTAATTATCTGACATCTACAGATGGAGTCACTTCTTAATCAAAAGAATGAATCATTACTGATATTGATTCAGACCAAGATGTTTGAAATAATGAGTCCAGTAACTCAAGTATAAATTTAGAGGTAATTTCAGCAACTTCTTTGTAAAGTTTCAGACTAAATAATAATGACATATCTTATTACATTGCATAATAGTGATAAGAAAATGGCCAGAGGAGTGTGAACTAAACTACCCAATCATAATCTGCATGTTAAGTCTTAAACAAAAGAAGAAAAAAAGAGGTCACTAATATTTACCATCCCACAAACACTATAGCTTAATTAGCATCTACAAGAGCAGAAGATTGCTTTCTCTTGAGTAAAATATCTGTAGCTGGCACTGCTATTAGATGTAAGAATCTGCAAGTATTTACTTTAGAAATGTTTTTTTCAGCAGTTCATAATTTGACTGTGAAAAGCACCTTGAATAGCATGCGGTGTCTCAACTATAAAATATTCTAAGAGTGCACTTAAATATCTAGAATAAAAGTAAAAAAAGAAAAGAGGGACCTGCAATTATTGACAGTGCACATTTTTAGACAAATAATTTATTTCAAAAATCAGTTCCTGGAAGATGTTGCTTTACTAAAATAAGAGCAGCAATGCCAAACCTTCCTGTTCAATGGACAGGAAGGAAGAGACAGCTTCTTGTCCCCTGAGACAGTCACTTCAGGGCAGCATTGCATTCTATTTAGAGGTTGCACTTGCCCATCATGTCATTGTTCTGTGAATACACAGAAAACTCTTTCTTGTCTATGTGACACTTTTCATGAACCCAGTATTGACAGTGGCTGAAATTCATCCTTATCTGGGAGACCAGTCCAAAGCCTGCAATGTAGGTAGGTAGTCGGTCATCAAATCTAGTCCCTCACAAGGGTGTCTATCATTGTCAGTCATCACAGCCAAAACCTGAATTCTAGTTTTGAGTGCCCTAAGAGGGAGAAGTTCAAGTTATGTCACAAATAATTACCCACACACATGGAGATCTACTCAGGGGTAGTTTCAAGTGTAATTAGGACATAATTACTCCCTTTCTTATCTTCGTTATTCTACCATCAAGTGCAAATGGATGTATCCCTTTTCTATTTTCTAAAACTTTTTTTATCATGTAAACTGCATATTTATATCACTTAAGCTGGCTATAGCAGATTTAATTTTAGTACCAACTTCTTTATAACATACATCATTTTGACTAAGATGCCAACCTACCTCAGCCTTTACTGAAATTGCTCCCATTGCTTTGAATATTGCCCCACTACTACCATGTCAGACTTGCCAGGCACTGTTCTAAAAGAACAGTGAAACTCAACCCTGTGAATGCTAACGCTAGATACCATTTTTTCTAGAAGCTAGAAAGGTACTTATTTGTACAATATGTGTAATCCTGGCTAGGTTGCACCATTTTGTAAGTATGGGTGCATTTTCTGTTAACATAAATTGATCTTTTCACAACAATATTTTACCATAAAAAGAAGTTATGTCTTCTTTCAGAAACAATCTTGTTTGAGTAAGTCAGCAGCTCTTTTAGTCACAGCATAGAAGAAAAACATGCCCACTTCTCGAAATTAGATCCTCTTTTCTCTAGTGTGAAAAGACAACGTTCTTTTAAAGACAGTTTAGAATATAACTTCCAGCTTTCCAGAGAAAACGCTCTGAAATCTATGGTGAAAGCTACATTGTGATCAACAATCATAAGTAACAAGATAAAATATATGTAGGACTGTAAGCACCTGTGTATATCTGTACATAAAAAACTTTCTAATATTCAAAAAGACAGCAAAAGAAATGGTAAGACTGAAATAAAACAAGAGGATGTCATATCTATTGTGTATTTTTAGTATCATGTTTAGTCTCTGAAGAAGGAAAACCAGGACATTGCTTTCAAGATAGCTGAGATATTCATGTATGGAATATTTTTCAATACATCAGCCATAAAATATGGCAAGAAGTTTGAAATTATAGTGCCCTGCTAAGTTTGAAAGAATATGTGAATTCAAAGCAGAACAGGTTCCTCCTAACTCTGAAGGGAGAAAGACACTGCTTTGATTTTCTTCTTGAGATCTCAGGAAAGGAAACATATTAACAGTATGGAAAAGAGAGGAGGTTTCAAGGTCACCAAAGCCCTGGTGTGGAAGCAGAGTTGCACTGCTGCAGTCACATCCCCGCTGAGTGAACTTGGAGAACTAGACTTCTAAGAGCAAGGAATGAGATCCCACCTTGAACAAAGCAGAGGGAGAGGTTATCATGTTAGAGAGGGCAAAGGCAAAACTAACATGGGCAGCCAGTGCTGTCAGTCTCACTCCACTCTGCTACATGAGCATCACTAGTGAAACTTGGGACGTGGCATTCAGGATGTGATGTCTTCTACTACAGAGCAAATACTGAGAGGCTCATTCAGAAATGCAGAGGGGCAGGATATAGATGCAGTGCTTTCCAGCCTGCCAGAAATGAGAAGGGCTCCAAAGAATCTTAAAAACTCTCCAGACAAATAGCTTCAATCAGGTATACTTAGAATTCGTATTTTCATGTCCTTCTTATAAATCTGTTTCCAGTGTCAGGATCATATGCATTTTAAGGAAAGTTCATGTGATCTATGTGGATCTAGCATGCTCAAAGTGCATAAGAAAATATATGCACCTGCAGACAGGTAACACACACAAAAGATAGTATATGGTGTGCAACATTTTTTAGATTTAGGAAAATCTTTTCTCAATCAAAATTCACAGCCTTGAACTTTCCCCCTTTTAATATTTTCTTTTATTCATTTTATTCATTAGTTTCTTAGTGTATGCAGTTCTATTCTGTCTGCAGGAATTTGAGTTGACATTTGTGTTGGGTATAGGAGTCAGGGTGTTTGCAGCAGAGGGGTTCAAGGGTGGCCTCTGTGACGGGACGTCAGGGGTTTTTCTGTGCTGGACATTCAGCCAGCTCCAACCCACCCATCACAGGGCACAGCTAAACCTCTCAGCCAAGATGGTAGTACCTGTGAGAACATATATTTAAAAAAGAGCAAAAGTGCCATAAAGGTGCAAGAAAAGGGGGAAGAAAAAGAGTAAGAAACATAAGAGGGAAAACCAAAGTGAGAAAAGGAGGAGGAGGTAATGAACTTTCATAGTGGAGCAGATATCCATGCTACAGCCCATGGACCCCATGCCAGAACAGGTGCTAATTCCTGTAGAACTGCTGCTGATAGAGATCCCGTGATAGAGCACAAGGAAAATGAAAACAATTGAGCACACAGAGATGTTGTGGACTGACTGCAACTCCCTATTTCCCACTCCCCTTATGCCACTTAGTGTAGGATAGAGGAGTCTGGAGAAGTTGAGGCTGGGAAAGTGGAAGGAAAGATATGGTTTTCATGTTTGGTTTTTGCTTATGTTTCTCACTACACACATTTATTTTAATTGGCAACAAATTAGTTTTCCCTGGATCAAGTCTGATTTGCCCACAATGGTATTTGGTAAGTTATCTCTGTCTCTTCTCATGAACTTTCTTACTCAGATTTTTTTCCTATTTTCTCCTCCTCATTCCTCTGAGAGGGGCAGTAAGAAAGCAGATGTGTAGGAGTCTTTCTCTTAGCCAGATTGGTTAAGAGTCCCAATTAGGCCTCTTCTTACATTGTTGGCTTTTGTATATCATATTAGAATAGTCATTGGGACAAAGACAAAAGAGTGATGATGTAGCCCAATATTTAAAGGACTTAGTGAAACAAAGAAGAGGCAGATATCTACCGTTCCTTATACCTCATGTCCTTATAAGTGCAACATTGACCTGGGATCACATTTTTCAAAAAGACAAAACAGAGTCCTGTATCACAGCTGTGGTTTTTTCATGACTAAAACATTAGGTAAAATGGTCAGTCTTTGCAGCTTTACCTCCATGATGCCCAAGGGCTAATATAACCTCTGTTTCACAGCCAAATTCCCTGTTGTGTTTTAGCCCCAGCCAGCAACTAAGTGCCATACAGCTACTCTCTCACTCCCCACCAGCTTTCTCTCTGTGAAGAGGAAGATTGTAAAGAAAAGACAAGCCTCACAGGTTGAGACAAGAACAATTTAATAATTTAAACAAAATAATAATAAAATTTTAATAATAAACATAATAATTTTTTCTTTACACAGGGTTTAGTATTTATTGTCATCTTTCACATACCTAGAAATGCAAAAGTCTAGTTTGAAGACTATTTGAAAATTAAGTGCTCTATCTTTAAAATTGACTCTTCTTCTGCACATGTTACTAGAATCCTAGCTTCTTCACACAAAACCAGAGTGAAATAGATCTCCTTTTTGGTTCCCTCTAAATATTCTGCCTTTATTCTTTATGATAAAAGGCCATAATTATAACAACAAACTGAAGAGTAAGTTATCTTCTTTTGTCTTCTGAGTCTGTTCTCTTTATTGTTGTGGGTATTTTTGTAATATTTTTGTGACTGTGCATTTGCTGCTCCCTTCCCTCTTTAAGACTGACCTCTTCTTTGATGAGTTGTCTCACATGTTTGAAGTTTCACAGTACCAGAAAACAGCATGTGAATTACAATGAAAAGACTCACAAGCAAAGATGCTTCCAGAATCTGTCTAGAACTAAAATATTTCTAACTCAGTTATTTAATTTCTCGAGGTTTGGGCTCTACAGAAATACAAGAAAGGAACATTTATGCCTAAGTTTTCTTGACAAAAGTAGATGGCATTATTCATGTGTTTAAATATAGAAGTCGCCCTTGGTACTAAAAGGTTATTGTGATCTTATTTGCTTGTGTGAAGAGGGAAAAAAAAAAAAAGCAAGATAAATATTTTTTAAGTTAGAATATTTGGATTATTTGTCAAAAATTCTTCTGTTTAATGATTGTATCAAGCTGTGTATCAAATTGTGACAACAGTGTAACTGTGGTGATATTATGATAAGTTCTGATGTAAGACTGCCAGAAGTTATTTCTGCAGCCAGTAACAATCATGCCCAAGGCATTGACCAATATGGTTAAAGAATGTGTAGAAGGTGTAAAATGTATAAAGTGCATCCTTAGGGAAGCAAACTTGTGAGCTTTTTCAGAGTGATATTTCCAGAAGAGATGATGCTGTTTTTGCAAGAAAGTGTTAAGATATCTCAAGAAAACAACTGTTTTGATTTTAGCAATAAAGCACAAACATGTGACTTTGTGCAATCTTTTTAGTATGACTGGTGAGAAAAGAACTTAGGAAAAATAACAAGTATCAGTCTGATATGAAAGTCAACACAGTATAGCTTTCTGATTATATTTTGTCTAGATAGAGTTTAGCCATTCATACTAAAATCCTTACTGGAAGGTAATCACGTGCATCTGCAGCTCATATACCAAAAAGGTTGATCTGCACAAAGTGTGAAGGGACTTGTGATAATGGTCAGATAGTGTTGTTTAAGTGGTAAACTAAATTACTCTGTGGGATTTGGCTGATGTCGTTGCCAAGTCATTCTTCATCATATAGAAAGAACATGGGAGTCAGGGAAAGTCCCAAATGGCTGAAGACAAGCGAAAGGTCACACCTATTTTTAAAAAGGGTAAAAAGGTGGACCCTGGCTGAGTGGCCAGTCTGTCTTACCTCTACATCTGGTAAGATCATGGACCCCTCCTGAAAATTATGTCAAAATGTGAGTGGCAGGGAGGTGATTAGAGACAGTCAACATTGCTACACCATAGGCACGCTGTGCCAGAATAATCTGGTGCCCTTCTAATATGGACTGACTCCATCTCTGGACAAGGTAAGAGCTACAGGTGTTGTCTATCTGGACTTCCGTAAGTGAATATCAATACAGTCTGGGTGTTGAAGTGATTGTAAGCAGCCCTGCAGAGAAGTGCTTGGTGATACTGGTGGGTGAATAATTGGGCGTAAGCTGGCAATGTGCCCCCGCAGCCCAGAAAACCAAGCATAACCTGGGCTGCACCAAAAAAAGCCATGGCCAGCAGGCTGAAAGAGGTGATTCTTCCATATCTCATGAGACCCCACTTGCAGTGTTACATCAGATTCTGGGGCCTACAACAAAAGAAAGGCATGGACCTGTTATAGAGTGGGTCCTGATGATGTCGATGAAAATGATGAGGGGGCTGGAACACCTCTGCTTGTGAAGACAGGCTGAGAGAGTTGGCATTGTTCAGCTTGGAGAAGAGAAAGCTCCAGGGACACCTTACTGTGGCCTTCCAATATGCAAAGAGAGTTTATAAGAAAGACGGAGAGAGATTCTATGCCAGGTCCTGTAGTGACAGGACAAGGAGCAATGGTTTTATACTGAAAGAGATTAAGTTTATATTGGACAAAAGATAAAATATTTTTCTGGTGAGAGTGGTAAAACACTGGAACAGGTTTCCCTGATAAAAGAACTTATCAATGCATCAAAATCAGGAGTGCTAAGAGTCTGAGGAACCTGATCTAGTGAAAGATGTCCTTGCCTACAGTATGGGGACTTGACTAGACAGATATCTTTAAAGCTCCCTTTCTACCCATTCTATAATTGCCTGATTTTATAAATCCATGCCTCTTAGAGTATTCAATTGCCAGAAAGCTTCCAAAAATTCTCCTGAAAGTCTGAAACGGTGGTTGCTTTTAAGTTATATGCAACCAGACAGTTCAGTCTTTGAGAAAGAACCTTGTGGATTCCATGGAGTTATGTTATTTCTGCCCAAAAGGCACTGAAGCAATCATGAACCCTGGAAGCACCAATGTTTTCAGAAGTGATTGTTGCATTTCCATATAAAGACCTAGTGTTTAGGAGGAGTCATGCTGTCCAAAAATCTAGTATTTGATGATCCTTCAGCCAGAATTTGGGAGGAGAGGAATTCAGAGTAGGATTCCTCACATTTTGGCAGTGGCCTTACAGAAACCACTGCAACAGAAAGGTGTGTCAGATATAGCAGCAGTAGCAATTTCAGGATGAAGGGTAAGTTCTTGCATTTTTGAGTCAAACGAGATTGGTAAGCTATTCTAATACAAAGATCAATCATTTTGACCTATCAGGTTCTTGGAATTACTCAGGGCGAAGTCCAGAATCACTGACAAATTGATATTTGCTTATCTGTCCCTTCCTTACATTCACTCTACTTAAATGTTGGAGTTTTTTTTAAATGTAGTTCTAACTTCATTCTGCCATGTCTAACAGTAGGGGTATATACAATAATTTTAGAAATATTTTTAAAGTAGAAATATTAGTGTTTAAAAGAAAATAAAAAAGCTATTAGCTAATACATCATAAATTCACAAACTATTATGTTGTCTCTTCTTCACGGCCATTTAATTTTGCATGCACATAACCAATGTTTTACTAACAGTACCAAGGGTTCCATATGTAAGACATTATTCACAGTATGTTTCCTGTTATTTTGCATACCATTATTCTTGGTGAAAATAGTGTTTTGGCCTCAGGAGAAATATTGCAATTGGATGCACAGCAATATGTTTTTGGTATAGGGCCATGGTACTGTGACTTAATTTTTTTTCTTTCCTTTAAAAAAATCTCAGCAATCAACACAACAGAGCCAGGATAGAAAAATGTAAAGACGTGGTAAAAAAGAACATATTTTCAATGTTTATTTGCAAATAAAATGTGTTAAGTAAAATGAGAGAAGGAACTGCCCCTTTCTGACCAGCATGGTTACATTGACATTCTATAAATGTTTCTGGAAATGGGACCACATAGCTCTAATATAAGTATTTATTTTTGGAAATAGGTGGGCTGAGCAAAAATTGTTGCTATTAAGTTGATTGAAATGTTGAGGATTAGCACAACGAATAAAAATTAAACTAGTTTAAACTATATGCTGCATTTTTGCCAACAGACTATGTCATGTCATTGCTAAGGCGTGATTCATCGTATTCTATTCCAGTTTCCTCATGTAGCAAAATGAATCATAATTATCACTAATGACAATGTTAAATCTAGTAATTTGAGTGACTGCTAATAGAAAGTATCCAACCCACAGAAATCTATACTGTTACCTATTAAAGATTATATATCCTAGGCTCATCTAGAACATGATAAAACACACAAAGTTTCACATTAAATTGAACTGAAAAAGAATGTGCCATTAAGTCTTAAAACAAGAAAATGAAGATATCAAATTCTTCAACATGCAATATTTCCATTGTAAGAACTCAAAATATATGGGACACAGAGTGTCCCAATTCATATAAAATCTGAATCTCCAAGCATTCCCATCTTCAGAACTTAAGCATATCACCATGTTGTTACTTACTTTTTGGAAGTCACACTCTTTCAGACAAGTACCAATTACCTGCAGTGAAATTAGTGGGAATTATTCACATTTGTCAGTATTCAGTCTGAGTAGAATGCAAATGCTTACCAAACATATACACGCTTAAACTGCCATTCTGCTAACATTCCCAAGTATACTAAATAAGGTTTTCATCTCCTTTCATCCCACCAGCAATAATCAACTATCTTTTGGTAAGGCAGTTTGAGTTTGCTGAGTCATTTAATCATGAAATCCTGCTTGGAATGACAGATAGCAACAGTTACATTGTTATGGACTGTGGGATGAGGTCAACTCTTCACTAGAAAATATGCCAAAAGCAGCACTAATTGTAGGTAGATCTCAGAAAACCATTTGACATGAAAAAAAGATGAGGTGCAATTGATTTGGAAGCATAAGCGCTATCTCCTGTTACCAATCTTTGAAACCAAATAATTCCTTTCTTCTGCACTTTCTTCATTATAAAACTGTGTTCATTTTGTCCTTGATGTAGAAAAAATCACTGTGTTATTTCCCCCCAAAATCTACATAATGGACTTTAGACCATTTTTAAATTGGCTACAGAGCTTATGACATATTGTTGCATGACACTCTTGATTAAACATATCCATCTCAGAAGTCACTTCATTCAGTGGTTGTGAAGTTTCCTGGAATTTCACAGAAAAGATTGGAAACTGCAATAAAGTGATAGAACCATGGACTCATTAAGGTTGAAAAAGATTTCCAAGATCCTTGAGTCCAAATTTTAACCCAGCACCACCGTATTCACCTCTAAATCATATTCCCAAGGGCCACATCCACAAACCTTTTGAATGCTCTCAGGAATGGTGATTCCATTACTTCCCTGGGCAGCCTGTTTGAATGCTTGATCAACCTTTCAGTGAAGAAGTTTTTCCTAATATTCAGTCTAAACCTCTCCTGGTGCAATTTGATGACATTTCCTCTCATCCTATTACTTCCTTCCTGAGAGAAGAGACCAACAACCCACACATCACTACAGCCTCTTTTCAGGTAGCTGTAGACAGTGATAAGGTCCCACTGAGTCTCCTTTTCTCCAGGTTTCCAATCCTGTACCATTCAGCTGGGGTTAAGGTACAAAAACTTCTTGAACCCTGAAGACCTTCTAAGAGAATTACATTCTTTTTCATATAGTTCCATAGGAATACGTTGTATCAAGAACATATCCTATATACCTAATTCATGTTTATTTTCACTGTACACCTCGAAACAATGAATAATTTGCACAGGCAAAACCACAACTTCAAACTCAAAATCAGCATCAACAATCTGAACTGCAGGTAGCTAGTTGTAATCAAAATATATGTCTTTGAGCTCAATATAAAGAGAAGCAAGGGCAGAAGGATATCAACTTGCTTGAGACTTTGTCTTCTAATCACAATTTTGTCACACACATCCTGCAATAAAATACCCAAAATTCTTCTCAAAGGGCAAAATGGAACTTCTATTAAGAGGGAATGTTGAACAACCAAGGATAAACAAATAAATCAGACTGGATAAAAATGTTGGAGAACTTTCTGCACAGCTAGAGGAAAGCACAGATTACTGGAAAGTAAAAGCGAATGAACTTATATGTGAAATATACCACACTCATTTAACTTAAACAAAAAATAGGAAATGATTTGGCAAAGGCTGTAAAACCAAGAAGAAAGTTTTGCTCTGCTTCGTTCTTTTCTTGTTTTACTGGTTTTTGGTTTCTAGCTAATCCATTTGGCATTAAGGTCTTAAATTATTGCCTTGTACTTTTTTAATACCAAGGAATAAAAGTGTGTTAGAGAGTTTTTTCACATCTCATATTATATGCCTGAAGTATTTGTTCAAGAAATATCTAAAAAATCTTTGAAATAACTAAAATGAATCCCATATGGTTTGTTAAAATATGCTAAAAGAGAGCTTTTTCCCCCCAATTTAACATCTGTACTTTATAAGTTTTTTGTGTGTGTGTGATACCAGGTTGTTTTTCATACAGAATTGTTAGTCCAACATTTCATTGTATATTCTTTAACTATAGTAGTGCATTTCAAATTATTTTGTTGAAATTAGCCTTAAATTGATGGCTTTCTTTTTCTTTTTACGTTTGTGTTTAATTTTTTCCAGTAATTCTTGAAGATCAGTGTGCATTAATAGCTGCAGGGCATAAAAAGACTAGAGGAAATTAGCTGTCACCCACAGCCAGTGATTCTGTGTTCTCATAAACATAAAGGGCTAAATTGTCTTTTATGTTGACCATGCATGTAGATCATGTCACTTTCATTGAAAATTAAACATCATGCATATATAGTACTATTGTTGATAGAGATGTTTGAATTAATATGGTTTTAAAACAAAGACTAAACTCATTTTGGTTTTGCTCTATTCAAGTTTGGATTTTGTTATTGAAATATGCAGTTGTATATTAATTTAAATTGAATATTAAGTTATATTTTTTCATGTATTTACAATATTTCTGTAAGCATTTTAGTGTCTGTGTTCACAGTATGAATTAAGCAATTTATAAACTGATAGAGGCTGGTTTTAATAAAGTTTCTATTACATTTATTTACTTTAGCTTTATTTGTTACAGTCTGAGTTTTGGCCTTAAATTGACAATCAAATACCAATTAAGCACTTACTAGTACAGACACATTAATAAGTTACTCTAAGCAGCCACAATTGCCTTAAGCATTCAAATATGTGCTATATGATTATTTTGCTTTGTATCAAATTGTAGTATGATTATATCTTGATCTACACATCACTAGTGGGATGGTACAATGTAATACAGAATTTCCTCCAGTTCTGCTGTCTTCTGTTGATATTGTCACTTCACTTTTTGTCATTCCTCCCCTAGTGTTTTCTTTGCCCAGCAGCTGATTACTTTGCTGGTAGTTGGTCCTTTAGAAACATCTTGTCCAAATTATCATCCTCATTGTCTTGTGTCTGTCTAGAAAACATCTTTTACACCTCAAGGCATTAAAACATGCTTTCACTGATCAAACATTCTTATCATAGCACAAGAAACCTATATTAGATGGATTAAGAAAACAAAAAAACCCAAAATACCTCACACAGTCCTCAGTGCTGGCCTTTTTGTTTCACTGTTCTTCTTTCACAGTGTTATTTGACCACAGGTCTTGTTTAAATTTAAGTGAAGCTTTAGTTTTTATAACTATAGAACCGCTCCAAAATTGCCAGGTCTTATAGATAATTAAGCCATTCTGTTTCATACAGAGCTCTGCAATATTCTTGATTACATACTGCCTTGAGTTTTTGTCAATCAACACTCAAGCAACATAGATATGCATTTATAGAACTTTTTTGGGATAACAGAGTGATTTGGAGATTATATGACAATGCATATACTCACACAATTACATTTATTGTATACTTCTTTTCTAAATTGTGTCATGCATCTGCTTGCTCTTAACACCATAACAGATTATAGGAAAGTATTTAATTAAAAATTATAACATTAGTGCAAATTGTACTATAAATATATATATTTACATAAACGACCAGCACATCTATCAAGCTAGTCAAACACTGTTGGGAAATCCTAAATGTTTTCTGACGTAAAGATGGTCTGTTGCTCCACTAGCCCTTTTAGTTTCTAGATTCCCAGTAGGGTTTAATTGATGTCCATCATCCTTACAAGTAGTACTTGAAGCAACTGTTGACTTTTACTCAGTAGCATGGAGGTCACCAGACAACCTAAGGAACTCTTCACCTGACATCCATACTGTTTTCTAGAGGCAGAAGTTGACTGACTTCATCAAAGCCAAGCTACAGAACCTTATTTGGCTCCATCAGTTGCCTTCGCAAAAGCTATTGTACAGGAATTACGTACATTTACATACATGTGCATTGGAATGGGATATCTTAACCTAAAATATTTAACACAATAAACTAAACTCACTATTTTTCATTCTATAAAATACTTTTCAAATAAATATTAGTATCTTATGCATCTGAGGACTGACTTATTTCATAGTTCATACATGGCAGAAAGGCAGCCCGACTATTAGCTGTCTAGCCTTCTGCGGATAATATCCTGTCTCAGTGTTCCTTACCGGCTGGCTCTGCCTCCTTTTCACACACTTCACTGCTGTCTTCTAAATCTACAGAAAGGTGTGGATCAGTTTCTTTTAGTGTTGTTTATGCATAGTCAGGAGTTGGAAGAAAATCTGGTACTAATATTTTTTTACTGTATAGAAAGTTACCTAACTCTTGACCTAAATATCACACTTCTTCCTAGGGGAAAGGTGAGTCAGCAAGTAAAAATATTCCTTCAGGTCTGCAAGTAACAAATACTAGCAGCATAACAGAGTTCTAACAATTACAGAGTCATTAAAGTACTGAAAATATATTTGCGTGATTCAGACTGAGTTCCTAGTGTTTTTTCCACAACTAACCTTTGAGACATACAAGATCAGTCATTATAAAATGACCCATTTTCATCAAAGAATCAATCCGCAATACGAGGCATTGATGCAAATAAGGCACCATTTCAGTATTTACATCTGTTTCATAATGAGTTTTCAAGTTTAAGATAATTTTGATATATTAATAACTTTTAATTGTGGAAATAGAAGTGGCAACATCATTCTAATTAAATTAGTATCTAATGAATGTGCTGAAATCAATTTATATTTGGCAGTTCAGAGAACAGTGCTACAAAAAAATTTGATAAGATAACCTGCACAAAAAACAAACACCAAGTGTTAATTAACAAATTATTGTGAAGAAATAAATCTTAAGTCATAGAATGGTTTGGGTTCAAATGCACTTTAAAGATAATCTAGCTCCAAAACTCCTGCCATAGGCAAGGATGTCACCCATTGGATAACGTTGCTCAGGGTCCCATCCAGCCTAGCCTTGAACACTTACAAGAATTGAAAGATTGCAAAATACGTAAAAAAAATTATTTTCTGATGAATATTTTGGAAAATATGAAAACAGTGATGAAAATAAATACAAAGTATGAGTAAAACTATGTGAATGATTAGAAAAATACAGTTTTAATAAGACATGTTCTGTTGCAATATTGGAAGGTATTTTCCCTGGGAATTGAAGATACTGTAAATGTGAGGTTAGTCTAAGGTATTCAAAATACTGAAAAGCAAGTAGCCCTGTATTGTGTGAAACTGTTATAATTAAGTTCTGGCATACCTCAAACCTATGTAGGAATATTGTCAACAAAAGTACTAAAAGGAAAATTGTCTAAATATGGAATCTATTCAATATCCACTGGTGGTAAACAAATATTAAGAACTTATTTTCCTTTTTATTTTCAGAAAAGAAAAAGTGCACCAAAGTAATACCTTTCTTTGTGTCTGGGAAAGTTGGAACTGGCAATCAGGTAAAAAACAACAGTCTGCATCTGAGAGATCTTCTCTACCACTGAATCTTTACTCACATAGGGCTTGGCTACTTAGGGAGGTAATCCTGACAGGAAGAGAAATAAATATCCACTAATATTTTAGAACTGCAGAAGTCAGGTTTTTTTCCAAAAATATTTTGTGAGGCACTGGCTATCTGAGGTCTTTCACCAATTAATGGATTGCTTTCAACAGCCAGGTATTTATTTGTAAAACATGTTCTGGAAATACTTCTGGTCCTAGTTTATAAATAGTTCTAACTAATATTTTGCACTGTCAGAAATTAAACTTTGGGAAGATATTTGAAATCATAGAGAAGTGAGGAAAGTCTCAAGGTAATAATCATGAGATAGATTATCTCTCATGAGATAATCACAAGAGTGTGAGGAACTCTGTTATTGCTAATTAGTAGGTCCTCCCTTAGGTTTCAAATTTGTCATATCTACTAAAAGGGATCTTTTTTTAATTACTGTTTTCTCTCTGTGGTGTGAAGACTGACCCTTCATAAACATCCACTGTTTTGACTACATGGTACTTTGATTTTTCATCTGTAAAAACCTAACAGTATTGAACTGCTTGGATATCACTCTAACAGTTCTAATGGTTCCAATGCTAAAAAATGATAGGAAATTTTCTATTGTAACTATTTTTGCTATTAACCACAAAGACATTGATAGAAAGGAACTATCAAATCATGGATTTAGATACTACTGTCTAAAGAAAAATCTTCGCAAATCTCAAAAATTCACAAACCTCTGAAAAATTAGCATGCACTGTGTTAGCAGTGAAAAAGTACTGAATGCTAACAAGTGGCAGACAGCTGGATGTATGGGAACAGGGAGGAGACAAATAATGCCCCAAAATGAACTTCGTCACTTTTGCAGAAACTTGTCATTCATTAGCTGCAACTGGTAGGCAGTGATAGTAAACTTTGAAAACAGTTCACCTTGCAAGGTGAAGCAAAAGCAACATGTCCTAAATCCTCCAACTAATAAAGAGACATGAGATATAACTATCCATTAGAAGACTGATTACACATTGCATTTCTGCATGTTATCTATTTAGCCCAGAAAACCCATGGCTTAGGGATCAAAAACATGGGTTCAAAAAAGGAAGAACTGGTTGCAGCAAAAAAGAAAGGAGCCTGGAACATGAAAGTTGAAGCCCCGGCAGGAGGAAAATTCATGGACTTAAGATTCTGTATTTCAGAGACACACATGGAGATGGAAGTCATGGGACACCAAAAGATCTTTATTGGTGACATTGGAATGGTGAGAACCTCCAGAGCACACACTGACACAGTCAGCACCCATCTCTCTGTGGGGCTGCGAAGTCAAGACCTTGGGAATATAATTGAGACAGAGTGCATTATCAAGAGAGTAAGACCAACAAAAGATATAACAGCTCTAATCAATTTGGTTCTTAAATAAACCCCAGTAAGACAGGAAGTGTTCACCTACAACAATATGACAATAGTGTTTGTCATGAGTTTGGTGTTGGCCCTGTTTCTCTCACAAAGTTGCTATAGACAAGAAGAAATGGCTTCAAGTTGCTTTGCAATATTAGTCAATTAAACCAAGTTTTCAGGTTATCCAAAGTTATGTATTACTCATTTTGAGGAGGAAAAGCCTTAGCATAGTTCTGATTAACTGGTGGGCCTGTATACTATACTTATAAAATGTAATGTAATAGTGAAGAGCTCCAAAAATCATGTTTTGATGTCTCAAACTGTCCTTCTAAAATTTCTATGTAGTTCTGGCTTTAATTTTTTTTTGCCCAAATTTTCAGATAATTTGAAATATCTATTTTTGACCAAAATAGATAAAGCCACCCAAACCTGAAATTCCTTAAGAGTAAAAGAGCCCATGACTTCTGATTACAGGAAACACATTGGCTAACATTTTGAATTATGTATATACAGCATTAATGAGTGGCCACAGAAAAATCTCCATGAAAATCAGCCGTTGTGTCCGCAGAAGAGAATGTGGGCAGTGCACATTCAGTTAAGTCTACTGTCAACCAATAGCAGTGAGAACACAAATGCTGAAGAGGTTCATTGACAAGGTTTGTATTGGACACAATAAAATGAGGCCACTGAGGCTGGTTTACGTATGTGACCCTAGCAGTCCGGTTTTCATGTTAACACACATATGCACAAGCTACTTAACTCTTCTAAATTTTGAGTATTCTTCAGCCTGAGCAACATTCTTTTAACACAAGCCTTGAATTTCAGGTAAATTTTGTTTGAAAATATTTTCAGTTGCATGATAGACACTTCATTGTCTATTTCTGAAAGCAGCATTCATGCTTTTGTTAACACTCATAGGTTACCACTTTACATTAAAGGAGCTTAAATGACAGCCCTATATGCAGTTTAGAAGTTTGTCTCTTTTGTGAGAATACTGGATACCTCCATTCTTGCTTTTGTTGCAGCACTCTTACAACCAACAGCAGTAGCAGTACCAACTGCTTCATCATCAGCCTCTGCCTTCAGCCTCTTAAAACACAAATCTTTTATACCATACAGCACATGCTCTTCCCCACACCATGACTGGTTAGCTTAGCTCTCCACTCAGGGTCACAGCTGAAGCTCATTCGGGTAGAGGATGCAGAGATGAAACCCATCTATGCCAAGGTTATGTTTACCCACAATTTCCCCCTTTTTTTAATTTCAAATATTTTGTACTGTTTCCACTTAATTTCTTTAAACTCTACAACACATAATGTTAAGATTTTTACAACTTTGTATTCTATCTTCACAACTCTATATTCTTAATAAGTTATAACAAACAACTCTTGGAAACTCACACAAGTAATTCCAAATCACCCCAGCACAGCTGCTTCTATGCTGCCACAGCTCTTTAGCGGTACAGAGTGTTCAAGGATGGATTTTCCTTCTGCTGATTGGCCCCCTTATTTCAGTCCCCAGTCTCTCACCTTGAGATCAAGGTATCCCTCGTCCAGACCCTTAGGCTTTCCTCACCTTTTTAGCTAGGCTGGGCTTATTATTTCCCAGTCGCTCACCTGTGAACAGGTGTCCCTTCCTGCTTTCATAGGCCTCCTGGACCCTTAGGCTCTCTTTGCCTTCTTTGCTTGCCTAGGACTCCACTGTTGGCTGCTCTCCTCTGCAGTCCCAGACCCTCTACAACAGGGTCACCAACAGATGGTGGACTCACAACTGCTCACTGCTGCCATCCACAATCTCTTCCTCATCACACCAGGGTCACCATCTGTCACAGCACTCTTACAACCACACTAGGGATATTTTCAGGCATGCCTCACCCATAGCAGTACCAACCACTTCATCATCTCTACTTTCAGACTCTTAAAACACATCCTTTTATACCATACAGCACATGCTCCTCCCCACACCATGATTGGTTAGCTTAGCTGCCCCACCCAGGGTCACAGCTGAAGGTCATTCGGGTAGACACCGCACAGCTGAAACCCATCTATGCCAAGGCTGTGTTTACCCACAGATCTTCAAGTCTTTTCTGTAGTGGATAAATATACAATTCTTGCTGCATCTGTGCCATGTGAGAAAGGTTATAATTTACTGAGTTGTTAAGACTACACACTACTTTTCCACACATTGTCTTACCAGCTCCATTGTTCTTGTAATAACTTCCTCATCTACCTAAACCAACATGTTCTAAATTAAATAATTAATTTAGAAGATTTTACCGGCTGAATTTTGACAGAAATATGTGAAGGAAATGTGTGAACATCTGTGTAGATGGTTTTGTCTGACAATAATCCAGAGCAACACCTTTTCCAATGATACAGCAGCAGCAGAAAGACTGTGCTGTGCCTGGAGACTTGGACAACAAATTAAGCTAGATTTAGACCTCCTTAGACTGTGGCTATGTAGGACATTAAAATAATTTACATTTAGCGAGAAAGCTGGAATCTGAAGAGCAGCTGAGACTGACCATTGCATTCACCGCTGTCTCCTACATCTGGTCAATGTCCTTCAAGCACATAAGGAGTGCTTTAGATGGTTGTGTCTGCAGACTTAACGAGGGCAAATCCCATCTTCAGGCACAGCAATAAGCAACAAGCCTTAAGAACAAGGCATATATTACAATCTGCACCCTATAATTTTCTGAGGCTCATGAGCAGAAGGTATCTTAATGACCAGAGGTATTGCAATTCTAGAGGTTCCAAAACTTAACCAGCTGCCTAAATAAGCTTTTGTTTATTCTGAATTTCATATGTCACCTACCAAGTACACTACTCTTGTCCTGATTATTAGATCCCACTGAGATATACTGAGCTATACTTCTGAGAGGAAACCATGATAGAAACTCAAAATCATGAAATTATATGTTAGGTATGTTATATCAAAATCTGCCTTTTGGCAGGTCTGGTGACTTTGTTCTTTAAGAAGACTTTTTATCAATACTCAGTATTTGTAGTCCTTGGAATTTTAAACTAAAGTTTAAAAAATGGAAAGAAAATAAACCTTAAATGTTATAACAATGTGCACACAGCCAAGTGCTACAGAAAAGTTATCATCTCAACTCGTATGTCTGCCAGAGCTAATCCTTCTCAAGTGCTTCTGTCTGAGGTCCTTCCTTGCCTTCCATTTGCGTTGTCCAAGCTCAGGAAGAGATCTGGATATGTGAAAGTCCAGCAAAATATTAACTAGGTCTAGGCAGAATAGTAAGTTCTGATCCATTCAATTCAGGTCAAGTTTGACCCTTTTTTTAGATGAAGTGAAAGACTATTAGAAGTTCTCAGGTGAGGGAAGGCTTCTGTTACTATTATAGTGCTATAAGACTAAAAGATCCTCTCCAAGATGTAAGTCTGGAAACTTCTGCAAACTAACAGCCAATATGGGAGGAATAGGTCCTGAAAGCAAAAAGGAAATTAAGTGTTCTTTCTCATGTAATCCTTAGCCTTCCCTGCAAAGACTTCCACTACTGTGCCCACAATCACTCCTTGTGATACTGCTACTTATAACACAAGTCACTCAGCAGCCGTCAGAGGATAATTATTCTCATGTACACATGATAGATCTGAACTGGCAGCCATGACATGAAATTCACTATCTTGCGTCACCAATCCCCCAAGCAGGCCATTTCTGACTACAGACTAATGATACTACTAAAGAAGGGGGGGAAAAAAGGCTTTTTATTATTATTTTTGTGGTTTTTTCCTGAAAAACCAATTTCAGCCCTTGGCTTATAAACTTCTGATATCTGAGTTTATCATATGCAAATAACACTACCTCATGTGCAAGTAGGTTACTGCTTTTATTTTTTTTTAATCTATTTAAGTTACTGAGAAAGTGTTTATGACCTTTTGTTTCTAAAGCAACATTGTCACACAGCAGTCATTCTCTTCATCAAATTAATTTATATTGCTCAGTGTCTTGGGTGTAAGCTCTGCACCTCACACACAGCTGACCTGATAACACTGGTATTGAAATTATTGAAATATTTCAGATATTTTTTAACTACTTGCTTTGAAGGCCAGTCCATATACTGCCTCTATTAATCTGCACCAAAGAAAAAATGACTTTTTATTGCAACACGTCAGATCACAGAGCACATGTGATATTCCAGGCACTATAACCAGTTCTTGCAGAATTATTCTTTGAAATTTATAAAAGGAAATCCAATTCTCTAAAATTAATTTATTTCATATGTGGAACCCAGTATAACTTTCCCCTTCTTTGCCATTTATTTGGCTGGGAGATGAGTCTGTTTCTTCTAGTGCTTTTTTTTTTTTTTTTTTTTTTTTTTAAAAGAGTTAGCATTTTTGAAACAAAAATTGGAACTTGGTATAACTCTTTTTCCATCTCCTTATAGCAATTATAGCTAATGAAACTGTTGAGTTCTACTGGGTTGTTTTTTTTTTTTTTAATTTGCGTGGTCTACTGGAAAATAAGAGTTTATGTTACGCCAAAAATGTCATTTCACTGTTTTGATTGGTTCAGAATTATAATTTTTTTTTTCCAGAGTAATAAGAAAATTCAGCCCAAAAACATATTAATAATTGTAGTAATAACCAAAAAAGAAAACTGCTTTATTTCAGCATTAAAATTCATCTTCAGCTGCTTTGTTCTGTAATAACTAGGTCATCAGTTTAGGTGCTCCTGCTTAAAATGCGTTTAGCATCCATATGTATTCCCTCACCTAGAGGCTTGATATTTTTAATGAGATTATATCAAGGAATGTGAAGACTGGAGAGCAGTAACATCATTTTCGTGTGTAATTCCCAGAACTCTGATCCATTTCAGGGAGGCAATTAAGACTGCTGACTACAATAAATGATACTAAGAGATTATGGAGGGTTTTTTTCTGCATGAATGCATAGTTTAAAAAATAATTTAGGTTTATTTAACATAAAAAACACCTCCAGAGGGGGGATTTTTTTTTCAATTTCCATGATTGTAGGGAATATCTCTTCCGTCATTTATCTGTAAGGATCCATGGTGTATTCTTGCAATAAAGGATAACTTTGAGATGCTTTGACAAAATATGTGTATTTTAGTTTTATATAATTTCCTTTGTGCTGCTCATTTCAAAATATCCACTTAGTACTGGAGGAATTGAGTATCTGTGACATGTATTTGGTGGGGGAGGGGGGTGTGTCTTTATTTGTGAAGGGGTTTTTTATCATTTTACTTTTTTTTTCTTCTGTGGAGGCCAATAATCTGAAGTAGCATTTAGATCAAAAGCTTCATGGGGATTAACCCTTGTCTTGTTACTGCTGACCACAAAAACTACACACAGAAGAATACAGAAGAATTGTTAAAAACAAATACAGTGGAATCAAAAGTTTGTTGTCTTGAAGAGTTAATTCTGGCAGAGAGGTGACCTTTATCCCTACATACTCACTCATTTTTTTTTTTTTATCAAACCTCTCCAAAGGGACTCATCATATGCGGGGCTCTATGAAGAGAAAAAGAAGAGCATTGTCCTTATCACCTCCTTCCAGAAAGTGGCAGAGTAATAGGACTTTGTAAGGCGAAATGAAGCCCAGTCTGATGGCTGCTGATTAAAAATTGACTCTGCCACATCAAAGAAGAGTTGAAGGTGAAAATGATGATCACTTCCCTCTCCCAGGGACCCTGCACCATTTCTTTTATTCAACCTTGAAAGGTTCTTTCTGAATAAGATAATATCCCTCGAGTCCATTCTGGCTAGGCGGCATGGGAAAATGTAGATCAGTATGCCTATTCTCTATGAAAAAATGGGATTTTGTTAATGACTTACCACTCTAAAGTGATGGCTTGTATATGGTAAATGCTGAGAAATTAATTATAAAATGCCTCTTAGACTATATATCAAATTAATTGCTAGTATACATCTACTAAAAAGACCAGTGCAAACTCAAACTGTATTTCCTGCCTCATTGCTGGAGATTTCTGTACTTGAAATACACTCTATCCTGCACTTTTTTTTTTGTTTTCACTTATTTTATAACAAAATTTTTAGTAGAGGTGCCGTCAGTAAAATAATATCGAGATATTCAAAATTTTATGATGGAACTAATGCATGTGAATATCTGTTTTCTGATATATACATATATACAGAAAGAAGGAGACTGTTGCTCAGGTATATGAACTATGCAGAGAATATGTAGGCAGCAAGAATAAAAAAATGCAAGTATACACACACATGAATGCTCAGAAAGATACATAGCTGTGATATAGTGCATTATGCTTTATTTCCACTAATTAATGTGTCTGGCAGGCAGAAGTAGAAAATTTACAGAGAAGATTATATGAAAAATATTCCTCTCTATTTTAGGTTTTGGTTTTATACCTTATGCCAGCAATTCTAGAGAAATGCAAACCTTTTAATTCAGGGCACCAACTGCTCATGCATATACCTAAGCAGACCAACAGGCTGCTCAATAGACAGCACAGCATCCCAAAATACACAGCTTGAATAACAATAGCAAGAAAGGTCTTGGATGAAAAAGAACTTGTACAAAAAACAATTTTACACATATTCCCACCCCCTCCCTGCACTTCCCACTGGTCTACTGCTCTTGAGGATCCACAGAAAATGAGTAGAAGTAATATTTCAGCCTGAAAAAGTGTGTTAAAACCTTGACAAAAGTAGAATAACGTAGTCCACACATAAGAAAATGTTCATTCCATGACTGTCAGTGCCCACTATTTTCATGTGTACCTAATTATCTACACCTAAGTGTATCTATCTGTCAAATACATTTAAAAAAAATCTGCAATAGTATAATGCATACATTGAATGCTATAATGTGTAAAAAGCTTTACTGTATGTATGTTTGACATGTATGAATTACACAGTAAAACATAAGTTATTTATTCATGCTGGTGAATGACACAAATATCATCCTGTTGAGATTGGTGCAATTAGAACAAACAAGTGATTATGTCAGAACAATGGAAATAACATGGTAATGACATCAAAACAGTGAGAATAGCAATAACACCCTCCCCTCATCACTGTCATGTGTGTCTTCTGCTATTTCTTAGAAGAAAAGATTTTACTAAGACACTGCTTGCTCAATATTCCAGCTTTTATTTCCTGCTTTAACTATGTAGTTATCTATTGACTACAAGGTGAAATGTATAGAAAAAAAAAAATTAAAACAGTTTTTACTTTCTTTTTCCGGTAGGCTTCATTACAGAATATATCCAATTTGAACAATGCAGAAAAGTGGAGAGAATTAATGATCAAGAGATTGTTTATTACAAATTAAATTTGCTGTACGATAATGATTTTTACCTTAGTGACTTCCCAATGTTTTAATAATCTTTACTGTAATGAATATGAGTTCATAGTCTTAAAAATTCCTTTTCCCCCTTACTAATTTAATCAACATTTTAAAATGTTTAGATGTCCCAATCACCTAGGGCTACATTATTTGCATGGTACTTACTTTAAACATCTTCTCTAAAATGATTGAAGAAAACAATTTATACAAGTACTACCTTTAATAAGAATAGAAAAACATGCATAGCTTGTTTGCCTCGTTAAGGCCAACTTCTGATCTTCAAGTTTTATAAATAGAATGTATATCATGCAGTTCAACGCTCTCTGTCACGTACATGTGAGCCCTACTAATGTTAATGTGGAAGTTGCATGCATATGTTATGCTTACGTATGAGTTATTTATAAAAGCAACAGATATTTAATAAGGCACACGTTAGATCAAGAAAGAAGTAAAAATTTTTGTTGGGTTATTATGTTTCTATTACATGGGTACGTGTAGTAGTTCCAAAACCTGGTTTTGCTTGGTGAGTGTGCCTATGTGTGTGAGCAGCTTGCTGAGGCCTGGGCTATGTAAGATCTGTGGATTTACAAGGGTGCATGCAGCCTTCTTTGTCACTGGCAGTATAAGAGATAATGTTGATGGATGCACTAAAAACACTTTTAAGAGATCAGGTGGCAGGACCACTTTTTGAGTTCAAGCTTGCTTAAATATAAGCAGTGAACTAATCTTCTCAAGGAATCAGATGGGAACATTTCAAAAGTGTGAGTGTTGTAGAGGTATATGTGGCCATATGGAACTATTTATTTTAAAAAGTTGGATATTAAGAATAAAATAATTGAAGGAAGAATTATGACAAAGTAAAAAATTTTAAATAACTTCTGGCATACCTTTGTCAATTTTTATGTTTTTAGGTCTAAGGACATTTTGTTCATACCGGACTACTGCTGCTTTTGAATAAAACGTCCAGTCCACAGTATGCAATCCTTTGAAGAGATAAAGTCATTCAGCACTTTCCAGAATCAGATCTATTTTCAGGAAGAAAGTTGTTCAATGTCCATGTACAGGAAAGTTTATATTCCTGTATAATTTGTCCCTTGAGCTCTGAGGTACTGAGTTGATTTTATTTCTGAGAAGAAGGTAGCCCCCATACTCTCTCACTTTGGGTGTTTTCTTTCCTGGAAAATATATATTGCAAATGTTTATTTTGAAAATGTATACAAACCACATAAAATTTCAGGCTACTTGAGGCTTTATATTGAGGATTTTCATAGTTTTGATTGGAATAGGGTTAATTTTCTTCTTAGTAGCTGGTACAAGGTTTGTTTTCGATTAAAGTGCAATAAAAATACAGTTACAAGGTTTAGATACAACTTCAAATTTAGTGTGATGATTCTATTTTTAGTGGCAATTGGATTAGCTATTAGGAGGGCAGAAAGAATTTTCCTTTAATAGAACATGAACATATAAATATGGCAGCCTCCCTGTATCTCTGTAAGCAATGATTGATACATTGGAAAATGCTGCATTTGCCCCTCAGGCTGTTAAAACAACAACCCAGAAAACCTTTGATAATTTTCTTTCTAAATAAGGCCAATTTTTTCAAGGAAATGAGAGCTTAAGTTTTCCAACTGGTTTAATTTTAATTACCATATCTGTTTTAGCAATCCATCATCATTCATCCTGTGCCATCAACATTCCATCACAGCACACTGAGCTACCCACCATATCGCTTCTTCCTCATGCTTTCTTCCTTCATTCCAAGGTAAGCAGAAGTCAGAAATGAGAAGTGAGACAAGCTGAGCCAATGCCTAAGATGTTAAACAGAAGTTGTTTAATGAGCCAGCAAAACCTATGAGACTACAGGATGATTGGACCCTTGGGAAACTTGCAAACATATGAAGGGTTAATATTTAAATAGACTACAGAAGTTCAGTGTGTATAACATAATATGCTATATAACAAGGCAGATTTGCAGGCTCTGCGTCTTTGCATTTTCATCACATTTGTCTGCCAAGTAGCTTGTCATCCTTATTTCATCATCAATTATTAATTTGAATTTTATTTTGCTTTTTCCAAATTGCTAAAATGAAATTTGGCTGTTTGCAGAAATAATCAATTCTAGATTAAAAGTTACTTAATTCACAGACTATCTTGTTCTCAAGTTAAAAAAAAAAAATGCTGCTAAATAATGTTTTCTTTAAGCACTATTTCATGGCAGGGAATGGTGAGGTTGTCATGAGTTTCACAGCTTTTTATAAATGCAAGCAAATGCTGCACAGTCTGACTGCACTATGACATCTACAATACAAAGTGGTTGAGTAGGGTACCTACAGTAATACCTTGCTGTGTACCTGTAAGAGCTTTCCAGGTGTGTTGGCTTGTCTACCTGATCATGAGATTGCCATAGATGATGGAAAGTATATGTTCATGAGCATGTACTTCTATGGCAATTCATGGCATATTTTTGTTGAGGATGGTGAAGAGAGAAGATTGGAGTAAGAGATTTATGAAACAGAGGAAAGTGCTACAGATGTTCATATACACTGCATATGCCTGAACAGACTGCAAAAAAAAAAAAAAAAAAAAAATCAGATGTTTGGATATTTTGATTTAATATAGAGAGTAGGGAGGAATTTAGTTATTGGTTTTCCACCTGTACTTTTACATTTACGTTTTCATTTTGTTACAAGGTACTACTAAACTAGATATAACTAAATGTTTAGCTGGATTAGAAAGCTGTAACCAACATTGTGTGAAATATAGCAGGAAATAGAGCATCAATAGAATCAGTCCTAGACTGGTAAAGTCAATTTATACATGACTTTAAAATACACACAACTCTCAACTAAATCTGTACAAGTAGGGTTTTGTTTGGGTTTTCCACAAGATGAACAATTAGGTTGGTGTCTTTACTGTTTTCAAGTGATCTTCTACTGTACATACAGATAATTTACATTTATCAGATTTAATATAGTTTGGAATTCAAATGTGGACTAGGCAAAAGCTCAAGTTTGGTACTCATCTCTCTAAGACAGCTTTGTGTATGGAGGCTGGAAAACGGCAAAGGTCTGTGTCTTAGAGCACACAGCTACAATACAGCTGTCTCACAGCAAGGCTAGAACACTTCTGTCTGTCTGTGGGAATCAGTTGTTGCCATCTCTTGAAACCATAATAACAATCATCCAATGGTGAGGACTGTGCTGTGTTACAGATGTCTCAGCTGTCTTCATTAGAGGTTGGAATTGTGTCACAGGAAAGCCTTGGAATTACCACACTGCAGAACAAGAAAACTGCCTCCTCCTGCCTCCCCTTCTTGTCTCTCACAGATCACTGTGTACAATGCAAATTGTTTCTATCTGCCCTTCTCTCAATTAGCCACAGACTACTGTAAGAACTGCAACTGCATCTGCAGAGCTGCGTTGGAAAAAAATGTCTGCCTTTATTGTTGGTGATGGTTGTTGGTTTTGAGTTGTTGTGGGTTTTTCTTTTCTGAGTGGGGGTGCATGTCCCTTGAAGTTGCAACTTTTTTTCAGGGCCAGGTTTGAATTAATCTCCCTATTTTCAAAAGCAGTCCATTTTTAGTTTCAGAGTAAGAATATTCACTCCAGACAGATAATCCATGCTGTAACAAAATGTTTTGAAAGTATAAAACAGACAGTGAAAATAAATGTTCTGTAGCCATCGTTTTTGTGTTCTTTAATAAATAATTTGCTGTCATGTGGTTTCACCCTTACATAACAAATTTGTGAGCAAAGACCCCATGCCAGGCAGACATAGCCATAAAAGCTGTGTCTAAACTTGTCTGTATTGTGTTTTCCAGCTTGGTTCCACTGTTCACCCAGGCAGCCTGCACAGCACTGAATACTGTGAATGCATTTAATTACAATCTGACATGTGTATTCCTGAGAAACAAAAGGCTGTGAACTGAGGGTGATGATTAACTGTTCTACCAGATAATTGCTTAAACTACTACTTATATTATGCTGCATTATCTCTTTTGAACAAAGTGATTATTGGCCCTTTGTGTAGCGATTATACAATGTAAGTGCAATCTTGCTGTTTTAAATGTTAGAGTTTATGTTTAATGTACTTATATTTGTAATGAGGGGTGCAACTTCAGATTTTCTAAGGATTATTCTTAACTAGAAAAAAAGAAAAAAGCATGCCTCAATTTCTCAGATTGGTACAAGATTAAAACTTCTTTAAGGGACTTAATGTCACTAAAAAGGGTGACATCCTCTTTTTCTGAGAAGATCCATTGGGAGGCAAATACTGCAAAATTCCAAGAAAATTCCAGTAAAACAGGTAGAAATTCCATTTCTACAACAAAGAGGGAGGAGAAGGTACAGAAATCAAATGGTTTTAAGAATATGAGGGGGAGAGGGAGAGGAGTGTAAAGAAAATTGCAAAAAGTACAACAGCAACAGCTTTGGGTCTTCAAAATAATTGACATATAATTGCAATTGATGAGAGGATTGAGCTCCCCCCTCCACAGTCAGTTTGCAGATGACAAGTTAGGTGGGAGCTTTGGTCCTCTGGAGGAAGCCTCTGCAGAGGGTTCTGGGCCGACTGGATTGATGGGCTGAGGCCAGTTCTATGAGGTTTAACAGGATAAAGGGCAGATCCTGCACTTGGGTCACAACAACCCCCTGCAGCACTATAGGCTTGGAACAGAGAGGCTGGAAAGCTGCGCAGAGGAAAAGGACCTGGGGATGCTGGTCAACATTGGCTGAACATGAGCCAACAGAGTGCCCAGGCAGCCAATAAGGCCAATGGCATCCTGGCTTGTAGGATGCCATTGACCAGTAGGACCAGGGCAGTGATTGTCCCCCTGCACACTGCACTGGTGAGGCCACACCTCAAATCTTGTGATCAGTTCTGGGCCTTTCAGAACAAGAGAGATAC
Source organism: Orthonyx spaldingii (assembly GCA_013397795.1). Taxonomy (NCBI): domain Eukaryota; kingdom Metazoa; phylum Chordata; class Aves; order Passeriformes; family Orthonychidae; genus Orthonyx; species Orthonyx spaldingii. The sequence goes on from VZTJ01000388.1 coordinate 34,551, forward strand.
AGAGGTACTGGACTGTGTACATTATTGCTCTCCACAAGTATCAGAAAAGAGGTTGTAGACAGGTGGGGATCAGCCTTTTCTCCCAAATAACAGAAAAGGACAAGAGGAAATGGCTTCAAGTTGCGCCAGGGGAGGTTTAGGCTGAATATTAGGAAAAGTTTCTTCACCAAAAGGGTGGTCAAGTACTGGAACAAGCTGCCCAGAGAAGTGGTATAATCACCATCACTGAAGGTACTTAAAAGATGTGTAGATATGGCACTTGGGGATATGGTTTAGTGGTAAACTAGGCAGTTCTGGATTAATGGTTGACCTCAACAACATTTAAGGTCTTTTCCAACATGAACAATTCTATGATTCTGTGAAAAGATTGAAATATACTTTTTCCCCATATACAATTTTTTTTTTTTTGAGAAAAAAAACATACTTAAAGAGGGACCTGCACCTTTACATACTATGAAAGTGAAGAGGCCGTTTGATTTTAGACATCACCATTGTATAAAAGAATCTTCAAATTATCTGCAATGAGCAAAGATACAAAATAATCCACATAGAAAACAGAAATGAGCAGTAATGACCAAAAAATTTTTACAAAGTACAGGGTTTTCTACTTTTGCTGGAAGAAAGCAAGGTATTGTTTTCATAAGTTCATAAGCATGAAGAAAAGGAGGTTATCCTAGAGCTATGAGGACTGAAGTTTCAGGACTCCTTCTAATGTGCATAGTAGCACTGGTCTCCAACTTATTTTCCTTTGGAAACAGATCAATTAATACTTACTTTTCTGAGAACAGATATTCCTATCATATCCATCTAGTTTCTGTGTGCTCTGAGTTTTTCTGAAAGCTGTGACAATTGAAAAATTACACTACTCCTAAAAACTGTGTGCAAAAGACATAATTTTTTAGGACATTTAGAAGCCTTTTTCTTGCCTTCAGAGAGCTCCAGGACTCTCTTGCTCATGAAAGGCTAATTGTGTTACTTATCAGAGAAAACGGGTAGGGTGGGAATCATTATGGAGACTCAGTTAAATCAGGAGACTATCCCTGCCACAGAAAGCAGGAGTGGCAGCAGCCACAGTGGCATTTTTTGTATGTATAGCAGCATTCCAGGAAGCTATAACATTTCTCAGCATTTAACCACAACACTCTGAAGCAGAATGACACTGAGTTCTGGGAAGCCAGGCAGTATTTCGTATTTGAGAAAAATGTCCTTAGTCATTTGCTATCTCCCATTGTTCCAGATGTTCCCAGATGGCTGGCAACCAGTATGAATGCTTATGAAACTAAACTGTCAACATAAAAGAGGTCCCTTGGGAGAAATATGCAATGATGAGACACAATATATAATCCCTATGCAATCAAAGCTGGTGTTAAAATACCTCTTCTGTAAACTCTTCCAACCATTCTCCACTCTTAACTCCTTTAATCTGAAAACTCATTTGATGCATGCCAGGTTTTCACCAGCGTACACAGTCCTAACCTTTCCTGTTTTCTACCACATTTTGTGACAGACACTATTTTAAGTGGAGTTCCACACCATCTAAACTATAACTTGTATAAATACACACATTTAGAATATTACATTCCCTTCTCTTTTCATGACATTGTGTCTGCCAAAGGAAAACTTAACTTCCCTTCTCCCCCACTATACCTGATGCAGATACTCCCCAGGTCATCATAATCCCTGCAGACCAAAAGGATCCTTACTGTGCCCTGATTAGCACGAAATGGGTACTACATGCTCTGAGAAAACAGACACTGTGTACTATGCTCTAAGGACACATTATTATATATTGCAATAGAAAGTCAAAGGCTGAAGGCATTATTTCACAATCAAGATACCTTTTAGATCCCATGGGTGGCATGATTATTCAGCTACACACTGGCAGAAAAATCAACCACTACTCATTAATTTTATTACACTTTCCTATTATATTTTTCTTAAAATGAGGTGCGTAAATCTTACTTGACTGTGCTATATCCTGCCTTGTAGTTTACCATTGAGATACCTATTAATATTTGTTAACACATTAAACAGCAGTAATGAGTACTTCTAGAAAGTACACAGTAAAAGGAAGGAAGATCAGCTAAAGGATTAGAAGTGAGAAGGTGAAAAAAAAAAGCAGAAAAGAGAGTAATGACTGCAGCTATAATGAACTGTCCATGACCTTAAACTCTCCAGTTTTCAGATTCTTTTGAGCCTTCGAATTGTGTTACACTCTGTGGTGCTTTTTGTTCTATAGAGAAAATCCAGATGTGCGCCATCAGTTGTGTACAGTTATCACTATTGAATGCATATCTGAAAGCCAATCAATCCATTTTTACTCACATTCAAATAATTTTTTCTAAAAATAGAGACATATATTCTTCAGAAACTAAAGCCTCTGGTTCCCTGAAAGAATTTTGTCTTGTTCATGTCTGCCTGAATGCTCCATCCACATCCAAACTCCCAAAGATCTCTGAAACAATGATAATCTAGAATTATCCTCATATTACTCTCCAGTTAATTCTTATCTTCTTTGAGTACACCTTTCCAAAAAGTAACTTCAGCTGAATTCACAAATCTTCGTTGAACAAGAAAACATAACTTCCTTGTTCATTGTTAGGCATTGATGGTTACTATTCTGCCGTCAACTGAAATTAAAAAAAAAAAANCTTCCCCGAAAAAAAAAAAAAAAAAAAAAAAAAAAAAAAAAAAAAAAAAGGCATATATGTTTGACTTCATTTTATCTCAGCTAATGCACAAAGTATTATTATTCCTGAGCTGCATATAAATTCCACTCTCTAATGAAATGATTAATTAAAAAAAAAATACAGAATGTAAATATTATTTACTGCTTCCTAGTATTTGTGAGCATAACAATTGGGACAACACACACGAAAACTCAGGGAACAGACATGCTAATACATTGTTCTTCAGTCTCTATTTTACCTTAAATAATTAAGTCTTTAGCTGTGATGATTGTAAGGTAAATCTTCCAAACAAGAATTTGGTGAAACCAGGGCAGCAATATCTAGCACAATTTGCCAAGAGCCTGAAAACCACTCTTATGTAAAGTGTCATGTCTTCTGGCAAGGCTATATTAGATGTAGAAAGGCTTCACAATAAAATGAAAAGATCTTGAAAGAAGACCTGAAGATAGAACTTGACTGATTTTGCTTTCCTAGAGATTTTGAAAATAGTTCTGGTGATGGTGGCCAGATATTTGCTCATAAAACATATTTAGTAGAGGAGAAATTGCAAAGAGGCAAAAAACTTATAAAAATCGTCTGGATATGTAAGACTCCTAAACATTTAGATCCAAAGAAAGTGACATCTGAACATGATGTGCTGCAATGACAGAAGGACCTCAGTCACCAGCAGGAGGCAACTGCTGTCAAAATATAAAAGCTTTCATTTCTTTATTATCTTCGCAAATCACATAAAGGAACTTACTTTTTTTTAATGAGATGTGTAAACATAGATATATTAATCAAAACAGGTCTAATAATTTTGCTTTTTCTGGACTTTGTTAAGATTTTTAAGATTATGGGTAGATGTTGGGATTTTTTTTTTTAATTCAAATATCTACCAAGAAAAAAAAAAATCATAATTTTCAAGGAAATAGTGTCTCTCTCTGTCAAAGGTACATTCCTTTATATGAGCATGAAAAGAGCATTTACCTGATGGGTCTGACATGTGTAACATGTTAGATTAATAGTAGGGACTGAAGGCATTATAACAGGTAGCTGTTCTTCCTCCCATCCTACTGGAGGTTACGCTTTATAATGGAACAGATGAAAGAGACATGGTTATGTTTATGCACCAAAACATAAGAGGGACGAATATTAGTGATAGAATCATAGAAGCATAGAATGCTTTGGTTTGGAAGGAACCTTGAAGATCCTCAAGTTTCATTCCCCCTGCATGGGCAGGGACACTTTTCACTAGACCAGGCTGTTCAGAGTTCCATCCTGCCTGGCCTTGAACATTTCCAGGGATGGGGATACTGCAGCCTCTCTGCTTAACCTGTTCCAGTGCTTCACCAGTCTCTGAGAAAAGACTTTCATACTAACATCTGACCTAAACTTGCCCTCTTTCAGTTTAAATCCATTGCCCCTTGTCCTGTCACTATCTGCCTGTATAAAAAGTCCCTGTCCCTCAATTTTTATAAGTCCTCCATACATACTGAAAGGTCACAATGAGGTTTCCCCAAAGCCTACTCTTTTCCATGCTGGAAAAACCCAGCTCTCTCAGCTTATCATCATAGAAGGTATGCTCCAGCCCTCTGGTCATCTTTGTGGCACTTCTCTGGACCTGCTCCAACATGTCTATGTCTTTCTTATGCTGAGAACCCCAGAGCCAGATGCAGTGCTTCAAGTGGATTCTTACAAGGGCAGAATAGAGAGGCAGAATCACCTCCCTCTACCTACTGGACACTCCTCTTTTGATGCAGCCCAGGATGTGTTTTTGGCCTTCTGAGCTGTGAGTTCATGTCCAGCTTTTCATTCACAAGAACCCCCAAGTCTTTCTGGACAGAGTTGCCATCAATGACTTCTCCTCCCAGCCTCTGCTCATATCTGAGATTGCTCTGACCCAGGTACAGCACCTTGCAGTTGGACTTGTTGAACTTCCTAAGGTTCATGAGGGCCACTTCTCAAGTTTGTCCAGATCCCTCTGCATGGCATTTTGTTCTTCTCTTGTGTCACCTGCACTGTTCAGGTTTGTGTCATCTGCAAGCTTGCTGATGGTGCTCTTCATCCCACTGTGTGCGTTGTTGATGAAGATATGGATGAGGACTGGTTTCAAGACAGAGTCCTGAGGGACACCACTCATCACAGACCTCCACCTAGACATAGAGCCTTTGACCACAGCTCTTTGTATATATCCATCCAGCTAATTTCTTATCCACTGACTAGCCCATCCATGAAATCCATGACTCTTGAATTTGAAGATAAGGTTGTCATGTGGGACCACAGGTAGAAGACCGAAGGCCTTACAGAAGTCTAGACAGATGACATCTGTTGGTCTTCCTTTATCAACTGTCAGTCTCTGGCTAAGACACTAATGCCATAACTTGGACAGGTCCACATCAAAGTATTTGACTGTAGGTCTTTCTCTGGACTTCTTGTTAGGTTCTAGTAGTTCTACAAACAACTAACCTTTCATTCATTGTGGGCATTGTGCAAGTTTATGTGTATGCTCCCAATATTTCAGAAATCATGGGGATTGTGCTTCATGCCATCAGAATGGTGGTTTGGAGCATGAAGAAACCAATCATATATGCTTTGTCACTGAGAGTGTGACTTCTGAAGTGTTCAGAGCCTGCAGGATAATACTGGACAAACACATGGGGTGAAGGAAGCAACCCGTTACATTCTTGTCCGTACTGTTTATTGGGCATGGACTTTGGTGCACATTATCCACACAAATCGTATCCTGGTACTAATTAATTCATATGTTGCAATTTGACATGGGCTGTGGTTCTGCCAGGGAGAAACACTAAGGATTGATATGTGCAGGCAATCACTGATCCAGTACCTACCATAGAATCACAGAATCAGAGAATAAGCTGCATTGGAAGGGACCCATCAGGATAAACAAGACCAACTCCTGGCCTTACGTAGGACACCCCAAGAATCACATCATGTTCCTGAGAGCATTGTCCAAATGCTTATTGAGCTTTGTCTGGCTGGGTGCTGTGACCACTTCCCTGGGGAGCCTGTTCCAGTGCTTAACAACCCTCTGGATGAAAAACAATTTCCTGATATCTGACTTAAGCCTCACCTGACTCAGATGCATGCCATTTCCTTAAATCCTGTCAATGGTCATGAGAGTGAAGAGATCAATACCTGTTCCTCCAGTTCCCCTGATAAGCTTGAGCTCTCTTCCTCACACTCTCACATTTAACAAAATACATATAGACAGTATGAATATATGTAGATGGTACGCTCATTTCTCAAAAACTGTTTCTTACCAGCATTTTAAGTTGATCTTAAAAACAGGCTTGTAATTTGAATATTTGCTAAGATGAAGAGCTATTTGAATATCCTGTAAGATTTTCTGCTAAATATGAGAGAAACATAAGTCAGAATCCTTAGTAACTACAATATAATTTTAATGCCAAAGAGAGCAACTTTTAAAGATAAGTAAGACAGTAATCTACTCCCTTCACCTCACCCCATGGAGTGTGAGATAGCAAAGGAAAACCATTCATTGGCAAGAATTTATCTTTCATTAAAAATTTGGAAATTAACAAAAGTTATTATTCTGGTTCTTCTAGCATTTTATAGGAGAATTAGGAAATTTATGGGAAAAGGAAGCAAAAGCTATTTTTCTTTTTCTTAAAAAATAATCTAACATCTAGTATTTCTACTCTTTCATTTAAAAACCCATCATTTGAAGTATTAAATATTTTTATATTTTATATTTTATATTGCAGCCTTGCAAAAATATTTTAAAATTTTTTGTTGATATTATTTAAGACGCTTCAGAGATGGTTTGACTTACCGTAATAGATATGGATATGTTTATTCCTAAAACTACTGGAAGTTATGACAAAACCTCAACAAATGTCAGCATTTCATATCGAAGAAATTCATCCAGTGGTTCTGTGAAAAAAAGGTGCTGCTCTGTCTAGAGAAAATCCATTGACTATTTCCTTATTAATAACCAACATGGCAAAGATTGCTCAGTGACTCTGAGAAGAACGGCTAAACAAAATCTATCCAAAGAGTTAAATTGTCCGATTTCCCCCGAGGTTAAAATCTCCCTATTGGGAATAGTTTCTAGACCGTGAAACCAACTGACCCATGCTGAAACATTGTCAGAGAACTCTCAGTGGCCCAGGCCAAAATGATGCCAGGAGATATACTGGCCATTTAACACTGTGGGAGATCACAGACTGGGAAGTGGGCCTTTGCTGTTTCATTTACTTGCATAAGCATGTAGGAAAAAAGGTGGGATAAAATATCAGGGATTAGTCTTTCTGAAAAGATCCAGTCTTGCAAGAACTTCAAGAATGTTAAAAGGAGTATGAAGAATACACAGGCTCACTGAAATGTTTTTAGTTTTTAATAATGAAGGAATGAAAATAGACTGGGTCACAAAGAGACAGTATGCAAAATTTAAAACAAAGAAAAATGTGATAGAAGGCCAAAAAGAATGGAAAATGTGCAGATGGATAACACGCATGTGTTACAAAGTTTCCATTGCAGTCTTCTGACAGACAGTATACATAAAACATTCTTGTCCCAAGTGAAAAAGTGAAACTCAGGATATCCTTATTTGATGTTGTTTCAGTATATCTAGCCATAAAAACATCAAATGAAGTTAATGTTTCATTTGATGTTTTTAACATTACAGAAATCAGTGAGAAACGTTACATCAAGGTTTATTCATTTTATTACTTTATTAATTTATAAAGGGCCCATCTCATGACAGAATCTGTGAGAAAAAGAGCCAAGTGAGGTCAATGCTTAAAGACACCACAGAAAAAAAAGGGAAAAGCTGTCTAAAAGTTGACTTCTAAACAAGGAGATTTTTCAGAAAAATGGAAACTGAATATTGTTCAGTGATTCATATGAAGAAAGCTTGCATTGCATCTTCAAAGTATCTTGAGGGTATTTTTGTCATTATCTAAACAAAAAGAATTTCCTGAAATGTGCAGAAGCTTAAGTAGAAGAACACTGGATCAGAAAAAAACCCCAAACAACCAAACCCAGCTGGCTCATTCCAACTCTTTTTGAGGAAGATATACAATTGTTCAAGAAAGGCGTGAAAACATGAGATTTTCAAAAATAAGTACCTTTAAACTTATACACATCTACATATACACACACACATGCTTACTTGTGCTCAGAGGCACATATCAAGATAAACGATACTAAAGGACCCAATGATACAGAGATGTCAAGCACTCAAAAATGCTGAAACTCAAAGAGAAACTGTTATGAAACAGTCTGAACCTTTGTATTTGTTCATTGCAACATAATTTTTAATTAAGGGTTCTGGAGAATGTTTTGTTTTTCTATTCTGTCTGCCTTACCACTCTGTTCCATGGCCATTACAGGTCCAGCAATGCTTTGTTTGAGAGATCCTGCATTACAGGTTTTTCTCTGGGTAATGAAGGACTCTGCCATGCATGTGACCCAGCTGGCCAAGTGCAGGAGGGACAGGTGGGCAGACAAGGTGTGCTGGTAAGGACAGAAGTGCAAGGGCAGCGCTGTGAAACAGGTCTGGGCTCAGGATTAAACAAACACAGTCAGCAGCAGTAAAGGCTCTCTAGTCAGGAGAAGACAATTGCACAAATGATTTAACAATGTCTGAACTGGGGGGAAAAGAGTTCCTTTACAGAAAGCTTGAAGTCTGCTTAGGTAAAAATGCCTACCAGACTTCTGCTTGGCTGACTTAACTTATGTATGTATAGTTATATATTTATCAGTACATACATTTCTACACAATACAGTGCTGAAAGTATTTTCATATATAACTAGATGCTTCCAGACATCAGATGAAGAAAAATTCCTCACTTACACTTATTAAATGTCAGAGTGATCATAAAAGTATTAAAAGAAGGATTATACTAAAATGTCTTTACAAGCACATCTGAAAAACACCAATAGTGATGTAATCTAACACTTAAATTTATAGTTATACACTTAAAAACAACCATGCACAAAGTGGTTCATCTGACATTTTTCTCAGCGTGATTGTTAAAAACATCATTATAAGACATTTCTACCTTTCACAGTTTTACCCTTAATCATGATCTTAAAAACATCAAATGAGGGATAATTCTTCATTTGCAGATATTAAAAATTGCTAGAAGCATAAAAATGTCATATAAGAATGGTTCTCTTTCGACCTTTTTTTTTTTAAATATCTGTGCTCTTTTCCCCCTTCTTTAGAACATAGTGAAAAAATTATTTTAATGAAACTTCAAAAATTCTTAAATTCCCAAGTAAATTCCTATATGCATCACAGTTTCAAAAGGGCCACTTATATTGTATGTCTCATTTAAGGCCTATGATGAAAAAATATTAGAGAAATGCCTGTCAAACTGAACTCTCATCCCTCAAAATTAAATATCACTAGTATGTCTCAATGAGGACTTCAAAAAACCCAAAGTTGTTGAAGTCATTTGATAATTGTGAAAATCTTTATCTTAGGCGTGAACCACAGGGATGAGGATCCAGCTCGTTTTGTATAAAGGGAAAATGTTGAATCCCTCCTGGTAGAACTATTTCTTGGTTTATACAAATTTCTACAAAGGAAAGAGAACCCAGACAGGTAATGAGTCTCCATCCTCTATCCTGGCATGGTGCTGACTAGTTGCAAGAGCCAAAATTATATTTGAATCCCTTATCTGCTGACAGCTGCACTCAGAGCAGGTCTTTGCCTTTCCGCAACCTTCTAATCCATTAAAAGGTAGGAAGAAAGATGAGAAGGACAAGCTTAGCTGAAAACTGGCTACCTGGAGAGAGCCAGTGCCAAAATGTACCATGGGACCCAGGGTCCGGCAAGCTGACTTTTGGGGCAATATGTGGCAAAGAGTAATTTAAGATTTTGTGTGTTAAGGAAACTTCCTCATCTGACCATTCACGTGACTCTCTGGCAGTCACCCTCCCAGTGCCAGGGACTTTCACTGTTGTGGCCAAAGCCCCTTCACAGCAGGCAACTCCAGTGAGCCAGATGGGTGCCCCGCTTGACACCCTACACATCCCACTCTCACGCAGTCAGACCAGGCTTCCTTACTGGTTCAACCCCAGGTTTCCCATGGCAGAGTCTCAGAGGTCTAAGTTCCATAAAAGAATTTATTCATGGTGCAGTAACACAGAAACAACTTGAGCTGATGCGTCCAAGAACCCCCAGCAAAGGAACTTCCTTGTAGTCTGTGCAAGTCCTGCTCTTTCTCCTGAGTCCTCCACTCCTGCTGTGTCGCTGTGTCCATCCCCCAGCTGGCACTTCAGGTCTTGCGCTCTTTATTAACCAGTGTTGTCAGTTCACTGCCTGTTATCTTGGGATTCTACCCAGACCTCAATCTGCATCGACCTGCAGCTTGCTAACCGAGCTACCTGCACCAGATGTATTCCTCAACATGTGCTTACAGTACAAACTGTGAGTGGAGTCAAATAGAGACTCTTCCATTTGTCTTACTGAAAAATTCAGATGTTTGATATATTTCTTACACACGTACAGCCACTCTTAAGCATTGAAAGTGCAATTTCTTTACTTAGGAAGTTAAACTCATGGCTTTTTCTGTTTCCTTATATAACTTTGTTCATATTTGTATAGCAACACTAATTAATGTTTTGGAAAATTACAATAGGTTATCTGTAGTATTGCAGTATTTCTGACCCACATGAATACCAAAACAATTCAGTTTTATTCATGTTGCAACAATGAGTACTAAAGACAATAACAGTAATTATATCACTTTTGGCAAAGTGTTGCCAAACTTTCAGGACATGCAGTTCATCAGAATTTGGATAAATTACATCACACACACACTGCTCAATTAAAACTACACACTAATTAATATAACTCTTATTCACAAAACTCTTATTTAAATCAAATTATGATTGTGCTGATGACATGCTTTAAGTATTCATTGCAAAAAGGAGGATTTATGTTGGTTTTGTTTACTGTAAACATTGAGGTGTTTTAAGAATAATTTTTGACAAATTGCACAGATTTCTGCTGACATACTTTGAGAACATGAAAGTTATCTCTGTGAAGTTATATCACAAGCTGCTAAAATGTAGCTTAAAACAACTTGCTTTATTAAACAACTCTTGAAAGCCCAATCTGACTTAATTCTCTTTTGGTTCTTTCTTTGTTAGTACACTGAGATTTAGAAGTGTGCCTTGAAAGGAATATCTTAAATGAAGGGAAATGTCCAATGTGTAAAGTGGGTAAACTGAAATACTGCAGAATTTTAAAAAAGCACAAAAGGATGGAGGATTTGGGAAAGACCAGAGGAAAACAGAGAACTGATGCCCAGATTAGAAAGAAAAGTACATATGTATTGAAATAAAAGAAAAAATGCCTATTCTAATTCAGCACAGAAAGCCATCCACTGCCCTCAAGTGGTAGAGCCATAGTGTTTTAAGGATGAAGGCACTTTTGGTTGGAATATGCACAAATGCTGGGAAGAAAGATAGTAAGAAACATGGAGAATGGAGAAATTGGTACTGGCTTGCATACCGCTTTTTGGCCCTGTTCTTGGAAACACTGGTGAACATTAAATGCATGGGATTTTGTATGACTTCTAAGTCGAAATGAATTTTTATGTTCAAGAGCCCTACTTCATTTTTGCAATATTGATTTAAAGGTGTTTTGTGAATATGGAAAAACTTCCTCAAAACTAAAAGTACCCTTTGCTGATTCAACAGTGTTTATTTGAAATGCAAATGAAGACTTGCCACCCAGAAATGTATGTTACATTTGACATTTGTCTCTAATCAGAAGTCCCTATGAATAATGTAGTTTGATACCAATAGCCTCATTAAGCAAGGTTTCCCTTAATACCCTTTCTGATTGTAATCTCTTCATTATACTTCTTTTTCTCATTTCTCCTGACCCTACTCATCATTATCAATATGCTCAGGTCTTCAGTAGTGTTGTTAATATGTATTTTACATTGAATAGGCCATTTTAGATGGGAATTAATAGCACTAATGCACAGGTATTCTTTAACTGTAGGACTTTCTTATCCCAACCATGTTTTTCTTAAGAACTAGATATTCTGCCTCTCATGACTAGAGTTTACTAGGTTGGGTCACCAGTGAAAACAAGTTTGTTGGTTTCATCCCAGTCCCCATTTGAGCACATGAAGAAATGGTGGCACCATTTTACATGATTGTCAATTTCTGCTGAAAAGAGCTTTGTGACTGAAATAGTGGAGCTGTGGTGGGTCAAGATTGAGGTACATTGGCCAAGCCACACGAGAACTGTCTGCACAATGTCTTTGCGAACATTTGTTGCAGACCAGGACACCTCATTCACAAACACTAAACTGGCACACACATTGAAGATACGAAGCAGTAGTTACTATAAATCCTCCACTCTGTCCTGATTTCCTGTAAATACCATGCATCCCTTAAAAAACTGGGGATATGTTTTAGGAAAATAACAGGTTTTGCTGTGGGAAATGACTATGTCCCAAAGGCAGTGAGTAACAAGAGGTTTCCATTTCAGTTAGGGATCAGGTTCCATTTATTTTCTTCTTTCATAACCACAGTAGGCATAAAATGTTGAGCTGATCCAAAGATTCCTCCATAAAATGATGCTGCCAATTACCAATTTTCAATAAATCACCATTAAATTGTCCCATAATTTTTCTGTCTTTCCTTTCCCAGCATGCTGATTACTCTGATGTGTTTTCTGTGATTAGAGAAAGAGTTGATCTTTGAATTCTTTAAAGACTAAGTTGAAAGGGCCCTCTGGAAATGTAAAGAGAAACGCTGCTTTCATGGAGTGAAAAACAAAAGTAGATCTCTACCTTTTTTCCTTTTCTGGGGGATAGAAATGTTGATATAAGCTGACAAGCAAAGTCAAAAAGGACAGGCAGCCAAACTGCACCTTGGGCAGGAAGAAAAAGATGGAAAGATCCAGAGAGCTCACTTAATATGTATCGCGTACATGGGGGTTTTTTACCGTAAAATGAGCCTGGGATTTTCAAAAAGTCATGTTTCCGCCCCTACCAAACATCTTTCAAGATTCATGGTAAATTGAAGCTAGGATCAGTTACGGGCATGGAGAGAGTCAGCAACAAACTCCAAAATCACATTAATATTTCTGCAAACATATGACTAGGATTTTTATAAATATACCAAACATCCCACCCAAACCCGTTTCCCCCAGGATAGAATCAAAAAGTGATTTCAAGACTCAGCTTTCTCTAATAAAAAGTTCCATGAACAATCAGAGGAAAAAAAATGCTTAGTATCCCAGAAACAGAAACAAACATAGACTTTCTTTCAAACCTATGGTTAGATCCGGTCAGATGCTTTTCCTAGTACTTCTCAGTTGGGTGACTCGTGAAATTTCACTGATTCATCCTGCAAATCCTTCTATATGGGAGCAGTTCTCAGGATTTTATAGTGTACCCCAAGAAGGGATTTGAAGAGCTGTCCAACTGGAATGTGTTAGGTCTAGGCAGAGTGGTCGTGTACTGAAATGAATCTTTCCATATGCACGAAGGATACCAGTGCTTTGTGCATTTTGTTTCTGACAAGAGACCAAACTGAGTATTAATGTGGTGGGTCCTGTAGCTGCCATGGGGATGGGGAGGAAGGGAGAGGAGGGAGAGGAGGCAGAGGAGGGAGAGGAGGAAGGGAAGGAAGGGAAGGAAGGGAAGGAAGGGAAGGAAGGAAGGAAGGAAGGAAGGAAGGAAGGAAGGAAAGGAACCATAATAAAATTTTTCACAGAATACTAAGAAGAACCTCAGCAGCTGATGTCCCTGGAGTGAAGAGAATGAAGTATGGAGTGTCCTATCAGCTTTGGTGCTCCTGTCACTTAAGTGACACAAAAATCTGTACCTGAACTGAATGTCTCATGTGATATTACCATGGCAATATTAATCAAAATACTGAGGTTTTTTAGACTAAATACTTTCCGGGAAAGTCAAAATTTTCACAGAACCTGAAAAAATTTAGAAAGTATTACCTGTGTTTGGAAGACAGGGGCTAGCTAAACAATCTTTTCCTAATTTTTTATGCTAGTTCTACTATCATATCCCTAAGAGGTTTTTTTTTATATGTGATAAGATAACAGGTTTATTGTTGCATGACTGTTTTATTTAATCATGGGAAAATAATTTACCAAGTGTAGGAATGATGGCTATGAATCATATCACTACCAATTATACAGCATTTTGGAAGATTGGTCTATTCTCCTTCCAATAAGCATCTGTATCTTACATTAGCCTTAATGGAACTTAAATTTGTGCATCAAGTGGAGAAGAAAGCCTTCTGGGTGGTTATAGATGCATGACCTTGAGCTTTGTGACTCACAATGCAATCTGCATGCAGGGATATTAGACAGTATCTGTCAGCATCTGTCAGGTCTGATTGTTTAAACATTACTTTGTCACCCACACACACATGCACAAATTTTATCCAATTTCAAATTAAATATTAAACTGACCTTTTAAGGGGGAATTACTGTAAAATAGAAACAAATTTTATTGTGCTTCTTTTACAATTAAAAAATTATAATGAGAAAAAATAATCTCTGGTGTAACTTAACTGGAGTGTTGGGCACTGTGTCAGTGATAATTTTTACCAGAATAATTAGAACTTGAAGACCAGATTTCTCTTCACTGAAAATATGATAAGTAATCACTTTGAGCCAATTCTCCTGTAATATCACTACAATTCCCATTACAGTAACTGTAATGTAAGTTGCATCAATGTAGCAGAAGAATATTTGACATAAAAAGAAGAGCTATAAGTAGATTTTTTTAAGGTAAATGTGTTTACCATGTCAGAACTGGAAGAAAAAAAAATTGTACTCAGTCAGCTGAGAGTGATATTGTCAGCCACAAAACATAAAAGACAGAGAATTGATCTCAGGTTGTTAAAATCTGAGAAATCATGCTTATCACTCCTGCTGTCTCAGGAGAGATAAGCATGCAAATTTTGTCATTTTAGTACTATGATAATTAAAGGAACTTCTCAATTCTTCAGATTTTAGGAGTATATTTTTTTCCATCAGAGATGAGCAAGTTTGTTCTCATCCGTTGGTCACTTTTTGGTCTCAATAGACCCTGTCAGTACCTCTGATCATCTGGCAACAACCACATGGCCAGTACTTCATCCATGGAACTTTTGTCTTTAGGGAGATGAGGGACAACTACTGCAGAACTGGACTGGGCTCTTGAGCAAGGCCCTGCAGTTGGATGAAAGTTCAGGTGGTCAGACCCATAGCAAAATGCAGGAACTCTTTTTTCCCCAAGCCCTACTGTCTCTGCTGCCACTTCTGCTCCTGGAGGGGATCCTACAGGTACTAAACTTGCTAATGAAATGACTAATTAAATAATCAGTGGAAGTAAACAAAGCTTTAGTATAAATAATTTAGCTGACAAATATCCTGTCTACTTTTCTGAATTTTTCATAACTGATTCATAATTATCTTGATACTTATATATTGTTCAAAAATTTATAGTGAGTGGTTGTTGCAAAAAATAGCATTCTAGATTTATGAAGAACATATTTTTTCATAAAAATGATTTCTTAAATAGCTCATGCTTGACACGTTTTCCCTTGTGTAGGCTAACATTCATGACATTCATTAATTTTTAAGAAAAAGTATTTTATTTTGAAATGTTTCTGATTTCATTATATTTGTTTATCTTTGGCCATTGAGTTTCTCAGTTTGTTCATCTAACACCGTGCATCGGAGTGTCATAGGATATATATTAACATTATGCAGAGTTGTTTGAGACTGTATGGATAACCATATTATTGAGGAATTCTAGCAGATTTTGTTTTTATGAGCACATAATATTAATGCATATGCCTATTCCAACTCCAGTTCTCCATGATGACCCTGCAGAAAAGTTTGACTTGGTTTATCTGGTTGTCATGATAGATCCAAAGGCAATAATCATTTGAAAAAATACTCAGTAATCAGTAAAATGCACTTTCATGAATTATATGCATGAGTTTAACATTCTAATTAATTTAAAAATCACGTCCCATCTATGCAGGACCAGGTCTGCTAGTACAGAGGAAATACAGTGGAATAGACACCAGATTGCAGCTGTAGTGCTCCCCAATTATTATAGCCCACTCTATCCATGTTTAAAAAGCAGAGATTTTATGCATCTTAAGGTGTTTGTGAGTGGGCCTTACATACCACTTCTTACAGTAGTAACTTCATCTGTGACCCTCCAGTGAGCTCTGCACAGGCAGGCAGGAACCAATGAGGCTCCACAGGAACCCCTTCCTCCTAAGTCTGTGGCAGGTTCAGGCCATAGATTTTAACAACCTGAGATAGAGTCTCTGTCTGAGATAGGTTTTGTGGCTACTTTGTACATTCTGACTACTAGGGGAAATAAATATTAAATGGCTGTAAGTACGTACTGCCTATAGAAAAGAGACAAGGATGATCTGGTCTGTATATAACGGCTGTACTCAGACACACACAAAATGTATAGTGGTTTTCGTTACAATATTTGCGTTGTACCCTGAAGGAAAAAAAAAGTTATCGAAAGCCAGACATTTTGAGTTATAGAATTGAAAAACAAGCTGGTGTTATGACAGTTTTGAAATGGGTCTGCTTTTGCCAGCCAGTTATGTGCTTTAAAGAGTCTTTAGCTGATTTATGCAGTTCTTGTCCCAAAACTGCTGTATTGTATTACTTCAATATTTTATCCCTAACCATTTAAAGAAGGTTTGATCTTACATCAATAGTACTCAAAAAATATTAAAATCAAAGAGATTTCTTTTCAAAGAATTTATGCAAAACAAACTCTATATTTTTCCTGATCTTGAAGACTAAAATTTAAAAAAATAAAAAAAAAAAAGAAGGAAAAAAAAGGAAAAAAAATTACTTCTATAGCAAAAACTCCAGATTGTTATGGTAGCTGTTGCATATTCTAAAAGCTCAGAAGGGAAAAAGAGTTTTTTTAAATGTAAACTGCTGAAGTCTGGAGCTTTCATGACAAAATAGCTTCTGGTCACAGACAAAAAGCAGAAATGAGGATTAGAAGTGTTATCACTTATCTTTTTTTAATGCATTCATGTTAACTGCCACTACTTTGAGTAAGCAAACAGGAAGCTTTTCTCTGCAGTGGGACCCTTAAAAGTACAATTTAACAGTTTTGACTAGCATTTTGCTATATGCCTCAGTTCTTTTCTTCTCTTTACTTAGCTGTGTGTTACACAAGACTTTTATGAGTTCAATATGTACAGTATCTGTTGACACTTCGTATATAAACAAAAATGATTTCATTTAGAAGCAGGGGAATTAAAGTACCCATAATGAAAAACAATTGTTCTAAAATGCTGTCAATTTGGATTGTGGAAGGAATTTCAAGGATTGATCCTGTAAAATGCAGGGAAACTTCAATTTTTATTGACATCACTGTTTTACAGAAGCAACTCTTAGATGAAATAATGCTTACTGTATTTAAATATATATTTTAGTTTCCAATTCTGAGGCTCTTTCATGGTGCATGAAAATGTTATTTCCTTCTCCAGCTTTGGAGAAGATAAAGGAGTGATAATTGGCCACTTTCAGTCACTAATATAATGAGTTGAAGTATGATAGCAGTCTTCCTACATGCTTGGATCTTGTACAGCCTATGTTATTGTGCTGGGTTGATCCTGGCTGGATGTCACATGCTAAGTACCACAGCCAGTCTATTACTCTGCTCCTCAGCTGAACAGTGGAGAACGAATACAACAAAAGGCTCATGAGTTGTGCTAAAGGCAAAGAGGATCGCTCACCAGATAGAGTTGTAGGCAAAACATACTAACTTGAATTTATTAACAATCAAATCAGAGTAGGATAATGAGAAATAAAACCAAATCTTTAAAGCACCTTCCCTCTGACCCTCCCTTCTTCCTGGGCTTAACTTCACTCCTGAATTCTCTCCATCCTCTTCCTCTGCAACACACAGGTACAAGGAATGGGGTTGTGGTCAGTTCATCACATGTTGTCTTTGCTGTTCTTTCCAACTAAGGAGAGGACTCCTCACTCTCTTCTCTGGCTCCAGAATGGGGTCCCTCCCATGGGATGCAGTCTTTCAGGAACAGACTGCTCCAGTATGGGTTTCCCACAGGGTCAAAACGTTCTTTGGGCATCTATCTCTTCTGGTGCAGGGTCTTCCATGTGCTGCAGGTGAATATCTGCTTCACGTGGATGGCCATGGGCTGCGGGGAGGCTCTGCTCTGGTGCCTGAAGCATCTCCTCTCCCTTCTTCTTCACTGACTTTGCTGTCTGCAGAGTTGCTTCTTTCACACACCTCACTGCTCTCTTAAATCTGTTAAACACTCCCCTTCTTACATCTGTTATCCCAGAGGCACTTCCACAGTCACTCATGGCTTCGACCTTGGCCAGTGGTGGGTCCATCTTGGAATCAGCTGGCGTTGGCTCTACTGGACATGGGGAAAGCTTCTAACAACCTCTTCTGGAAGAACAT
>VZTJ01000388.1:52700-80710 GCA_013397795.1 Orthonyx spaldingii
CCCCCCCCCATTACCTTCCCTGCTACGAAAACCTAGCCACACAAACCCAGTACTGTCATACGTGACCATCTGTCAATCTGTTGACTCACATATGCCTTCAACAATTCAGTACAGTCCTTGCTGCGAAGCTACTTAACTCACAACAAAGTTCTTCTTCATTATTACTCTCAAGACTGGGATATGAAAAAATCACATAGAAGAACATAGACTGCAGGATAATTATTTTCTCTCCATTCATACTCCATAGCCCTATGCAACAA
Organism: Orthonyx spaldingii; assembly: GCA_013397795.1. NCBI lineage: Eukaryota > Metazoa > Chordata > Aves > Passeriformes > Orthonychidae > Orthonyx > Orthonyx spaldingii. The sequence continues at coordinate 52,961 of VZTJ01000388.1, forward strand.
TAAAATGCATGGAATTTGGAATGAAGGTACTTACTTCAAATAAATTGTAATGGCAGATGAGAACTATACTCTTAAACCAAAAATTTATTTCAGTTCCATTCAGTTGCCTTGAAATATAAGCTCAAGGTCTTAATTCAGTATCTATGGTTGAATGAAAACTATTCAAAGCTGTTCACGAGACCTCTCCAAATGGGAGACTGACAGTTCCCACTTCTGCTTCTCAAACAAGTTTTTCTGTCACTCTCCTTTCCTGTGGTAGTTCAGTATTTTGTAATTATGCCTAATGGAGAAGTTCACACCATTCTGGCTACTTCACGAGAGATTATTTGCCTTGGATATAGACATTATTTGCCCTTGAATCTTACTTTCAGGTGTTTATTTGATTGAAAAGAGTTGTAAAAACTTAAAAATCAACCAACAATTCTCTGATCTTGCCATATGACTCTGAAAGGTTAAGACTTATAATGACATAGAGCAATTGCATTTTTAAATTTCAGAATGGTTAAATGAAATCTTTCAGAAAGGTGGAAATTACATGCAAAATTAAAAGACAAATTGTCTAAATCTATTCACAGTCTGTTGTTTTTAAGAAGTGCCTTCAGATCCTTCTGCCAGGAAAAAAATCTATGTATGGAGAGCAAATGAAAAGAATAAAACAAGGCCAAGAAACATAGCTTGTGCAACTGTCAATTTTAAAAGATTGCTCCACTTAGGAAGAAAGAAATATGATAATATTTTTATAATACTGTTTATGTCAGACTGTTAACAGCATTTCACAATGGCAAATATGAGTAAGCATTCTTTTCTCTGTTTGCACGTGGCACATAGATTAGTTGTGCAATAGTTGCAAAAGTCAGTAGCATAACTGGGCCTAAGAACCCATAGTTCTTAGTGGTAAAATCCAGATCAAACAATGATGCAGATTTTGTCCTTATTCTCAGAGGGGTGTCAAGTGAATTATAAGCACAGAGACCTCCAATATGAGTATTTTCTGTAGTGCCTCTCCGATACTGCTTGAATGTCAGTCAATGTGTTCACAGTCTAGTAAGGTGCAGTCATACTCCAAGTATTTCTTAGAAAAGTGAATATACTGCATTTGGCCCCATGCATGTTTGATGGGTATTATAATTTTACCAAGAGGATTTGAACTTCTGAGAGGATGTGTATCTGGTTTCTCCACTTGCAGAAAGGCATAGGATTCTCATGTAGGTCTTGCAGACTAGACATGAAGTTTATCAAGTACCCTAACCTGAATAGTACAAGATTTATGTCTGGAAAAAAGTGCTAAATTTCTGCCCAGAAGAAATATTTGAGAATGATAGACCTTGAATGCACATAGATGTACAGCATACTCCTTGTGCTTGCATGTTTGTCTGTCCATATGTAAAATTTCCTTTTGTTCAGCTCATTTAGTTGCCTATAGTATACAGAAGAAATTATATTACTCATTACTATAAACTTCTGTGAGGTGTGCAGTATCCTTACTGTGTGGTGAAATTAAGGAAAACGACGATACCTGTGCCTTCAGTCATTTCTAAGTCTTGTGTTACCTGGGAAAAATGGATAAGGAATTAGGAGAATAACTGATTTCAACTGTTTCTTGGACAAACTTTCAAGTTTTGTTTGCATGTGGATATAACATGATATAATTTCTAAGTAAAACACAAATATAGCAGTTCAGTTTTTAAATTAGCTGAAAAATTAACCATTCAGATCAAACTAGAAATTAAAGGAAGATAATTTTTATTACTCAGGTAGTTAATTTCTCCCTTTTAGCACACTGTGTCTTACCTTTAGGGTATTTTGTGAACATCAATCACAATTCCAAGTCAAAATACCATTGAAAGAAATTGGACTTCCTGCGTTGGAAGCTTGTGAATGTATTTGTTTCAGAGCTACAGACTTTTTTTGTCTCTGTTTTTTACTCTTTTTGTTTGCTTGCTGAGACCATGCCTGTTTTAAATGCAAAGAATGATCTTAATGAGCTGATCTTTCTTCTTTCTGAAGGGGATTCTGGAAAATGGGGATGGCCATAACGATGCTGAGCTATAATGTTATGTACACATAGAACATTCATTTCACAGCATAAGAGCAAAAGAATTAATGACTTTGTGATGCACTTGGCTTTCCAAACAGCTCTAAGAGCCAGTAATTACCATTTCCTTTTGGATGTCTACTCCAGTTTATGTGCTGCATTGCAGCATAGCTGCTTTTTTGCAGAACACATCATGTCGATATTGCACAGAATGAGTGCCATGTTTGAAACTTGAGATGAGAGGTTCTCTCCCTGCCAAGAGTTCATTGCAGCTACTGCACAGAGCTGTGAGCCTCAGCTGCCTTGAATGACAGCCTGCTATGAAGTTGATCCTGCCAGGTCTCAATCCTAGGCTAATTCATGAACTTGAAAGGCCACATAACTGACCTAAAGTGTAGTTTTGGCTCATCCTGAGAAGTGGATTTAATAGAGTGCTACATGATGTGTATGTGCTTCTTCTATTTCCTCAGTGACTTGGCTGCCAGTCTCCTTGGACAACAAGAATTCAGTAGACATGGCCAAGGTGGGGAAAAGGTAAGGGCTAGCCAGTGATCCTGGCTGCTCTGTCAGCTCTGTGATGCAGTCCCACGTGGTCTTCCCAGTCTTGACTGTGGATCTCCAGCAATCTCTGTATATAATTCCTGCCTGTCTCTGACTTCTACTCCTGCCCTTTCCCAGCACCAGATTGATTGTCCTGCACTGCTGCACTCTTACCTCACTGTTCATTCTGACCTTACCAAATTATTTGTTTACTGACTACAGTCTGGTTTCTGACTAGGATTTAACCTAGTCCTTTGGTTTGAGATAACCTTACCTAAGTCAAATGGTTGATTTGATTCTACTCTTATCATGTTTCCTTTCTCTAGTACTTTGGTCCTGTTGTAGGCTACTACCTACATTCTAGTTATTTCTTCTAACATCAGCAAATATGTTCCACATCCATGGAGGAAGGAGAAGGACTATCTTTTCTTCATTTTCTCACCCCCAAAAAATCTCTGTTTGATATTAAGAAGTCTTTTCCAATGTAAGATTATATAATTTTTGGAATAAACTACAGGCCATAAAGGGTTTCTAGAACAGAGAATACAAAGGTCTAAGCCTAGCCACTCTTGGTCTTCCCCCAAAGAAAAGAAATGGACTACCTGTCTTGTAGGGATCACTTCCATATCAACATTTCGGTGATTGTTTTCAATATATCATATTTAACCCTTTTGTACCTGAGGGCACATCTTTCTACATCATTAAGCAGTAATGAAGTAAAGAGACAGTGATGTATGAATAGTATCACAAAATTGCTTTATCATCTAAAACTGAAGCAAATACGCTTTTGGACATATACTGTGTCTCATATATTTATGAGGATATCCAGTTTTATTATTATTTTCCATGCACTTGTTTTGAAAGAGGAAAGATTGTCTAGCAACTATAAAGCACAAGGAGAGGCATAGAAAATAATGTGAGTGCTTCATATTGCTCCATGTCTACACCTACCCTTTCCATCAACCATTGACTCTGGATCTGAGTCAGCTATGATCTGGAAGCCATTTAGCTGTATTCACATCCAACTTGAACTAACATGCCCTTCTGTTGGTGTCATCCTAATGCAACGTGCTTTCCAGAACAGAGCTAGTTTGTATTGCTTGGCCACAATGTGGTGTCAAAGGAATTGGTTTTTGCATCTAATCAGCAGAAATGTGCTCTAAATCACAGTCACTAAATTTTAATACCTCACAGGTTTTGCAATACCTTGAGCCAATTTTTAAGACTGATTTACAAAATGTGGATCATGCAACACCCAAAGAATACAAAATGAAAAAGAAAAATCTGGTCTGCAGCTCTCCATCCCATCATATTTTATATATGAGCAGAAAAAACAATACATATCTTAATGACATCAGGTTAATTAGTGTTTACAAAATATACAGAAATAATCAAATGGCTAGCACTGTGTGTGAACTGTACCTTTATAAAGAATGTAATTAAAAGTTATCATTATTTCTATATAAACATGTCAGATTTTTCCCTTTTTCAGAAATAAAGAAAAGAGAGTTTGTTTTCATTTGTATCTGCTGTTTTACTCATCTGAGTTGTTTATAATTCTGAATAGGATACAGAATAATAATTTTGCTATCTCCCAGCTGATTGTGTTAGAAAGGAACTTTTTTCCATTAATTGCATATACACACAGTGTATAAGCAATTCTGTCGACACTTTTAATTAAAATCACTGTATGCAAAAAATGAACAAACATTTCCCTAAAACCAGAAGTCTTTGCTTTCATGGGCAGAATCAGACACAGGCTCTCGGTTTGAAAAATTTTCATTTTTTAGAACAATATCATTTGACTTCAACCACAGAAATGTTCCTGAAACAAAAGGGAAAACAAAAGCAGACATCCCACTCTTGTTAAATAAAAAGCTGGCTAAAACTGGAAAGATAAATACTCATAGCCCTAAATGGAGGCATCTCCAGCAGGTTCTCTCTGGTGCCCTGGGATGAGACGGTAACCACAAGCAGGGAGATGCTGACGCTTATACAACCTGATACTGGTGTGATTAGAGGACACCCAGAGTCTTGCAGGATTAGTTATAATGTATTGCACCATGCTTTTTGTTCATCAAACAGCAGCTGCTAAGAGATGCAGCCTTCAAGAGCATACAGCTGATCCCACCTGTTACATTTCACATCTACATGTAGTTAATGGCCTAGATGTGCTGTATCTTTGCGATATTTTATGATTTGTCTGTCCCAGACTCAAAACAGAAAACTTTGCATCCATTTTTATTGAATCTGCAATGAATGTTTATATGGGATTTTACTTTTAAAATACACAGTATCAAAAATGTGGCTGTGTGTAAAGCAGAAACAATTTTCTCTGACCATGGTTCATTCTTGAATAGTGTGTTGCAATTGTTTGGAGATTCTTTGTGGAATTCTCTGTAATGTCTTTCTCCATAGTTTATCTTGACTTATGTTTACTATAGCTGTTCACAGGTTTAAAGGTTTGTTTAATATGCAAAGAATTTTGATGTACAATAATGAATTAATTTATACAATTATATGTAATGTTTTAAAAGAATCCTAAAATTAAATGTGACCACTGCTAAAAGATGTAATGCAGAAGCATAAAATATGTATGAAATTATGTAAATACACTGGAAAACGTCTTCCAGCTAAACTTGTCTACCAGTTTTCTGAAGACTTGCCAAACTTGAAATAAAAGCCACATTGAGCAGAATGTTTAGACATCTGGATACCTTTCCTTTAAATTCCAGGAAAATATTCTGTATCTAGTTTGAACTGCAGCTACCTAAGTCGCTATTTCCACTACAGTCAAAATAGTTATTCTTTGTAATTTCCTGTTTGTCATATTACTTCTTTTCAGCCAGCTGATCAAAGATACTCTCAATATTTTTGTAACTGTTTTTCCTGTCTAATTTTCTAGTTAGTATTTTAACAGGCTCAAGACTGCAAGCCAACCTTTTTTTCCTTGACCTGTTCAGGCTTTCTGTCTTCAGACTTTGGACTTCATTCCACTGCTAGTGCTGTGCAATTTATTAAAAGAATTGAACACTGCAAAAAATATTAACAAAGTTCAGCAGTTCACCAAATTTAATGTTGAAAATTATTTCTGCAGTCATATTCATGTCACAGGAAATTCCTTGAATACTGAATCTCTCTCAGGCAATTTTAACCAGTAATAAAGCTAGGAAGCGGGTCTTGTACCACTCTGTGGTACTTCTGTTTTAAAGGTGGCTAAACAGGCTGGTGAAAAAAAATGTTTAATTCAGCTTAATCGCACAACAAATGCTTCCATACTGAGCTTAGGTTTTGCTAACCTTTACTTAATTTACATAAATAAAACACAAACAAATATACTAGTTCAGTGCTCTTACTACACCGTGTCACAGAGTTTTCTTAGGTTCTACGTTTCTTACAAATCAGAAAGCACACTTAATGAAAATCAGTGAGATATAATAGCAAGAATATGAAGATTAATGTGTTTTTACCCCTCATACACTGCTCTCCTACATATCAAAACATCAGCAAGAAATGAATTTTAAATTAATCAATAAATGATACACAGTTTCAAGATACAGAAACTAGCTATGCTAACTGCCAATGCCCCATGCAAAACTTTTCCTAATAAACCAGGTTCAGCTTCTCATTTCAGAGCATCTCCTCTTAGCAGAGAAATAAATCTATCATAAAACATGTAAAATCAAGTGAAAATTTCATTCTAGGTGGAAACTGCTCAAATAAGTAGAGTAGTATTTATTGACAAATTTGTTAGTTTGAATTCACCTTTTACATGTCATTTTGTGAGCTGAAAGCCAGTATGCTGCATTACATTTGAAAGCAATATATCAAATTTAACTTTTGCTCAAAAATCACATAGAAAAAAAGTGTTACCTTTCCCTTGAACTTGAAGATCTACATCCAAAATTAAATTTGTAAAGGTCTTCAGTCTATTGGGCCTGTTTTTCTTGCATAAAAGCATGTTTGAACCCTGCATGCTAGTGATGTACCTGTGAGTTATGTAGCTCAGATCCATTCTAGTGAATACACACTAGTGCAGCCTTGAAGTCCAAAATGATGAGTGATCACCACCCATGTGGTGAAAAATCATTCACCCAATGTGAAAAATCATTCTGACATAAGACCAGTTTCTTTGGGTATATCTTTACTGTGTGAAAGGGGTCTCATTAGAGGTCAGCGAGGGTCTCTATCTCACTGCACAGAACTTGCTAAAGGGTTGTGAAACTGTCCCTGGAGTCCTTACAGCTACCTAATCCTGGTGTGTCCTAGTCTTCTGAGAATGACTCACTTGGGTCAGGCAGCCCTGTGATGTGGACACACACTTGTTCTAGTTGTGTTGACTCACTCTTACCCAGTTCGAATAACGCAAAAAAGGCTAAGCATGGATATAACCCTTGCTAGACTATCAACAATTCATGTACAGTATACAGTGCAGGACTACAATGTGATTTTTCATTTTAAAAGTTACTTTACACTAAAAATATAAGACCGCAAGACACACAGAGATTTTTGGACCATAAGGATCTCCCTGATGAGATCTGATGGTTTTGATTCACTTAGAAACAGGAGGAGCTGATGTCTCTTTTATTGCATACAACATATATGCAAATGTGATTGACAAGCTTAGAAAAAAGTACAGCAGTTAGCAACTAAGCACAAATTCTCTTTTTAGTTAGAAACTGGCTATTTAGAAATACTTATCAGATGATAGAAAAAGTAAATTACTTGTGGGTGATAGAGTTGTCTGACCTACCAATTAACAAAGAAAATCAGGTCAGATGTACAGCATGTAAATTAATTACCTGAATATGACTAGCTGACATTTGACAAAATAACATGTCACATTGGTAGGGAATGCAATCCTGTCAACAAGGCTGTAGATGCTAAGGAAAAAAGAAGAAAAGAAATAAACACAGTAAGTGTAAAGACAAGCAGAGACAAGCAGAGCAGGAATTTGCTTAAGAGCACTGCTGTTTCTTTTCCTCTATGGCTTTCTTTGAGCATAAAGAAAGTAGAATGTATTGCATAGTTGTTATGGATCAGTGGTGTCAAAAATACATCTTAAAAATTATATATATAAAAAAAGAAAGATTTAGTGCAACTACAACCACTTCATGTTAGGATTCTTCTAGTAGCATTATCTGAGTCACATTGCACATATGTGTAGCTTTTTTTGTCCTCTTTTCTTGTTGTCATTTATTGGATGAAGGGCATGGACATCATAGGCTGTATAAGAGGAATAAATTAAAATTTGAAATCTTGATCTGTGTCATTATTATGGAGTTGATTTTGTCACGGTCTCTATTTCTGTCATATTGGTCAGGGAAAAATCCTTATTCTGTTACCATGAATTACAGTGAGTACTGAAGTGCTTGATGCACACTCACAGAAATTCTTTAAAACACCTCTGAGTCTGGGAGTTGTCAGTGGAATTTTTTTCTCATAGAAACAGATGAAAATGTGTTAATTTCAATGAATAAGTGCAATGTGGGTCAAAATGACCTGCTTAAGGTCACAGTAACAAGCTCAAGCAATGTTATTTAAAACAAATTCAAACCACATCACAAACACTAAAGCTTGAGGCATCTACTTGGGTCAAAATAGGGCCACAATACTTTGCTTCTGTGGTCACTTATCTATTGATTATGGCAGCTGGTTCTTGTCCCTCTGTTTTCTTCAAAGCCTGAAGGTATGTGCCTTCTCCCTTTCCAAATGCTGCTCAGCTTGAAAAGCAGCACAGTTGATCCCTGAGAATTTCCTCCACAACTTTTTGCATATTTGCTTAAGAGGAAAGACCAGAAGATGAAGAGAGCAAAAGAATTTTAAATCCCAGAGAAGCCAAGCTGTTCTTCAGAAGGTGTGTCATGCTGGCCCAGGGGCACCCTGAACAGCAGCCCTGGCAAATGGCAAGGTGGCAGAAAGTGCCAGGATATGTTTCTGACAGCCAGTGTCGGCTGATCTGATACAACAGAGAGAGCCAGCAGAAGCAGCTATTGCCCATGATTATGTGTCTGCTTCTGTCAGGAGAAGAAGTGTCAACTGGGTCTCTTTTTCTAGGTTTGTTTTTTTTTCATCCCTTTCCATTATGTTTCAGAGATTTGTTCCAGACTAGTAGCCTATGGGCTGGGGAGATGAGAATTCAGTCAGATATAGAGCACACAAAAAAGTGTGACAAATTGCAATGACAAGGTTGTGTTAGTAGCTTATGATGTAGTGAAATGAAATCCTGAACCAGGGAACACAGACAGTGGTGTGCTATGTGCTATAGGCATCCAAGTTCAGAGAAGGGGGAGGAATTGTGCAGCAGGGGGAGGAGTATTGAGCCAGTAAAATCACCACTGACATTACTGCCAGGCTGTAACACGCTGCTCATCAACAAATTAAGTCATTTTTCTTGCACTCAATATCAAGGAGTAGAGTGACGCAGTTGGTATTTAAACATCATGAAATATGTTATTAGACACGCACAGCTGGAAGTAAAGAAATACAATGTTTTGGTCAGAAGCTTTCAAGCCTGCTGGCTGAAACATTTAACATTTTACTTCCATCTGTGTATGCCTTACAGAACTGGCTTGAATTTAATACTTCACACTGGAACATGCAAGAACTTCAGGGGAAACACTCATTTTAAAAATCTATTCTGTCCACATTACTCCTCCATTTTGTCTTTCTGTATAATAGTCATGAAAGGAATTTTTCATAAACCTTGCAAAAAGATTGAGCTAGATTCATCATTTCCTCTTAGCTAGTATCCAAAACTATTCTGGTACTAACCATTATTGTGTCTGAACATCCTAGGTGCTGAGCACCTCCTTAGATTTCATCCTTGCAACCAGTCAGAAAGAGCCATTGACCCCATTTTTCAGATGGGGAACTGAGACATGCAGTTGACTAAAAAAGCTTGGCAAAGTTCCTGTAGTCTGTGACTGGCCTACAAAGAGGACTCATGCTTCTTTCAGTACTGTCTCACCTAAGCTAATCCTCCTAAATTTCCAGAACCTAAGGGAGAAGCAGCTGTAAAGACCATACAATCTCAATCGCTAAGCATACCCTGCCCAGAAAATGCTTTACAGGGATAGCACAGATCCCTGGTACTTACTGATAATTACGTTTTTTTTGGCCCAAGGATTTTTCTGTGCTATGCACTGTATTAACATGAACAAAGGCAAGATCCCTACTTTAACATACACTTCTTTGCCATTTGTTGATATCCAGTCTATCAACTTCCCAACTTTTACAGATTCCTCAAAACAGAAATCTTGATAATTCTTTTAATGAGCCAATCCCCCAAATAATGATGAATTTACTGAATTCTAATAACTTTACTATGAAAAAAGTTCTCTTCATTGTACTCTCAAGACATATCTCAAGCCTAACTTCCTGAACTTTTTCTTTTCACATTTGCTGTATTTAATGACTAAATGATCATACTTAACTGAGAAAAATTTCCAGTATTGAGTGTCACCTCACAGGTATTGATTCTTCTTTTCAAAACTATATATAGAACAAGGAATTCATATTTTGATAAACTGACATACATGTATGTCCCTATAGGAAATTAAAAACAAGGTAGTAATATCTCATACTCTTACAAAACTTCCTCGTTCTGCTTTCCTTAAAATTTTGCATGAATACTCATTTTTATGTTTCCCATCAGAATTTAAAGTCTATACATGTGGCAAAATGGAAGTTCTTAGGGGAAATTTTGGCATCTGAATAAAATGCAGCTTTGTTGTTTGAATTATTTGGCAAAAAGGACATAGAATGTGTTTTCTTGGCAATCAGGAGGGTGTTGAGTTTTTGACTTGAAGAAGCAGATGCACTAAGAACTCTTATCAAAAAGAATATGAGGACCTGACACAATTAGCTAAATAAGTACAGTCCTGGGGAGAAAATGCCAGGTAATAGAATACTACAGTCCTGGGCAGCAAATGCCAGGTGACAGTGTACCTTTTCATTTGGGAGAGAAAGGTTCTAACCAAACAGGAATCAATAACTGGAAACTGAAGCCACCCACCTCCAAATTAGAATTAAAGCACAGAATTTAAACAGTTAGAATAACTAACATTCTCTATCTTTTCATCTTGGGTTTTTTGAAACAAACTGTTCTCAGGGGAAAATTAGCATATTTTCTATGAGGGCAACTGGGTAGAAATCTAAGACTAGATAAGCTGAAGATTTTTTGCAGGTTGCAAAATCCTTATTAAAGAAGTGCTGTGCCTTAACTAACAGAAACAGTAACATTAACACATGAAACTAAAGGGCAATCCAGATTTTCCAGCACACAAATATGTCTTTTTGTGTAGCTAATGCTAAAGGTTCCCTTATCTGTAGTCACGATACTAAAAACAGAGATTGGGAGGATTACCTCCATCCATCATACACTCATGAGACAAAACCAAATATTTGAGCCTGAAATTAATCCTAATACAGAGAAAGTGAAAATAGTTAGATTGTTAACAGGAATCATTCTGGGTAGCTAAAGAATCAGCACATAAATTGTGTTTCATAATTTCCAGCTTTAAACTGCTAAGTACTCATTTAGAAAAAGAAAAAATCCTCTATCCTTAATCCTAAGGATGAGTCCTCTGTCCATGTGGAAAAGGACTGTGCCCTTATAAATATGTCCAAATTTTCTAATCAAAATTCCTGTCAAAAGTTCTTCTAAAATCAGCTCAGGTTCTTGAGTTAGATAAAAGCAGAACAAAGAAGTAAATTAAAGTTTGACAATTTTCCAGCATGAGACTGAAATCTGAACTAAGTTACAATAAAGTTTCTCCAAGAGTGATAAGGGTGCAGAATGACAGCTGATTTATTCTGTTTTGATCTGGGGCTAACATAACCAGGTCTGTGGGAAGAGAAAGGGGATCAGAAAATTGAACACAGTGGTTCTGATATTCATAATAGGTATGTATAAACATGCTTCTGCAAATGAGGTTATAACCACACATTTCTGGAAGATTTTTGATATAAATTTGAAAAGAAACTTTCATACTAACTGCATTGTACATATTTTAAAGAGTCCTTCATACTGTCTGATTTACAAGTTGAATTTGGATATTTTGTTCAAGGTAATTCCTTCCTGGAGGAAAAATTAGTACAGTTAAGGACATTCTTAATCTTATGTTAATTTAAAAGTATGTCAATTATTAAACCACAAAAGTCAGGGTTAGTTTGCCTTTGACTTTAATACGTTTTTCTGAGGCTCCTGATGATTAAGAACTGTGAACATCAACTACACTGAGAAAGACTTGAGGGAGCAGTCTGTCTTACAAAGGGGAATGGGAAAGTAGTCAACTGACTGGGGTCAAGGAGGGTGATATAGCAGAACTGTGCATATCTCAGGCCTGCTGATGGGTATAGGGAAAACCTGGGGTATTATAACAGATAGAGATGCCAAATTGGATGTACTATCAGATGAGGAGAGAGAAGAGGTTAAAAGAGAAGATACCACAGAAAGCTGGTTTGTTTGAATTCATACTGACATCAGGAGCTTAATTCATTTTGAAGGGGAAAATTGTGGTATTATTTAGTTCAGCTTCTGCATTTTAGATATATTAGTTGAATAAGTTAAACACCTTATATAAAAAGCATGTAATTATTTTGAGTTTTGTCTATAAAAGAGGCTTCTTCTTTGGCACAGCAGATGTAAGCAAAATGTTCCCCGGTTTAGGTTTTATAAGAGACCTGGGGAACATTTTCTCAAGAAAACAACCTTGGGATAAAGTGCTGAAGATTTTTATATGTTTTTTCTCCCAAAATACCAAAAAATCACTATTAAAGGCTGACAAACCCGGCTGTTACAATATCTTATATTAACTCATTGACCACGTCTTCTTTCTCTGAAAAAAAATATTACTTTCCTATTAATTCTGAATCCAAACCTTAGCATCTATTTTCCCCTCTTAATTTTTTACTCTCACTATTTTGTCATTTTTATTGTCACTATATAAGAGAGAGCCTGGTCCACAGACAGGTTCATTTTTTCCACAGTTGCAGAATCCAGACACGTTCTGTTTTGTGTGAACTAAGAGATTTGTTTACAACAAGAAATTTGTGGTTTCCAGGTATTAATTAATATCTGCATACCGTCTAATGTGCTTCAGTTTTCATCACAACTAAACAGATAACATAGTTAACTGTAAAGCAAATTTCACTGCTCTCACAGTCTATATTTCCTTATGTGCAGAGCAGAGAATAACACAATTTATTATAAATATAATTTATCTTTTAATGTACATGGCCAGTTTCCAGTTAATGTTTACCATTACCCTGTTCTAGTTAACAAGTAAGACACTGAATAGAATCATCTTACTGTATACTTTTCCTATAAATTACACTAGAGGACTCTTTTCCACTCACCTACACAGTAGTATAAGCACTCAACAATGAAAACATGAAATGGATTCTATAAATGGACTTCTAATGTATAAAAGAATGTATATTGCCTGAAAAGCTTAGACACACAGGGAAAGCATCTTTCCAGAATGTGATAAAGTCTTTAGAATTAGCTCATAGGCAAAGATGCAACTAACGTTTTTTACAGTTCTTCCCATGAAATCCTCTCAAAATATAATAGCAAAGCTTTGAGACTTTAGTTGCACTTGCAGGCCTTGTTATTTCTTAACCCAGTCTTTAAGTCTCCATGTTTTGGGCACGTGACACGAGAAGGGAAGGAAATACGGGACAGGAGCTATATGATGTGAGGCAGACTTGGGAACAAAGGCAAGGCTACAGTATCAGGCTGTATCTAGGAAGAGCTCAGATTCAGAGAGCTCCAGGTGCTGCAGCACTGGTAGAGCTCTGGGTGTCAGATGCAACCAGCTGGTGAGCCCATCAGCTGTGCCTGGCCCTGGGCCATGGCACGGCCCTGGGAATGTCTCAGTTGTCAGATGTGGACAGCATGAGACCTGACAGATTTTCTCCTCCTGCAAGATGATGCTGTTTCATACTTCAGAGATCAATCTTGCATCCACTACTATCTGCATTTATTTATTCATCCAGTCATTTATGCATTTGCTGACTCTGGCTTCAGTGGAATCAGAGTCGGATCAGATTAATTTCTCATCTGAAGAATTCAGATGAGAACTCTTAAATGTGCCTCCTTTTCCACTGTTGAAGTAAAATGTTACCTATCAAGAAACTGGGAATACGTACATCGTCAGACAGAACTGCACATGGTAGGAATCCAGAAGAATGGCAGGCTGTCTAGTCCTCTTCCCTTCCTCTTTACTGGCTAAGGCTGCCAAACTCAATAGCCAGTGAAAACAAGACATTAAAATACTATCACTGACTTAGAAGTACTATCAAACCCATACAGTGTGCGCTTTGCACAAGCTCATTTTCCACAGACAGGAAAATCAAAGAATCCAATAATAATGGAAATATCATCTGGGAGAAGGAGAGGAAAGGGAGGCACAAAAGAAAAGAAGGTCCTCTGCTAGGAAGCAGAGAGAAGTTGGACTCAGTTGTAAGTAGTCACATTCCCTTGGTAGAAACAAAGTAGATCAGACTAATTCCTCTCCCTGCACACAGTCAGGCATTCAGAGACACAAAGGAACCTGAAAAAACTTCCTTGCCAGAATTTTTAAAAGGTGAAATAAATGAAGTTTCTCTGCAATCTTTGTTGTCCCTGCACTCTTCTTGGTCAAAGTGCCATCAAAGAAAATAACTACTTGGTCTGTGGAACAATCATAGCCCACTTCTCTTTTTACAAATTACATTAATAGATAAATTGAGGCAGGGAATGACTAAGACTGTAATTTGCTCTTTAGTCATCAGCTACCTCATGAGAGTCTAGACTGCAATAGAGTTGCCATTTATGTTAGGGATTCAGCCATCATACATAAAATACCTATGCATCATCCTTTTTAGACGAGACAGAAAACTTGTTAAGTTTGGTGTATCTTGCACCTTAAGGGATGGCAGAGATATTTTGGAAAGAACTGGAGCTCTGCTGTCCCTCCAAGAGTTCATCTACACCATTGCTTCAACGATTTTAACTACCTGAAGACACAGTCTGTACATACTTGTGCTCATTTTATTTGGTGTGATATTAAACTTCTTAGTGTCCTGCTTGTACTTGCTGAAGCCTGTGCTGGTCTTTCTTCACAAAGCACCAGCTGCAGCTCGGAACACCAATACTTGTCTTCAAGGTCAGAGGGGCAATTGATAAGCCTCTGAAAATATCCAGAGATCTGCTACAAATGGCAGTGCAGGCAGGGTGTGCAGGGAGGGTGTTGCCATCTGCAAGTATGTCTACACTTCAGGGAAGTGTTAAGGGCCCTACATCTCTGCCACAACAGTGGGCAGTCAGCTCAGAACCAAAACCAGCCTATCTACTGAGGCAGCCCCTGAGAAGACGGATGCTTCCACCCAGACAGAATTTGGTAAGGAAGAAGATGTCAGTACAGTTGGTAGCTTGCAATGAACCCACAGATACTTCTACCAGAGAAAAGGCTGTTACCCACACAAAGTGTGCACGGGTTGATTACCTATTGTGGCAGGTGACTGAATTACAAAAGAGAGTTAATAGGCTGTGCAGTATTAGAGGAGCTGAAACAGATATGTGGCTTCAGAACCATACACCTACAATGGATACCACTGAGTGTAAGACACCTTGGACCCTGGCAACCCACAAAAACAGGACTCCAATTCAACCTTCACACTCCAACATCCAGACCAAAACCTGAGATGATTCCTTAAAGGCTTCAGACGTCCTTGAGCAAGGCCAACAAGGAGAACCTGCACCAGCAGCCAACTGAGGTTACCATAAAAAGAAATGCCAAGTGATCATAGTGGGTGACTATCAAGGGCTAATGAAGGGTGCTGACCAGCCTGAGTCACAAGAAGTATACTGCATACTAGGGGCTAACATCTGTGGTGTTGCCCAGAGGGTACCCCAACTTGTCAAGAGCATAGGTTACTATACACTACTACTTTTTCATGTGGGTATGAAAGATGTTGCAAGCCAAAATATAGGCAGGATCAAGGAAGAGTATATAGACCTGACAAGACAGGTGAAAAACATCATTGCCCAAATCATCTACTCATCTAGTCTATTGATTAGAGAAATGGGGACAGCAATAAGCAGGCACATAGTGCAGACGAACATCTAGCTTCATGGCTGCGTTTTGGCTTTTATGAAAATGAGTAGTACTTTAAAGATTGTAGCCTGTTAGGGAAGGATGGGATCCACTTGTCTAAAAAGGATAAGAGAATCTCTGGCAGCTGGTTGGCCAGTTTGGTGAGACAGACTTTAAATGGAAGGACTCAGGGCAGGAGGTCCAAAGTGGCATTACACTCTTACGCCCTTTCTTGATTACCTCTCAGAAGTGAAGTGCCTTTACACAAATGCTCAAAGAATGGTGAATAAACAAGAAGCAGAAATCTACTTCCAGTGTGGTCAAAGTGCCATGATCTCATTTCAATTACAGAGGCATGATGGGATATCTCACATAAGTGGAATGTATCACGACTGGCTATGTATTTTTTAGAAAAGACAGGTCAGTGTGGCAATGTGGTAGAATGTCTTATTATGTGACAGCAACTGGAATGTATCAAGCTCTACTCAGAGACAATGTGTCTTCTCTCAACAAATGAGTTGAGAGCTTAAGGATAAGAATTAAGGGACAGGCTTATACATGTGACACTGTTGTGAGTGTTTACTACAGGCCACCTGATCAGGAGGAGGAAGTTGATAAGGCTTTCTCTGGGCAGCTGGAAAAAGCCTCACAGTCACAGGCCCTGGCTCTCTTGGAGGACTTCAACAACCCTGGTATTTGTTGGAGAGACAACACAGCTCAGCACACACAGTCTAGGATGTTCCTGCAGACTTTTTTATGTAAGTGGTGGAGGAACCAACAAGGAAAGATGCGTTGCTGGACCTCATATTAACAAACCAGGAGGGACTGGTTGAAGACATGTGGGTTGGGGACAGCCGTGGCTGTAGTGACCATGAGATGGTGGAACTCTGGATCCTGCATGGACGAAACAAAGCAATAAACAGAACTGGAACCCTAAACTTCAGGAGCGCTAACTTTGAACTCTCCAAAGATCTACTTAGGGGAATCCCATGGCTTAGAGCTCTAGAAGAGAAAGGGATCCAAGGTAGCTGGTCAATATTCAAGAATAATTTCCTTCAAACTCAAGACCAGTATATCCCCATGATAAAGAAATCAGGCAAAGGGGACAGGACATCTGCATGGATGAGCAGAGAGTTTTGAATAAATCTCAAATGGAGGAAAGAAATTTATGGAATATGGAAGAAGGGACAGGCCACATAGAAGGACTATGGGAACATCATCAGAGCATACAGGGACATGAATAGGAAAGCCAAGGCCGACTTGGAATTGAGTCTGTCAAGGGATATCAAGGACAACAAGAAGGGCTTCTACAAGTACATCAGCAGCAAAAGTAAGATTAGGGAAAATGTAGGGCTGATACTGAATCAGATGGGTGTTCCACTGACAGAAGATGCAGAGAAGAATGAATTACTGAATGCCTTCTTTGCCTCAGTCTGTTCTGCTGAGAATGACTCTCAGGAGTCCGAGACCTCTGAGGCAAAAGAAGGCTGAAGAAAGGAAGACTTCCCTTTGCTCACAGAGGATTGGGTTGGAGATCAGCTAGACAGACTTAATAAATCCGTGAGCCCTGATGGTATGCACCCAGAGGTGCTGAGGGAGTTGGCAGATACTGTTGCTAAGCCACTCTCCATCATCTTTGAAAAATCATGAAGGAGACATGCCCAGTGACTGGAGGAAGGACAACGCTACTCTCATCTTCAAAAAGGGCAAGAAGGAGAACCCAGGAAACTGTTGGCCAGTTAGCCTCACATCATCCCTGGAAAGGTAATGGAACAGATTGTTCTGGAGGTCATCACCAAGCATGTAGAATAAAGGAAAGTCACTAGGAGCAGTCAGCATTGATTCACCAAGGGAAAATCACGCTTGACCAATCTGATGGCCTTCTATGATGATATGGCAGGATGGATCAACAAGGGGGGAGGCAGTGGATGTCGTCTACTTCAACTTCCGCAAGGCTTTTGACACTGTCTCCCATAACATCCTAGGTAAGCTCAGGAAATGAATGGACAGTGAAGTGGATCAAGAACTGGCTGAATGGCAGAGCTCAGAGGGTCATGATCAGAAAAGCAGAATCCACTTGGGGGTCTGTAGTCAGTGGTGTTCCTCAGGGATCAATATCGGGTCCAGCCTTATTCCACTTGTTCATCAATGACCTGGACAAAGGTATAGAATGTACCCTCAGCAGGTTTGCTGATGATATGAAACTGGGGGAGTGGCTGATCCACCTGAAGGCTGTGCTGACATTCAGCAGGACCTTGACAGGCTGGAGAATGGGGCAGGGAGAAACTTAATGAGGTTCAACAAAGGCAGGCATTTGGTACTGCTCCAGGAGAGGAATAACCCCAAGTACCAGCACAGGCTGGGAGCTGACCTGCTAGAGAGCAGCTCTGTGGAGAAGGACCTGGGAGTCTTGGAGGACGAGTTGACCATGAGCTGGCAGTGTGTTCTTGTGGCCAGGAGGGCCAATGGTATCCTGGGGTGTCTCAGGAAGAGCGTGGCCAGCAGGTCAAGGGAGGTGACCCTTCCCCTCTGCTCAGTCCTAGAGAGGCCACATCTGGAGTGCTGTGGCCACTTCTGGGCTCCTCAGTACAAGAAAGTCAAGGAGCTACTGGAGATGCCTGGCAGAGGCCACAAGGGTGATGAGGGGTCTGGAGCTTCTCCCTTATGAGAGGGACTGTGGGAGCTGGGCCTGTTTAGTCTGGAGAAGACTGGGAGGAATCTCATCAATACATACAGATGCCTCAAAGCTGGATGTCAAGAGCATGGTGCCAGACTGTTTTCAGTGATGTTCAGCAACAGGACGAGGAGCAATGGCTATAAATTAAAACACAAGAAGTTCCACCTCAACATGAACTTCTTTACATTGGGAGTGGCAGAGCAGTGGAACAGGCTGCCCAGGGAGATTGTGGAGTCTCCCTCTCTGGAGACATTCAAAACCCACCTGGGTGAGTTCCTGTGTCACCTGTTCCAGGTGACTGCCTTGGCAAGGCGTTTGGACTGGATGATCTCCAGCAGTCCCTTCCAACCCTAACAATTCTGTGAATCTGTTATCTCCTATGCATGTGTAAGAGGATCTCAATCTTGATTTTGTAAGAGAATTAAGAAAATAATTTGGTTCCCTCAAATCCAAAATTCTCTTACTGCATTCAGAAACTTTCAAATCTCTGATAAGACTGAAAATGTAATAGTGAACATTTATATCCATATCAAGCTGTTCATTCCAAAAGAACCAGTTTTCTGTATAGAGAGAAGAATTAGTTAAATTAAATTGAATACTGGTGCTTCTGCAACAGAATGCAACAAATGTGCAACCCTACACAATAGTTAAGGACAGGCAGTAAGGAAGGATATTTTGCCCAGCTGAAAAAGCGTTGTCTGATTCATGAATATAGTCAAGTTGTGTTCCCTTTATATGGCCTTGATTTCCCTATCCAAGCAGCTGGTGCATGATAGTGAAATTCTGTCTTCACTTTTAATCACAAAGCGACTTTACTTTCAATCATAAATGCACTTTATTTTTCAATAAAAAAATAAGAAAGCATTGACATTTTCAAAATGCACAATTTATATCACAGAAAGGTTGCTTAATCATGTACTTTGTTGTTAGACCACTTTCATCTTTTAAATGTTTCTAAGAAACTGCTTTCATTTTAGTTTAGGGTGCAAGAGCATATAAATCTGCAGCCATGGTGCTGCTCAGAGTGAGGTCTGGTACAGGAAGCACCTGCTTTTAGCAGAAGTTCAAGCTGGAAATGAGAAGGTAAAGATCACCCTGGCTTTTAGCAGCTTTTATCCAATCACAGACCAGGCTTTTCTTAGCCCATGTTAATAATTATTATTTAAGCATGACAACCTCAGATAATTTTGCTTCCTTGCAGTAAATCTTCCTTGGATCTTGTGATACGGCAGCTCCTGTATCTAGGTCGTTATTCATTGTTATACAGCATAATGCCACTGAAGGATTAAGATGATATTAGCAAATGCATTATGAAGCCACAAGTAATCAAGCTTAATGTAGACTGAGATTTGGAAGTAGAAAATATTCAGACTAAGATGTGAGCAGTGTGTTATGGAAATGGTTTAATCTCTGGTTATAAGTAGTTAATATATGCTGAATTTTAACATCAGTGTGCAACTTCGATTAGAATCTCCTAAATACATAATCCCCATAGCAATCCTACTAAAAAATGGGAGCTTAATTGTCGCCTTACAGTCTAGTACCTTTCACCTTCACATAATGCTACCATGATGGCTTTTCAAAACAGCAAGAAGGAGAAGAAGAAAGAGAGAAGAAAATCAACCAGAAGATTTTGTCGGCAAGACACTTTAACATCCGTTTCAAAAGTCATAGATTACAATTTAAAATGGAAGTCCCCTTTTGAACAAAGAAGGAAAGGTTGTGAGAAAATACAGTTTGAAATTATTGATGTGTAAAGCCATACGTGATTGCATCTGTCCTATAGCTCCCCCAAATGCACCAAATGGATATTGCTGAAACCTCATGGAAATAAGTGCAAGAGATTTGACTACAGTGATTGTCATTACTGCTTAGGATGCTGGTTGATGTGTCTCAAATGGAATATCTGCTTTTCTCACGCAAGCCTACTTTATAGACTGTGTGTCAGATGGGCTGTATGTGTTCTGCTCTGATAACCCTGGAAACATGCAACAGTCATGCAAATTATAATTCTAGAAAAAGAAATAAAGTAAATTGACCATTGATAGTTCTTTTTCTTCCTTTATCCTGCTCTCTTGTATAAGCATCCAAGTGTAATGATTGTGAACTCAAAGAATTTCTGTTTCAATGCACTTGATCTTTGCAGGCAGTGAAGTTAGTGGGTTCAGCTTTAGGTTTTTATGGGGTTTTGTGTTGTTTTGATTTAATTTTTTTTCTCCCAGGAAGGACTATTTAAAAATGGTGACATGATTATTTCTTTTCTAGCATCAAAGTTTCTGTCTCTGTAGATATCTACTCAATGTTACACCAGACAAGAAAGCAACTGACCAAAAATACTGAAGCAAAAAACAAAAGCTTTAATTTGCCGGGAACAGTAGTGAAACACATGAGACACTCCATTTATTATTACAAACAGGCTCATATCTTGATCAGATAATCACAGCTGATCCATTTCTGCAATTTACATGTTGGTCTTGTCAGAACAAAAAAAAACCCTCAATATAACTTCCCACCCTCACTTCTACTTCAAGGCCTTTCTGGCTTCAAAACGAATCAGCCCTCTTATTAAATTACCTTCTCTGGGATTCTCAGAGAAATATCATATGCTTCCTTCATACAGTTTTTCAGAGTCAGGGTGCTGATGGCACTCAGAAAGCTCTTGCTATCTTTACAGATTATTTCTTCTTTCTTGATTTTGTATGTCAGAATTGATTCTCAAACATATTTATCTACATTTTGTTAATTGTAATTTAAAATTGTATTCTAAAGGGTATACATTTAGACTATAGTAATTTTGAAGGCGAGCAGTTATTTCATTGGGTTGTCACTCCTTCCAGAAATCAAACCCTCCCTGTCATATATAAATAGATTGCTTGATATACATGCAATATCCTGTCGGTGTCATGCACTCTTTTCTTTAATCTGACTGACATAGCACATAATAAAATGCTCACTTCAATATATGTCTGTTGCATTTTGCCTAATTCTGGGCTTAGTTTAATATTAGTCATGAATATTTCCTACAACTGGATATGAATTTGAATATATAAAAGGCACATTTTATGTTCATGCTGCTGCACTGGCTTCTCCCATATATTTTATTGCTTTCCTTGCTTGTGATGAATTAAGCCATCTGAAGAAAAGAAGAACTGGAAGCAACAGGGACATTGAGCCCGTTATCTTTATCCACAAGCCAGGTGTAGCATGTGAGAGGGAGAATTACATTCTTTGCACTTTATTTTCCGTAAGTAACTCACAGCAGTGAGCTGGAGGGAGCCATATTCTCCAGTGGCCATGGCAAGAGGAAATACAAAATTCCAGCATAATAAATCTCGGAATTTTTTAGTATAAAAGTGCTTGATCACACTTATATCAGCAATGTTATTCCATATAATTTATATGGATTGTTTTCCAGGGGAGGCAGAAATTGGATTGACATTTTGTTTCTCTTCTGTTCTGCTGCACACCTAAAGAAATACCTTCTTTGGGTAAAAAGCTGTTTTTGATCAGTGCTCTGGATGCTTAGGTGTTTGTCAAGATTTCTTTATAAGTGGAAACTACTATAATGAACAGAAAAATGTTGTGATTTTTTCAAGATTCCTGCCAAGACACACATTCAGGTTTCCTTTAAGGAAGATTCAGTTCTGGATAACCAGTGAGGAAATCTTAATTATTCTATGTTATATAAAACCTGCCTTGCACAATAATTGCTTTTATTGTAATTGAAGACCAATGGGGATTCTGAAGATTTCCATCTTTTTGTTTGGTTTGTTTGTTTGTTTGTGTACAGATAAGAATTCATTTAACAGAATATCTTCAGGAAAATAAAATTATTGAATGTATTTTACTTCTGTTACTGGACTAGATACTTCTGCATCTACTTTTTCAGTTGAGAAAGAAGAATTAGGCAGCATGTTCAGAGACACATTTTTATCAATTTGTGATGTTTTCACCTTTTAGTTATTGGTCACCTGAAACACTTTGGTTTGGCTATTTGGTCACTGGAAACACATATGACCTAGGTGGTTTTAGCTTCTTGCTTTTTAAAGATCAGGAAATGAATTTTATTAAAAGAAACATAAGCAATTACTGTCGTTCCTGTGCTTTAACAAGTCAAATATGTTTGAAATACTATGGCATTTCTGGATTGCTATGCCACCTACTAAGACCTACATGTAGCCTTTTGCTCTTAGAAAGCCTATTTCACCATTTGGCAATAGACTGAACTTTTTTCACAATGCTTGAAATGTAATACAGTTTCAGCCTCTTTCAAAATGGCCCATGTTACCCTGGTTTTATTTTTCACGCAGAAGTACAGTCTATTCTGTCTACATATTGTGTGACCTTGCCTCCCTATGGATAGAAATGATGGAAAAAATGAACCACTGTATAAAACAGATTAGATGCCAAACCTAGTTAGATCTTGCCTAATCCTATAAAAGTATGTCAGTTAGGGACTTACTTGACCTACAGAAAAAAAAATCTGAAAACACTATCCTAGCTGGTTACTGATTCAGCTTTATTATACTGCAGCCACGGCTTTATTACAGCAGACAAAGCATGGTCATGCAAATTTAGCCCAATTTCCATCACCCTATGGCATCCACCCAGCAAGTTAAAACATACTTTTATTCAACAATGCAACCAACATACAGCAGATTAATTGCCAGAACAACACAGTGAAATCCAAACAGAAATTACTCCCTAGTTAGATAAGGCTTTTGAAACAGTGGCCCACATTGTTCTTGCTGAGAGATTCTGACATGCTTGAGAAGTTTTATGGCACTAATGATACTATTACAGTTGTTCTGCAAATCTCGAGTTACTTTTTTCCCATTGTCTTAATACCAAAGACTTTTTATATATAATTATTTTCAACATGCATCTGTCAAGATAATTAAATAATTTTTAGATCATTCTTTCTTCCTTTCTTTCTTTTAGAAGACAAATGATCAAATGTGTGTGTGTGCACAGAAAAAATATGGAAGAAACTTTGAAGGAAGGTTTCTCTCTCTAGCAGTAAACATATTGGACGTTACACGCTGGATTCAGTGTTATTTTGGTGAATGCTGTAACAGTCAAATTAGCTAACCTAAAGGGAATGAAAAAGGTGTTTAGAACTAGTGACAGTACTTCAAAAAATGAGGCTGGGTCAAGCACTATATGAGCACTAAAGTGAGTATGGAGTATAATAAAGCAACTTGGTTTTTTGAATAGCTGGGCACAGTATAGGTAAGCCTATTGTTCCCCAAAGGCTGCTTGCAGTTACTATTAACGCACTTCTGTGCTTTTACCAGAGCCTTCAGTAGCTGTGACAGTGCTTGCAAATGTGATGCTCATGACAAGTCTGTCTGCTTCTAAAGCATGTGAAGAAAGCCGAACACTTTTAATAATACTAATGGAGAGATTATCTTTAGCTTCTGATTTTTTTCCTTTTGAAAATAAAAGTGGGAGGTTTGTTTTAACACTCTGCCCTTTTCAGAAAGGTTGTAAGAAGCAATTGAGCCCCCTCTGCAAAAAGCTTCCCTTTTCAAGTTTACCACTTAATTAAAATACCACATTTTACCTCACTAGAAGGGAAGTCTTCACCACTACCTTTTAGAGAAATAAAAAATAAATATTAGCGGCAATCCTCTGTCAGTATAAGAGTGTTTCTGTTAGTTTCTATGCACAAAGGGATAATTATATACTTTTAAAGTCCCCATTAAAGAGCCAAAAACTGTTCTACAGCTTCTTTATAAAGATATCTGAATACTGCAGATAGCATTAAAGGCTACAAAAGTAGCCAATTAGACTGTATTAATATGCAAATTTCTGCAGAAAAGAATGTGTAAAATTTTTTGAGATTATTTAGGAGAGTAAAAGAAAGACTGGACTCATGGGCTACAAAGATGTTATTATGCACATACAGATGCACATATGTATGTTGCCTCTAAAGCACTAACAACACTCAATTTTGCTGCTATTTTTTTTTTTTAAAGAGTAATAAAAATCTCATGATTGCTTTTTTTAAAGGAAAATAAGTTATCCTGAGAAAAAAGGAATTATTTAAAATGCCAAAATAATAAGGATTTCACAGTGATTCAGTATATGTGTGTTATAGTGTGTTAGGGATCACATTTTCCAGACATCTCCTAATGCTTTGGTATACTACTATCCAGTTAAATGCATAACAGACCATGATTACCTACTCCCTCCTATATAATACCAGTCCATTTGCACTTGTTCTTTCCAGTATTTTGCAGTTCTCTGCAATATTTTAACCTTTATGCATGTTCTGCTTAACCAATTATTTAAAATTTACAACAAATTAAATCTAGTCTATCAGATGTAAACCCAAAATTTCCATTTTACTCATGTAACTATGTTGAAAAAAAGATAAGGATGTTGGACACTTTTTATAGATTTCCATCAAATATTGAAAACCAGTTGTGAATGTGTGACTGTGTGTCTCTGTCTGTGTGTTTATGCCACTTCTGTGCTCTTGCCATCAAGTTCAGTATGTTCTTCTTTAAAACTGAGCCCCACTGGGCTCTGTGCTACACTATGCAACATACAATCCAACACAACTTATCACGCTGTGACAGCTAATATTTAAAAAACACATGCGTATTTTGAGGTTTGATAACTGCTATCAATCTTGATAATGGGTATGGAATCCAAAATTCTGACAGGTACCTAGTGGAAGGGACATCCACTGTGAACAGCTAATGCTGAAGAAAATGAACAAGAGAGGCAGATAGTCTGTGTATCTAATTACAGATAAAACAAATTAATAATACAGAAAAAAAGCAATTAAAAATATCTACTGAGGTTTGCAAATTCAGAAAGGTTGTAAGCCTACCAAGACCACCTAGCTGGCTTTAATTGGACAGTCTGTTATTGAAGGGTTTGGGTCTTGCCTTATGGATTTTTTTATGGTTATATTTTCAGGAGTCCCAGTACAATTCAACATAGCACCTTAGTTTCAAAGAAACTGCCAACAAGGAATAGAGCAAAATGTGTAAATGCAGGGCTTTGATGCTTGGAAAGGCACTCTTAAGAGAGAGTTAATCAAGTTAGAGTGACCTCCAAAAGCAAAATTGCAGCACAAAGCATAATGGGTAATGCTATGTAAATTGCCATGTATGCAATCGGGATGTTATTATAGCAAGACCAAAAGGTGCTAGCTAATGACCTCTGCATTTGATCTCTGGTTTTCCTAGGGGCTGACAATATCTCTGGCTGAGACAATAGCCACAGCCTGCTGATGAGCATTGAGAAGGGTGGGACACCTGTCCACAGCAGCCTCAGTGGACCAGATCTAGGTGCTGCTAACTGACAGTGGGAATCACTGCTATGAAGTCATCCCTTAAATCAACACCATCTTAACCAAAACTGCTATTATTATTATTATTACTATTATTATTATTATTTTCAATTGGGTTACAATTATTCAAAAATTTATATTCTCTTCCTAGCAAGATCAATTTTTCAGAATAAATATGAACACATACAGGATGCTTGGAGGAAAAAAACCCCTAACACTTATTTAGTTTTCCTGCTCTGATTTTAATTCCTGAAATTTTGGGATTAACCAACAATTAATTCAAATCATTTACATAATTTTACATCGAAACAACTATTCCAGTACTTCGATTTCTTCTGCATACATAATGTATCATTTAAGGAAATAAAAGTGAAAATAGTTCTTATTTTATTTCTTCATTCTCTGTAAAATCTTCTGGATAATTTTTTTTTTATGAAATAAAATGTTTTACTGTATTTCCTATTTGATTCCTTAACTTCTGTTAATAGAAAGATTTAGTCTGATATGTATATTTGACTATATGCACATACATATATATAAATTATTAAATTACCAGAGATAATTATCAGAAAACAATTCATGTCTGTAGACAAAAGCAAGTTAATAATGTTGATGGTCTTTCAGTAATGCACCTATTTATTCATAAAAATTGATGACGAAGTTCCATTTTACTCACTATAACTGTTTTAGACATAAAAATAATTGCTACGTAAGCAAAACATTTTACTTATTCTTTAATGTTAAAATAAATAAGAGATTCTAGGATATTTAGTACACTATATTATTAAAAAAATTTGCTATAATAATTGTGCATTTCGCACTTAGGTTACGCTAGCGATTTTTTTATGCACTGTGGCATGGATTTTTTCTTTGAGGAATCCGATGCAAGGGTCCAATTCTGCTTACATTTAAAGAAATTGCTTCAAAAAGGAACATGATTTGATCTTGTAAGATGTAATATTATAGATGAAGGATTTCATTTTTAGGATCTGTGTTGACTTATATTATGTATGCAAGCCTAGATTTATTTTATGCCTCACTATTGGTTTAGCTCATGACAAAATGAATTAAACAACGAATAGGTTACAGATATTTCCCTGGGGATGAGGGTATTTGATCTTTTTCTCTATTTTCTACATAATATTAAAATCAACATCTCCTGAAACATGATAAATGCATTGTTTGCTTCAATATTTTTATTTTTTAAGAAATGCAGTATGTAGCAAAGTAGTGCTGAAGATGAACACCCTTTAATTAAACATGTTTACATATTAACATTTTATTTAAGTAATTTTTAGCACATTTTAGGCAAGATAACCCATGTGTATTTCTGCAGCCCTGATAATCCTCCTACACACAGTCAGGGAGAGACTGTAACAAAGGAATAGCAATACAAAACAGAGAACAATTCTGCTTGATTTTCCATTGCAGTCATTTTATCAGGGACAGGGAATATTTTACAGTCGTGTGCAGATGAAGGCTGCATGCATTCCCCAGCATTAAATTGTGGTAGAAAATGAAAAACCTAATAGCATTTTGATGTATTCCAGTTAGGTTTTCCATTAAGAGAAAAAGGTGATATGTTCACACCATTTGTCAGGAAAAGAAGAAATGAAGAAAATGTTGACAATTTCATTACACTCTGGTTATGGGGTGATCTGAACTTACCTATTACAAGATAAAAAAAAAAAGAAAAACTATTCAAGATATTATTAGCTGAAAACATTACTGTTTATAGTTACTTTAACTTCTGCTACAACAGTAGTTGATATAGCAGTATGAGCTGAAGATTTTAAAAGAGAGATTTCATATCATTCACAGCCTTGATAAAAAAACTTGTATCCCTTTGAATGACATAGCATCAAACCAGTCCCACACTGTTGAACAGTTCTCTGATAAACCTAGTCCTTCACAAATGTAACAGATGGTAAAAAAGTGCTTCTTAGTCTATTGCTCCTTTTTAAACCTGTATTTTTCAATATTTTTTTCCTACTACAGTTCTTCTCTTCTCTCTTCTCTTCTCTTCTCTTCTCTTCTCTTCTCTTCTCTTCTCTTCTCTTCTCTTCTCTTCTCTTCTCTTCTCTTCTCTTCTCTTCTCTTCTCT
>VZTJ01000388.1:80977-210425 GCA_013397795.1 Orthonyx spaldingii
TGGACATTTTCATACCAAAGTTTAAAAATTAAATGTGTATTTGCAGGGTGCAAGGGAGTTAAGCCATAGCTTCAATCTACCCAACTGAAAAAACTATTGTATAAAGTTCCACAGAACTTCATATTACATATAACAAAATTAAGAACAGATATTTGGGTGGAGCAGTGTTTATAGCTGAGCTCAGTGGTATTTCTATTATGTATCAGAAACGGCTCTTTGAGAAAATATATTTGGGAGACAAGCATATAGCAATGTCAACACAATGCATTGTGTAATTTCCTACCTGCAAGATACCTAACCAAGACTCATAAACTAAAATAAATTAAAAAAAAAAAAGAAAAAATAAAATAAACAAAAAAAAAAAAAAAATCAGTACTGGACTGAATTATCAGCAAATCACTGGCTTAATACATCTGCCTTCATTCTAAAATTTGGTGAAGAATTTGTCCAGCTCTTACACCACAGAAGTCATACTGAACACACACTTGTGCTTAAAATTTTTTTTAATTAATTGGTGCATATCAATCTAGTCCTGAAGCAGATATAAACCTGAAGGCAATGAGACCCCCACTGTAGAGGTTTCACACTTTTCTCTGTCTACTTTACCCTTCTTTGAGAACAAAGTCAGTTTGAGGGAATTTTTTTCTGATTAGAAAAGTATGAGTTTCTCTTACTGCTCTACCAAACTAACACCATGGATAATGCAAAAACAACTAAAATCAATTATAATTTCAGTGGATCCTGCATTTGGATATAACTTTGTAGTTGAACATAGCACAAAAAATTAAATATAATGACTATTTCTTCATAATTGTTTATGTGAAGAATCAGAAGATTTACTTTGCTAACTGTGCATAGAGGAAAATCCACAGAAGTCAATGATGAGTGGAAGGGCCCCATTTGATTTCTTGTGGTTTTTTATAAAGTTCTGGCAGGAGATAAATAACTTTGCATGTTAAGCATATGAAGAAAATAGGAGAATTGTATACTCCTGTCTTTCCCTTATTCTTTTGAATAAAGTTAGTGTGTAACTGCACTCCAAAGAATTATTTTCTTGGTGGAAACCATTTCAGAGGCAATCTACCAAAATGGAGCATTTGATGAGATAACATTATTGACTAAAAAGTTGCTAATAAAATGATTCACCCCTAATATTTACTTGTTCTAATTTCTTGCTGCTTACTGGACCTGATTGCACCCGGATACAATACAAGAAAAAAATATGTGTAGAAGAAATTGGAAAAGAGAGAAAATTATGCTGCCCAGTGACTATCCCTCTTTGGTTTGACAAGAAGGTGGGAAAGGGAGTTGCATCTGAAAGCTATGGACCTAGAGGCAGGCATACTTTAACAAAGAAACAGTCAAAAGCACTTGTCATACCATGCTACTAATCCTTAAAGCATTAAATATAGGTTGCTAAAGGAGACAGCAAAAATCTGCATTACTAAAATCTTTCATGCATTACTACAGATGTAGGTGGAACCAGTTGTAGCAGCCATTGTATAGTAAAACAGATGTGATTAATAATGCAAGAAAATAATTTATAGGTAACTCTTGAGACATATGCATATGGATTGACACCCAGTCTATTTGTGAAAAGATTGTGAGTCTTTGGAAAAATAAAAAATATGGAATTATGGTTTCTTCCTTTTCTTTAGTAGGCCAAAAATGATACACCAAGGAATTCCAGAGATCAGTGTTTCTATCTTCATAAAATCAATCTGCATTGCAATTTGCAAAAAAGGTTTAGTTAACCCAAAGTTAGACAGTTTGTTATAAAAATATCTATCACCAAGCAACACCCACACATGTTTTCCTTCCTAAAAGAACTCTCTAAGATAATCGTAACAAAGATTGAGAAAATTAAGAAAATACTGGATTAAGAAAATAGTACAATCACAGAACCAACAGCTATCCAATACCAAAGTTAAAGACTTTAATTAGCCTCACAATCACATACTTTCTTTTCACAAACAGTCATTGCCTCATTGAGAGATCAGGCAGGTGAGATCAGGCAGGTAACACCAGGCTTTAGGGATGAATCAAGATTTTTTTTAGGGATGAATCAAGGTAAGCAAGTATTCAGCAACCTGGCAGATCTCTGGAAGGAAGTTAATAGTGTTTGGTGAAGGTAACTGAATGTTGCTCCTGGATAATTACATTCCTTTGCCAGCAATGGGAAGGCCACAGAAACATGAAATGTTTCTTCTTCTGCCATCTGCATTGTCTGCAAACAGCTACAAACTCTCATACAAGGGTTTCTCTCTGTTAGCAAACTTTGAGGTTGTAAATGGAAACACATTGTCCTAAAGTGATTTTATGTTATGTATTTTATTCTATATATTCCATACCATCTGCCATGCTCAGAAATTAGTTTTTGTCCCTTTAATTCAGTCAGAGAGAGAGCTGGTGAGGGTTTTGTTTTGTTTACATATTTTCAGCTCCAGCAGCGGGACAGTGGAAAAGATAAGGGGAGAATTTGCACTCTGAGAGTCTCTCTCTTTTTCTTGGCTTCTAGCAGGGAGCGAGAGACAGGGAGTTTGTCCTTTGGTTTTGGCTTTCTTTTTTCCTCATTGACTGAAGCAAGAAGAACTTTACCTGGACTGTGGTTCCTTCTCTGGGATTTGTCCAGCAGCTCTCCGGTCCAAGATATCAGGACACCTGCCTGGGGCCCCCCGCCACCAGTGGCACTCCGGGCCTGGGCACCAGGCCTGAGCCCTGGAAGGACTGAACTTGACTGAGCCACAGCCAAGGAGGGATTTCTCTGACTTATTGACTCTTCAAAACAACTAGAGGTTCCTTTTGTTTAAACTATTCATTTTGTTTGCTAAATAAATAGCTTTTTCCACTTTTCACGAAGGAAGTTTTTCCTGAACCAGTTTGGAGGGAAAGACTGCTGAAATCTGCTCTTCTGAAGGAGACTCTTTTGAAGGTCTCCTCTCCAAATTTGGCTTAAACCAGCACACACGTGAAAGACTGGAAATATTGGAAATGCCATTTCATAGGCTAATTTAACTCTGGCGTTCGTGTTAATGCTGTGAGTGTAGGAAACTTATTCATAATTTTTGGTAAAGAAATGTAATTTCCTGCTACATTTCCAAACAGAAATTTATGTTGTGTTAGTGTGCACAGAGTCCATCACCACAGAGAGCTTTCAGATGACATGAGCACTGTCATCTGCCATTTGACCTAAAGCACATCACCACAATCAGCAGTATATTATCAGCCTCTACTTCATAAAGTGATTCATGCAGAGAACTGGTACTTCTTTCGTCATGTTTCACGGAGTGGGGATTGCAGTTTGTGGTTCAATGAGCAATTTTTTTCTTTCATTTTTCAGCTCAGAGCTGACTCAGTAGCTCCTTGTCTCTTTCCAACCTGTCCACTTTCTGGTCTTGACCATCTTCCTGCCAGCCAGTGTCCTTTTCAGGTTCAGTTACCATAGCAGGTTCCTGGCTTCAGCAGGGACATCAGCTTGTTATCCCAAACACTAGTGCCAGTGCTCCATGGTTTTGTCTTTCCAGGACTGTTGTGCTCTCTTGGGTCTCCATCTCTGCGTTGTTCCAACCTTTGCCTTGTGTTATGTTCATTCTCATCCTAAAATCCCCTTACCTCATTTCCTTTTTTTCCTTATTGTTCAACAAACTGTGGTTTCTGTTTATTTTTTATTTTCATCTCTTAGTGAGAATCTTTTTCAAATCTTTGGAAAGCTAGTAAGGTAGATATAGAAGAGATGTTTCATCTACTCTTACTTCTGAGTCTCAGTGACATAGTATCTTGCAGCAATCTGAAACAAGCAAGTTGCTAGGACATATATTCAATTTTGCAATCGCAAGGTAGAGTCTGACCATTACAAACCATATTTTCAGAGAATTTTGTTGACCATGTGTAAAGTGAGCTTTACACGCCTTCAGAAAAGACATATTATGGACAGCAAATCCTCCTATGCTAAATTTAAAATATTTTCTCAGAAATACAGGTACGACCCATATGTTGTGGATAACCTTAGTGGAAAAACTGCAGCTTTTAATATATGAATCTAACATGTTTTCTCCAATTTTATTCTGAACATTAATCAAATAGATTGCGCTGAATGTCTAATAGAATTTGAATGCAAAATTGATATTTGTCATTAAAAAAATATCCTGAATACTTAGTTTGGCAAAGTTCTATCTAACTGAAAATTGCAGCCTTTAATGGCAGGTTTTTCCTTCGCTATGAGTTTGACAGATTCCATACTACCTCTTCCAACTATTCCAACCATGCTCTAAATGTCAGACCACTTTTCCTGTGCCTGTAGTAGAAAGAGGTTTTTTTCAATGAGTGCAGGTTGACCTGAGCCTCAACAAGGTGTTTACATTGTATGTTGTTTCCTCTCCCCCTCTGGATGGTTTAGGTTGTCCTTCCCACCAGATGAGGTCCTGGGGCAGGTGGTTTTTTGGAGTGTGTTCACATCCTCTCTTGGAAGACGCTTCAAATAAAAAATAGTCTTGTGACAATTGCACCAGCAATTAAACAATTGAATATAATTTAATCTGCATCTCAATGGATTAAATAACTCAAATTCAAGCACGGAAATGATCAACAATGATATTAAAGGAATGATCACATTTAAAGTCATTTTTTTATTCATTAAAGTACCTTGGACATTCTTGCTTTACTCTGTCGTTCCTTATACAATGAAACTTTTTCTAATATGTGTGATAGAGTATTAATCCACTGGAGGATTCTACTATGGTTGTTATATATGTTTGCATCCTGAATGCATCTGGCTACCTCATAAAGAAAATAAATAAAGGATTTGTCTTCTTTTGCTTCCTTGAGACTAGCAGGATAACTGCCACTTGTTTCCTGCCTCTGAGCTTTTTCTTCCTCTTTGTGTGGTTGTGAGTGATTGCTAGGCTAAAAGGTGATGTTGCGCTGTATTCTCAAGGCTGGGATATTTGCGGTACCGCTGCTGAGCTCGGACCTGAGACATGGACTGGCTAAGCTTTTGGTAACTCTCTGATATTTGACTGGAAAGTTATGTAGGGAAATCAGTAGCAACCAGTCACCACCTTTACACTTTCACTTGGGCGATTTAATTCCCCAAGCAGACATCAGTAAAGCAGGGTATGTGTTCTGGGTTGGATTTTTCAGGGGAATTTCTTCCCATCTGTCATCTGCAAAAGATGCTGGGAGAAGAGGGGGAGGATGAATAGGAGGTAATTGAGTTAAGAAAAGATGTGGCCCAGTGCCTTGGCATACCATTGGAATGGTTCTGGGAGAACAGGGGAAGCAGAGTGGTTTTGGCATATTCTTAGCTGGGGGGGTTGGGCAATTTTTGCCCAGCTTGGAGGGGAGATGGTTGTGGTGCTTGGTGCTGGACTTCTCCTACTCAGGGGGACTCACTGCACAGAAGAGCCTTCCTTACCACTGGTGGGCTAGCTGCTGGTGGACTGGGACTTTTTCAGCACCTGCCCTCACCAAGAGAGACCTCGCCATCTCATAGGTGTTTCAGGGGAAAACTTCCTCACTCCCTCTGGAGGAAGCATCTCCCAGCTGCTGACTGGAACCTTGGCTGCTGCTGCCATCGCCAGGATACTGCACCAGACACAGGAGAGCCAGTGGAGTCACTGCAACCCCTCTGCCTCAACACGAGCTATCAGCACCCAGCCAGCTGCGGTGTAACTGCACTAAAGGGGAAATTGCTCGACAGGCAAGAAAAGGCTGTTATTGTTTTTTCCTGTTTTTTTTTCTGTTGTTGGTCTTTTGTTGTTGTTTCTCTGTCTTGTTATTTGTAAATATGTATATATACCTATATCTTTGCCTGAAAGCCTGGTAATTTCAAAGTTATAATAATTTGGAGGGAGGGGGTAATTTTTTCCTTTCCAGGAAGGTTCCCGCCTTCCTTGGCAGACACCTGTCTTTTCAATTGGGACAGTATGCTATGTATATTTTTTTTCATACACTATCAAAACTAAGTATCAGACTTAGGCTCTGGGTGTGTATATGAGTTTGATCAGAGACCAAGTCAGTGAAATCCATCATAATGCTTGATTTCTACATCTGTTGAAGTTCACTAAGACCTTTGGCTTTAGACACATCACTTTCTTAATCTGTATCTCAAAGAAATTGTTAGATACTGCTCCTTAAATAGATAATTTAATCAGAAAAATAAACTTGTTATGCCTGGTAATGCAGGGAATATGAAAAATACATGAGGAGAAATTTTCTTTCTGCAAAACTTCAAACTAGAATAAACCAGGAAATTTCTTCTTCATTCTCCATTATATTTTCTTCTCTTACAACTAGATCTTTGCAACTAAAAAGCAAAGAAAATTTAATCTATGTGTATTTTAAGACCCCACATGGAAATGTGAAAAAACTCACCCACTTAACTATTATTTATGAAAAATGACTTTGTGGTGTCTTAATGCTTCTTTTTAGGGAACCATTTGGATTATTAGCTCACACTTAGTGTTTTATTTGCCATGTACACCTCAGCATCAACTAATCAGACTTTATTCTTGAACACTCTGAATTGCCTGTAGCACTTCATTTCAGCAGGCAAACTGACTCACGTTGACAGGAAACAATATGAGGCTTTCTCCGAAGGGACCATCCCATAATATCAATACGAGTATGTAGTCATTAGCTAGTCAGGGAACATCTAACAATTACATTAGTCAAAGCACTTTACAACATTTAGTTTTGTAGAGAATCTGAGATTCCAGCTCTTAAGCTATGCTAAGCATAACAACCAAACATAACAACACTGTTTTGTTGTAAAAGAATAATAATTTGGGGAAAATCAGGTTGTCTAACAAGATAAACCCATTTTACAATTTTCTTACATATATTTGTCTCATGAAATAAACATTTTAACATGGTTTTCCTTTTTTAATTCTAAGGGTAAAATGACAGAGGAATAACCTGAGTAAGGATGGATAAAATTATTTGCATAAAAAAGGATAAGCAGTAACAGAGATCCAAAAACATCTTACTTCACCGTAAGAGCACTTACTTCCTACAAAAGCACCGTGAGTTAATAAGGGACAATGTTTTTATACAAAACAGTCTGAGAATATGCATGTATAAAAACATTAATATTTAAATCTCAATAGCAGCATGTATTATTAAGCATTTCTACTCTTTCTGATAGAAGGCCTTGGAGGCTTCATACCATTGAAAAAAAAATAACATGATCTCAGGCTTTCATTTAGGAACCTGTGCAGCAGTCCCAAGCCTCGTCATGACCCAGAAAGCCCTGGAGCCAACCAGGTGGTGCTGGGAGCAACTGAAGGAGATTTAAAAGTCTCCAGGGGCCACAGGTGTCTCAGAGGGTGGCATGTCAGTGAGGGTGTGGCACGCCAGTGAGGGCGTGGCATATCAGTGAGGGTCTGGCACCTCTGTTTGCACTGCAGTTTATTTGGCAGGGTGTGCAGGAAGGACTCCTCTTTGCCCATCCAGGAGGAGCCAATAGAGGCAACAAACAGACTCAGTAGCTGGTAAGGAAGAACAAAGAGATCTTTTTAACCCCAGTCTTATTAGCATACTATTTTAAGCTTGACATGCAGTCAAGCTCAATCCCTTGTAGCTGAGGGAGTCACTGAACTAGTCAAGTAAGAGGCCTCCAGCCAGACAGTCCTGCTGTTGGTAGATGTATCTCTCCAGATCACAGATTGCCAGGAGTGCCTGATGCCTCTTTGCAAGACTGGGTCAACAGACAGTTGTTTTGCACGTGTGCTGGATGGAAGAGCTGTGTTGCCAGATGAAGGAGCTACAGGAAGAAGTGAACAGGCTAAACAGTATATGAGCAAATGAGAAAGAGATTAACTGGCTATTTTCAAAGATGCTACAGTCTCACTCTGGAAATCTGGAGTGCTCTGTTGGACGGTTACAGGCTCTTCAGGAGGGATAGGAAAGACAGAAGCAGTGGGCAGCATCGTGTGTAATACAAGGGTTAGAATGTATGGAGTTCACAGCTGACAATGACAAAATTCAGAATCTCTGGATGAGAATTAAGTGGCAAACAAATAATGTGGATGTCATTGTGGGAGTCTACTATAGACTTCCTACCCAGGATGATGATGCCAGTTCTTTGAGGAACTAAAGGACACTTTCAAGTCAACTGCCCTTGTCTTTATGGGGGACTTCAGCTCACCAGAAATTAACTGGGAGCATCACACAGCTGGTAAAACCTGGGCCAGAAGATTCCTAAAAAACCTGGATGACAACTTTACAGAACAGGTTATAAAGGAGCTGACTTGGAAAGATTTCCTCCTTGATCTCCTGCTTCTCAGCAGAGTGGGTCTTGTGGGCAAGGTGGAGATTGGCATCTTGGCCACAGCAACCCTGAAGTGATTGAGTTTAAAATCCCTGTTGACGGAAGGAAAAGTGCATGCAAATCCTCAGCTCTGGATATGAGGAGAGCAGACTTCTGACTGCTCAGAAAATTAGTAAGTGAGGTCTGTTGAAAAAATGTTTTTGTAGATGCTGGGGTCCATCAGTGCTGATCACTTTTTAAAAATCACCTCCTAAGGGCACAAGGGCAGGCAATTCCCAAACTGGGAAGTCAAGCAGGTGAGGCAGAATGCCAGTTTGTCTGAAGAGGAATGTTCCCTTGGAAATAGGGCAAGAAAGAACAGTGTATGCCCAGTGAAAGCAAGGTCAGGTGACATGGGAAGCATACAGAGATGTTGCTTGCCACTGTAGGGAGAAAATTAATGCAGCCAAAACTCAACTGCAGTTGAAGTGGGCCAGAAATGTGGGTGAAAATAAAAAGAGGTTTTTTCAACTATATCAATGGCAATAGACAGTGTAAAAATAACATTGACCCATTACAGAGTGAGAATGGTCTCCTCACAAACAGGGACAGAGACAAGGCAGAGGTGTTTAATTTTTTGCCTTTGTCTTCACTGTGAATGATGGACCAAGGGAGTCTCAGTGTCCTGAGCTGGAAGACCATGATTGTGAGAATTATCAATTCCCAGTCGACCCTGAAAGTCAGGCTCTGCTGCTCCAGTTGGATCCCTACAAATCTATGGGGCCTGATGGGATTCATCCAAGAATCCTCAAAGATCTGGCCGATGTCATAGCAAAACCTCCCTTGATGATTTTTTAGCAATCTTGGGAATCCAGAGGGGTCCCCACTGACTGGACACTGTCAGCAGTGCCCTGGCAGCCAGGAGGGCCAGCCATATCCTGGGGTGTATCAGGCACAGCCTTGCCAGCCGGGCAAGGGAGGGGATTGTCCTACTCTGCTCTGCGCTGGGGTGGCCTCACCTTGAGTGCTGCATGCAGTTTTGGGCACCACAATGCAAGAAAGATAAAGAGCAGTTAGAAAGCACCCAAAGGCAATAAAAATGGTGAAGGGCCTCGAGGGGAGGCCATATAAGGAGAAGCTGAGGCCACTGGGTTTGTTCAGAGTGGAGGAGGAGACTGAGGGGAGACCTCATTGCAGCTTACAACTTCCTTGTGAGGACAAGAGGAGGGGCAGGCACTGAGATTTTCCCTGTGGTGACCAGGGAGAGGACCCAAGGCAATGGCCTGAAGTTGTGTCAGGGAGCTTTAGGTTGGATATTAGAAAAAGGTTTTTCACCCAGAGGGTTGTTGGGCACTCGAACAGGCTCCCCAGGGAAGTGGTCACAGAACCAAGCCTGACAGAGTTCAAGTGTTTGGACAACGGTCTCAGTCACATGGTGTGATTCTTGGCCATGGTACTGTGCCAGGCCAGCGGTTGGACCTCATGGTCTTTGTGGGTCCCTTACAACTCTGCATAGTCTGTGATTCTGTAATATTGCTTGGCACGAAGCCATGTGCCTTTAGGAGCTTTAACTAGTGCAAAATGTTGCAGCACATCTTGCAACACTTCTAAAACTGGTCTCTACTCTCTACATCAGTGTCCCAGATTGCTGAGACAAGAATATGGCCTCACTCTTGTTATCTTGGCATATGACATAGTGAAGAGTTTTTAAAGCTTATGATGGCTG
This sequence comes from Orthonyx spaldingii, assembly GCA_013397795.1. Classification (NCBI taxonomy): domain Eukaryota; kingdom Metazoa; phylum Chordata; class Aves; order Passeriformes; family Orthonychidae; genus Orthonyx; species Orthonyx spaldingii. The sequence goes on from VZTJ01000388.1 coordinate 90,952, forward strand.
AGAGTGGCCAAATAACATTCTCTGGGTTGAAAAAAAAAGATCTTTCACAGGATTTAGATGCAGGCTGTGGAAATAATCACTCAATGACAAAAAGATTATTACAGACCCCACCATATTCTGTATCAAGTGCAAGAAATTATAGAAAATGTTTGCCCTTGCATAAGCACCTAGCAAAAAGTTAATTTAAAAAATCCTAGCAAAAGTTAATACTGCACTTCAGATGCAGTATTAACTGACCAAAGATATGTCAGTGCCAGCAGCAACATTGTTGAAAGCTGCTCAGGTATTTCCTAATAAAGTCAGCAAGAAAACATGAAATGGTTTCTACTCAACAGAGATCCATGAATCCCATAAAAGTAAGCCTTACAAGTCAAGATCTAAATGCGCTCCTCAACGTTTCACTAAGGTGGTCTGGGACTCAGATATAAGCTATTTAGAAATGCTGACAACACACTAGTACATACTCTTATGCAATAGCATGCTGAAGCACCTACTGTATTTGTGACTAAACATAATGCTGGAAAAGAAATCAGATGGCAATGTGTTGAACTGATTTAGATATGTACACCACGAGCAAAATGCCTGGCATTTCTTCACAGGTAGACATTACACAAATTCAGGTTTTGCCAAGAACAATTTGCGCTATACACAGCCTTAGAAACACCTCGCAGGACTTCAGTGCTGCTGTTATCTCTTGCCTGCCTAAAGGCTCCCAAAGTAGTAAAAAAATGCTCTGCCAAGCTGATGATGAAGCATTGTAAAAGCTATGATGGGTGAGTTGAAAAATGCTCTTAGTTTCAGCTGGGAGCTTACAGTTTGATGTAAACCACATGGAGACCATGTAGACCTATGTATTATATGATAAACCCTTAAAAGTCTCAATTCCAGCATCTTGTGTATTTCCAGATTCACTGGAAAAGTCTTTAAAATGCAAGAGTTGTACTTCAGAGACGGAAATTTTTTCTTCAGTTTCTTGCCGAACTACTTTGAGTTTTTGCGTGTGGCATTATTCATATTATTCTCTTCCCTTTTCTTTTTGATAGCGATAGCATAAATAACTCAAATATTAATGATAAGGAATTCCTTAATTTTTCAGACTTGTTCTTATTTTCAAATAAAGAGGAAAGTATTAAACATTTTTAAGTGGAGATTATTGTTCCCAGAATTACAAAATAATTTCTTATGATTTATCATTTTGCTTCTACTTCATGGCACCAAGAAATAAGGGATTGGCAACAGAAGTAAAAGAACTACTGGTTCTTAAAGAATTAGAAAAGCTTCTGCTTCATTTTTCTCAAGATGACCTGCTATTTCACCAGTTCTGGCTACTCGTAGTTATTGCTATGGTAGTGCTACTTCAGTGTTACAGATATCTACAAATGAGGTCTTCTCTCTGTATTTTATTTCTGACTGTATTGTAAAGTAACAAAATATTATATGACAACACCAAGTATTAACACCTAAGGCAAATAATGACTCGAAGTCCTTCACACATTTGCAAAGATGTTAATTTCAACAACCTGGCAATTTTAGATGCTTATAGAAATACCTCACAGGTCACAAGAACACAGACAAATTAGGTTATAAAAAAGCACCATTTTCTACAATTTAAGGTAGAAAGTTACCATGTATATACTATCAGTACTGGACCTAATGTAAAACTTTCCTTTTTTTTTTTTTTTTTTATGTGGGAGAAGTGAATAATATGGGAAAACTGATCTTCAGGATGTCTCATTTTTATCCTGATTTGCCAGTCTTTGATTGCATTTATACTACTTTCTTTTAGCTTCTACCTCTTGCTTGCCTCATTTTATAAACTGGTAATAGGAATGGTGACTGGTCTTTGGCTGAATGTTATATAAGGATTCTTTCCATTTATGTTTTAAATTATTTGAATTTACCTTCCAGAAAAAACAATCCTTCCATTCCTTCTTATAAAAAAACAAGTAATAAAAAAATGATAAAACCTTTATCACCTTGTTCCTAGATTTGCTGTTCACACATGCTGACTCTGACTAAAAAAAATCAATATATGGTACTTGCTAATGAATACTGAAATTCATCAATACTCTGCTTATGTCTAGTATTAATATAATGATGAAGAAAATCTGAGTTCTGGTCTGAACTTCTTTAGTTCTTAAAATTTGCACCATTAAATTGAGCTCTTGGCCTCTCCAGAATATGTCTGGTTTACCAAAATAGTAAAATGTCAGAACATAGTTGCTGAGACAAACTTCTCCTGACCAGTGGATTTTTTCTTTTCCCTTTCTCTCAGGGACTCACATCAACACTTTTCAAGAGAGCTAAAGGAATATACGTATTTCTTTTTACAATGAAGACATTCTTTAATTGAATGAACGTGTAAAAATAGCTCTTTAAACTCCAAGATACATTCCTTTTTCTGTTGAAGGGAATATTTTTTCTCATATCTGTTGTACTCAATGAATACATAGATACTGAGAAAGTTAAAAATGTCTATGCCCCTTCTAATTGTCTAAGTATCACCCCATGTTTTGGATTTAGATTTTTTTTATCTGGGTCACAAAGAAAGGACCACATGCACCCAGGAGAGAAAAAGGATAATGAATCTCATCCAGTATCCAATACTGTACAAAGGAGAAAAAAAATGCACTCAGCAGATTAAAATGAAATATGCAAGAATACCCTGGAAATGATGTGTTCGGTCTTCATGTATGAATTAAAGCCTTCATTTTCTAATAGCTTATTCTAATTTCCCTGTGTGGTTAGTACGGTAGACCTTAAGCCCAAGAAATGATTAAGAGAAAAAAAATCTCTTTTGCTCTAGGATGTAATCCTTCCATTTGTAGATACCAATAGATCGGTCAAGTGGCAAAGACTAAAGAAGCTATAAAAAGACTAAAGAAGGCTATAAAAAGAGTATGTAGAGGAGTTTCTTTTCCCCACAAGCTTGTGACATCACAGCTGTATTTTTAGTGAAGTCTTATCATTATTTCATGTCTGGAGCAAATTAACATGTCTATATCTGAACATGTGACTCTTTTGAAAAGAGATAGCAATATGTCCATGAATCTGAAGCACAGACCATGACCATGGTAATCATCACAATTTCAGCAAAGGTAAGATTAAAGAAGGACCACCATTACCTCGTTATAACTGAAGATCTATATTCATACCAATTATAATATGAAAAAGCAACTTATATTATACTAGTAATAAAAAGAAATACAAAAGCAGTACATAATTTTAAACCTAAGTTATAAGTAGTGTGGTAAAATAAATGAATGGAAACTGGCTACAGTTTTCAGGCAGTGGCACTAAAATTTTCCTGGATGCCTCCTGTTTGTGTGTTCAACTTTATTATTATCTAAGAAAGAAAGGTATTATGAAAATACCCAGAAAGGTGCTTGTTCAAGCAAGCATGTAAGTGGAAAGCACAGTACCATAACATATGGGAACAGTCAACAAGATGACAAAAAACAACTTAAGTGCAACCTGTTAAAAAATGGCTTTTCAGTGAGTATCCTGGCAGTATTTATATTAACACTATTAAAAATATTTTTATTATTACTATTAAAAATATTTTCATTAGTGCTATAAGAAAACAACATCTAATTCACTGCAAGAACATCAATAATGGTTTCCTTTGGTTTGAGACATCAGAGAGATTGTGAAAAAAAGAGACAGACTTAATGGTCAACTCATGGCTAGTTTTGCTCAAAACTTGCAAAACAACAGCTTTTGAGCTTCTCTGCCTTTCTTTTACCAAGTTATATCACAGCAGTTACCTTAAAAATCACAGAGTTCTTGCATTTACAGGAGGAAATGTTTATATTAGATTTCTTATAGTAGCAATATTTTATATCTTTAGGTCATTGGTGCTTTTTGGCAGTGAAGGCAGGGTGACAATGATGTGAGGAATTACAGGCACCGTTTTCTGCTGTGATGTTCATTAAGCTAAGCCACAACTTAGATTCATAGATTTGAGGGCCAGAAGAGGCCATTACTATAATCTAGCCTGACCTCTCACCATAGCAAAGGGTAAAAAAGTCAGTCTGTAATTTCAAAATCAAACCCATAACTTAGGTTTGAGATATAGTATGTCTTCCAAAAAGACATGCAGCCTTAATTTAGAGATTCGAGGTGATAGAAAATCCATTACTTTCACAGGTAAATTGTTCTAATGCTTCATTACTCTCAGTGCTAAAAATGTGCACTTTACTTCTCCGCTGAATTTGCCTAACTTTAAACTACTGCCACTGAGAGCAACAAAAAAAGCTTTTTTCTTCTAAATAAAATTTAGTACTATTAAAAAAATCTACTTTACTTGGACATCATCATCTAGACTGGGCTTGACCTTCTTCTGGAATGTAAATTGACTAAGTTCTTTTTCTGTTCAACTTGAATTAGTTCAATAATTTTTACTCAACTTTTCTGAAATTATAGAACAATAACCTGAATATGATGTTGTTATTTCCATTTGAAAATGTAATGCTATTTTTTCTTCATGTTGTGTCCTTTGATTTATGTATTCAAGAATCACATTCCCCACCACATGAAGAAGATTAGGATGGCCTACAAGTCAATGACTTTCAGAATGTCACCTTGTAGGGGTGACCTACATGCCTTGTTCCTGGGTATCATATTTGCTAAAATATATTGTAAAACAGGACCCCACCTTACAAATCAACACTTCTTATGAATCTGACTCTGTCACTAGCTTTCACTCAAATTTTTTTTGAACCATTTGCATATTTTGTCATTACTAATTTTGTATTCCCCTTCTGGTAACTATGTTTAATAGATTGATCTAAAAATGTACCTACATAGGATTTTGCTAAGCCATCATTTAATCTCTTTTAAAAAATTTCCTTTTGTAAGCCACACACTTTTGTCCATCCAGTATACACTGTATCAATGCAAACTGATATTTTTTCAGTAATGCAGAATGATTTTGAAAGCATTTTATAAATTTATATGAATGCAGTTTACTGCATCAAACAAGTTTATTATTTTAGAAAAAACACTAAATTAGGTTGATTACAGATTTTTTTGTAAAATCATGCGGGTTGATATAAATGCTATTTAAAATTGTCTTCTAGTTACTGTCACTGTCTATATTACACAGATATTGCAAGAAGAAATCCTATAGAAGGCCATATGTGTAGCATTCTCTATGGCTATAACATGGACATCACCATAGTAATGCTATATTATATCAGCTATTGATCAGTAACCACTTTTTTCTTCTACAGGCTCTAGAGTTTATAATGCCTAAAGAGAGCCTCTAATTAAACTCCTTAACTCTGCTTTGCCTTTCACTTTGATGATCATCATGTCTTACTCAAAATTGTAAACTCTCTGTAGTCCAAAGTCTTGATTCCCTTATATTGGAAGACATCTAGTCAGTAAACTAGTTTTTTTTCTAAATTCTTAAGACTATGTTGCACCTTTAATCTTCATGAAAATTTTCAGACATCACCCAGAGTTCTGCTGGTAGTTTGAGGGCACAATCAAATCCCAGATGTATAACATTGCAGTTTGATGTAGGACTTGTTTATTTTTAAGTAAAAATTGTTGTATTGATGAGGATTATATTTGGCAAAGGTCACTTTGTATATACAAAATGAACCATAGAATAGAATCAGAATAGTTTAGACTGGAAAAGACCTTTCAGCTCATCAACTCCAATCGTAAGCCAAACACTGCCAAACCCACCCCTATACCTTGTCTCTAAGTGCCACATCTACACATCTTTTAAATACCTCCAGGCATGGTGACTCAACCACTTTCCTGGGCAGCCTGTTCCAATGCTTCATGACCCTTTCAGTGAATAAATATTTTCTAATAGTCAATCTAAATATCCCCTAGTGAAACTTGAGGCCATTTTGCTTTGTCTTAATTGTGACTGGGGAGAACAGACAAACCACCACCACACTAGAATCTCCTTTCAGGTAGAGAGCAATGAGGTCTCCTCATATCTTGCTTTTCTCCAGGCTAAACAACCCCATCTCCCTCAGTTGCTCCTCATAAGATTTGTTTTCCAGATTCTTCCCCAGATTTGCTGCCCTTCTCTGGACATGCTCCAGTTATAGTGAGGGGCCCAAAAGTGAACAAAGGATTTGAGGTGCAGCCTCACCAGTGCCAAGTACAGGGGAAGAATGATCACAGCCCTGGTCCTGCTGGCCACACTATTTCTGATCCAAGCTAGGATGTCATTGGCCTTCTTGGCCACCTGGGCAAACTGCTGGCTCGTGTTTAGCTGGCTGTTGACCAGTACCCCCAGGTCCTTTTCTGTCAGAGAGTTTTCCAGCCATTAAGGACTGCCCGCAAAGGAAGCCTCTCAACTAGTCTCCTAAAAAGGCTAAAATCTGCCCTGTGGTAGTCTAAGGAGGCAGTTCTGATTATCCCTCTCCTTAATTCTCCCAGCATTGAAAACCATGCCATTCCCTAATCGCTATGCCCAGGCTGGCCTCCATCCATCACATTACCCACATGTTCTTCTCTGTTCACAAGTAACATGTCCAGCAGTGCACGTTGCCTCATTGTCTAACTCACCAGCTGTGCCAGGAATTTGTCTTGAACACGCTCTAGGAACCTTCTAGAAGTCTTTCCCTCTGGTGTATTCTATTCCCAGCAGACATCTGGTAAGTTGAAGTTCCCCACAAGAACAAGGGCTAGCAATTTTGAGACTTCTCTCAACTGTTTACAGAATATATTTTCTGCCTCTTCATCATGGTTAGTTGGTCTATAAAAAGCTCCCACCATGATATCTACTTTGTTGGCCTTCTCCCATGTCTCATCCATAAACATTCAACCCTATTGTTGCTGTCGTTAAGTTCTAGAAAACTGAAACTCTCCCTAATATACAGGACTACCCCACCACTTCTACTTCCTTGTCTATACCTTCTGAAGAGTTTATAGCCATCCATTGCAGCTCTCCAGTTGCCATGGTGTCTCACCCTGTTTCCATGATGTCAGCTATGTCATACTTTTCCTNTAATGTATCAGTAAGATTTTGCAGCTTTGCTGCCACACAGACCTCCAAAAACAAAACACAGCATTTGTACTAAACACAGTGATGACAATATAGAGATGTTTCTTGTTTGCTGAGCAGGGCTTACACAGATCCAAGGCCTTTTCTGCTTTTCATACTGCCATGCTGGCAAGGAGGGTGTGTTTGCTTGAGATATTGGGAGGAGACACAGCCAGGACAGGTGACCCAACCTGACCAAAGAGATATTCAAGACGATATGATTTCATGCTNTACTGCCCCACCACTTCTACTTCCTTGTCTATACCTTCTGAAGAGTTTATAGCCATCCATTGCAGCTCTCCAGTTGCCATGGTGTCTCACCCTGTTTCCATGATGTCAGCTATGTCATACTTTTCCTGCTGCACTATGGCTTCTAGCTCTTGGTTGTTTCCCATGCTGCATGCACTGGGGTAGTTGCACTTCAGTTGGGCTATTAATCCCATCATTTTGGGGGGGGGNGGTGTGTTTGCTTGAGATATTGGGAGGAGACACAGCCAGGACAGGTGACCCAACCTGACCAAAGAGATATTCAAGACGATATGATTTCATGCTCAGTAAATAAACCTGGGGAGATACGGAAGAAGGCGAAGAAATTTGGAGTCATGTAATTTGTCTTCTCAAGTAACTGTTATGCATGATGAGGCCCTGCTCTCCTGGAGATGGCTGAACAGCTGCCTGCCCATGGCAAGCAGTGAATTAATTCCTTGCTTTTCTTTGTTTATGTGCGTAGCTTTTGGTTTCCCCATTAAGCTGCCTGTATCTCAACCCATGGGTTTTCTCTGTTTTACCCTTCTGATTCCCTCCACAATCTTGCTGGTAGGGGAGTGAGAGACTGGCTGTGTGGTATTTGGCTACTGGGTGGGGTTAAAACATGACATCCTACTAACTCCTGTGCAAAGATCCTTTTCCCAGGTGTACCCTGTCTGTTGCCAGCAGGTCTGTGTCATGTAAACTGATCTGTGATCAAAACCCCAAAATTCTGATGGTGACACTAGGCTCAGAGTTGTGTATTGATCTAATGGCTCTTACTGTTTTATCCACCATCATTCTTTAAAATTGGAAGGACAGAGGAGACTACTTGAGCTCCTGATCCCTTAACCACTCATCCCAAGGCCCTGAAGTCTCTCTTGATTACTCATGGAATTCTTGTTATTCCTTACCTTAAAAATCAATAATGCACACACTATATATTGTGACAATGGTAGTGTGTGTTGGTGTCCATCTGTTCACAATGCATTCTTATTATGCAAAATGTGATGATTTTCTGCAAACAGTGGAGAAATGTTGACTTCTGAATTGAGTTACATCTTTTTTTAGAAGTGGCATGCTTTGACACAGGTTCAAGGTTCTGTATTCTTATTTTAATCAGATGGGAAGACATCACTCAGCTTTAACTCAGTGGTAACACTCAGTTCTGTGTTCAAAATTGAAATCCCAATCTGATAGGAGAAATGTGGTCCAAACATAAAAGCTCATAGTTCAAGGACCTATCTCAGAGAGATGATCTGTCAAAGTAATAAGATCTGACCTTGCTAAAGTCACTACTGCACTCCAATGTATACAGCCTACACTGTGGGTCATTATGCATATGGTATTCCTGAATAGGCTTATGCAACAAGATCTTCACATCCAAGAGATGCAGTGAAGGTGAAATCACCTGGTCTGCTCATCTGCAATCATATGGTTGCCCACTACAGTTCTGTATGTTTCAGTTAATTAAGATGAACTGAAAGAGATCTGAACCCCAGGATTCATTTATTCTGTTAAGGAGTCAACACTTTGTCACAAAATGTCTTTATGGACTACATGGAGCTACAATATTAGAAAAAAAAAGCATTTGGTAAATAAGCTGTTTTGCTGTGTCTTGAGGTTGAAAGGTTGAATAGTTTCATGAATATACAATGAGCAAAGTTGACAAAGAAAAAGAGGTATTTGCTAGGACTGGTATAGATTTAATTAGGGGTGCAATCCTGGAACCATGGTAGATCACAGCAAATGAAATTGTAGTCTTTCCCTTTTTTTGCTGTACCAGATACATTCTGTAAGTGGACCATTTCATATTCATCCTGTAACAACTCCAAGCAGAATGGATCCTAGGCAGATCTAACATTTGCTATATATATTTATTAATTCTTTTACCAAAGAAAAGGTTAAGGTTCTTAATAAACTGTCTCTCTCTCAGGCAAGTATCTATATTACCTTGAAGGTCAGTGTAGAATGAGAGTACTGAAATCAGACAGACTCAACTGCTATCTTAAGGTTGATTGGTAGGGTTGCTTCATGTGACTTGGATTCATTCCTTTAGAGACTGATGCTAAATGAGAATGGTTGGGTCCCACTGAGAATATTCCTAAAACACTATTCTAGACATGTTGAATCATGTCTGTACCATAAACCATGAACAGAGTTGCCCATTGAATAGGCAACTGCCTTATCTGAATTCATACCTGCTGCTGCAGCTAATAGTACAATCACTGTCACAGCACTAGGCTCAGCAAAACTGTTGTCTTACACTGCAGAAGAACACAAACAGCTTTCTCCTCTTATAGCCATGCATGCCAGTACATGTATTAGACATTTTAAAGGTGGCTTATATGTATTTCAGAGGTCTGGATCACACAGAGTCTAAGCAAATGTGCCTGGAAGCAACACTGAAAGATCAGTTGGCCAGTCCTGCTACTCTTAACATGGAATCACAACACCTGTGTCATTTGGGCTATAGCACATTCCACCACTTGACTTGACAGATAAAATGACAGAGCTTGCTAATATCAAGGTAGTCTTGTACCAAAGAAATGGAGTAATTCTACTGTAATTGCTTTTGTTTCTGTCACCATGTCCAAAAAAGAAATAGAATGCAGTTCAGACAAACTTTGGGGAGATAGGGTTCTGGCATCATCTCCTCCAGGAGGGAAACCTCACTTGCAGTGTACAAGGAGACATGAAGTTACTGCTGTTCCAAAAAAAATTTTAAAATATTAAAATAAGCTGATAAGATTAACCAGACATGTCTGAAAAGGTTTTCTTGAGGTTGGAGGAAGGACAGGAAGGAAAAAACTGCTGCGTATCTGTGAGGGTCCTGCCCTGTAACAAGGTAGTTTCTGAGTTAGTTTTTTGGAGTCCAAAGAGCAAGAGGGAAGGACAGACCAGTCTCACATACCAGTTGCTTTGAACTCTGACTAGCACATAAGGTATGAAAATTCTCACTTGAACTTTCATTCCCCATTCCTTTTCTTTCCTGGTATTGATAACACTTCACCTATGACCTTACAACATTGTAGGTATGGGTAAATATAGTATAGTTTATCTTTATCACTTCATTTTTAGTGCCATTTTGCAGGAAAATGAATTGATAGAAGTCTTTTTCTTCAGTTCTATTATTTTGCTGCCAAAGATAGAAAATTATTATCTAAATTAAAGCACCATTGCATATGTCTCATTTTCACATCTTAAAAAGCAAGAGTGTAGAATATGTATGATGTGAATATTCTTAGTAACCTTGGTGATGATTTGTGTTAAGAGAAACTCTCTTTTCTTTTGACTGCCTCCAGCCTTCTGACAGGCCTACCTTCTTGCTGTTGAATGTACAATTTTTCTGGTTGTATAATGTCAATTATACAAGCTTGAATAACATTTATTTCAGAGGACACAATGCTGAGCATGAATTCCTAGCAAGGTCTAACACCAAGGACTAGATGCACCTTAATATCTATACCATAAACCTTAAAATTTATAGCATATGTAAAATATTTTAGCAACAAGTTAATATTCAGCTTCATTTAGAATATTATTACCATTCCCACTATTACTGTCACTACTATTTTAGAAATAGAAGTGAAGAGATTAAGTACTTTACCAAAACCCACAGAGCAATCAGTTTTAGCACAAGTATCAGAATTAAGGATTTTTGTATCCCAGGTTACAGCTTTTTCCACACGTTGTCCACTGACTGGAATATTTAAACTGCTTCAGAGATCATTAATTAATGACCCTGGTCTAAATTTTTTTACTTATTGACAGGCAGTTGATGTCAGGCTTTTTCACATAACCACACTATAGTGTTGGGGTTCATACTGATATTTTTCTAGCAGTTTTATTCTAAAGATTTTTTTTCACTTCTTTTTCTGAGATTACTGGTCGGAATTTGGAGTTCTTTTATAATATATTCCAGTGCCTTAGAAAATCAAACAATTAATACTTCCCTTTCCATCAAGACAAAGACAGGCTCAAATAACTAAGACTGAAAGCTGAATTCATTGATATAACACCATGGAGTCCCTGACCGTGCCCACATCTGGCACAATCCTATCACATAACCCTTGGGGGACTCTCTTCAAAGTTAAGAAGAAAATAAACAGAAAACAAACCCCAGTTACGTGAGCTCAGCATAACTATATCCTCCTAACTGCACAGCCTGTGTCCCATGGTGTCTTGGGGGAGATTTTAATAATACTATCTTTTGATTGCCATTTCAGATGCTTTACATTTCCAAGCTAGCCATTCAGCCTGGTGGAAGACAGGACAACTTCATCACAGGAAGAACAGGTACCTAAGCCAAGAAACCTTTTCCATACTTGGAAATGGCTGTAACAGTGAGGCTAAATAATCAGTGAAAGCCAGTGTGAATGTATGGAGGACGGCACATCCCCTAAGAAGTAGAGGGGAGCAGATGGAAATAAGTTCTTTGTAAATTCTACAGCAGGAGCTGTGAGATAGTCTATGATTTAACTGAGGCATCCTCATGTCCTCTTCTTCCTTTACTTATCCCGCTTAACTAAAAGCAGGGAAACCATTATAGAAATTAGCTGTTCAAAGACCAGGATGAGCTCAAGTTCTAAAGTCTTCTACATGGGCGATGAGCAAGTATGACAAGTCAGTCCTGGACTAAACCAATAGATAATCAGATTTCACTAAGATAGGCCATAAGACAGATCATTGTCATGCTCTTTAAAGGCTAAGCAATGTCTGGAAAAGCTGCAGAGGAGCAATGTTTTCTATTGAGACAACATTAAGAAAAATTAAAAATGCAGACAATAGACATGAAGGATAGCCTTTTGTGAAGAGGCACAGTCAGAGATCATAGATGAAAACACTATTACACTGTTGGACTAAGACAGCAAAGGGAAGCTATGTGTTTCTTTTAGCTTGAATTGCTATAAAAGCTGTGAACTGATAAAATTCCATATGAGATATTAAATAATTGCCAAGGTCAAAAAAGAAACCGTATTTATTTTTTTCACTGTCAAAACCTGAAGGCATCTGTATTTCTTGTGAACAGGGGTTAATGACATAATTTTATTTAAATCACTTAGATTGTTTAGTGACTATACCAACTCGACCTGCTTCTCTTTGTAGTGTTTCTCTGCTTCTTACACTGTACAACTGAGAGGGGAAAAAATCCCATAGAAGGTGAACACTTTGAAATATCAATCATTTTGAACCCTTAATGTTTTCTTCACCCAACTGTCAGTACTATAAAATCATAACTGGATGCAAAATGGCTATCTTACTTTCCTCGAAAATATTGAAATTGCTCAGTGTAAACTAAACAAATAACTTCACAGATTCCTTCATCTTGTGTGATTCTAAAACTCTCTATGACTTGTTCTTGTGCCTTTTCTGTATGTGATATGCTCCTAGTAAGTGAGCAGCTAAGGGAGGCACCCCTGTTCCTTCCAGCTAAGTCTGTCATTAGGATTTTGTGGTGATAAATTTAAGACATCCCAAGCTTTAATCAACATTCCATTTTTAATCCCTTCAACTAAATACCCCAAGCGTTAAACACCATTTCAAACAGTCATGTGCTAGCCACTAAACTGTTCTTGAAAGCTGAATTACAGTATTTGCTTTTGCAAATGCAACCAAATTAAATTTTATGGTGACAATAGCTAACATTTTATCTTTTTTAAAGCCTGTTCACAGCAGTCATTCCTATCAAAAGTTTTGCTTCTAAAAAGTGAAAATGCTTGCAAAAGATTTCAAAGCACAATCCTAACAACACACTCAACAAAATACTGCTTATGCATTTTAAATTTTTTTTTATCCAGATGAGGTATTTTTCTCATTCCTCATCTTACTTTTTTCTTTAAGCTGGAAAATGCAGGCATATGTTTTAAAGTAATTTTTTTTTCTAGGAACTATTTTGAGGTGTAAATATAAATTGTTTCCTTTACAACCATTGTACATTAAAGTAAATTCTGCTGCATTTGAAAACGTCAGCTTTATTTTGTACTGGTATTCAGAATCCTCTCTTTTTCACCAATATTATATAAAGTTCCTCTGGGAAGATAATGTGTATGATTGCAGCCCTGCCTTGTTAAAATCCATGGCTTTTTATGCAGTCATGTTTTCATCCATGAATTATGCATGAAAAAGTATCTCATTACATTTCATTTTCTTTACAGCAGCATCCCCCCTTCTCGACATGCTCAGATTCCCATCAACTGAGCTCTACTCACCCTGCAGCTTGGCTCCATCTTGATGCCTTCATAGCATTTTAGACAAAATGGGTGTGTTTAACTTGTCACCTCAAGCCTGGTATAAATTATTCACCAGAGCTTTGCACAGATTTGTGAGATAACCAGTCTGAACTCAGGGAAACTTCACAGGTTTGACTGTGTATGTTGTATTTGACAGGGACATTAATGGCAATTTCCCCTTATACTAGTCCCAGACAGTGGGGTGGGGTTTTTTGCTGGTTTTATGTTTTGTTGTTTTTTTTTTTTTTAAAGGATCCCAATGCCAACATTCAGTTTAATTGAAATTTAGTTTCTAAGGCTTGAGCTACATATTATTATTTTTAGTGTATCTCACAAATGCCACTAAAAATGCACTGTTCCTTATGATGCCAAAGTGAAACAAGTAGAAAATCTCTTTGAAATGTTCTATTTAATGTTAAAGGTGCCGGAAAACCCTCCAAGAGTAAATGCATATTTAAATCACAGAATTTAACAACTGGGGCCCTTCTCCTACATTTCGAACCAAGAAGGTGGTTCTGTATTTCAAGCAACTCATGTTAGGAGGATACCTGAACTGTGAAGTTTGCAAAACTGGGGCCTTATGTTTTTGGCATGCAAGTCATATGCATGTCAGAAGAAAATAGCCATGGCCTGCTTCCATATGTAGCCATGAAACCCCTTCAGATTATTTTTACAAGCTCTCTTTAGCCAAGATGTGGGGGTAAAGACTCAAAGCAAAAGCTGCAGATACTCCTCCCATCCTTCTCCCCAGACACTTCTTTGTCGCCTGGGAAGGCAGCAAGGTGAGGTCGTTGTCTGCCACTTTGTGAAACAGTGAGGAGTTAAATACAAATAAAGCTGAAAGGAAGTGAGGGCCAAATCATTGAGATACAGACATTTGGAATAAAACACAGTTTCCTTAGGTTTCAAATGTTTTAGAACATTCCATAAGACACTTTCAAATCAGTAGCATGTTCTATAACCTTTACAATGGGGGTTCATGCTTTAATAGAGTACAAAACAAATGCACATTTTGGCAGCAATGCTTCAGATGGGCCCGCTGTCAGGGGCACAGCACAGCAGTATCTGTGCTACATTCTGGTCAGGTGGCATCACACTGGAGCTGCCTTACGAGGGGATCAGGAGGCAAAAACCTTGCACAGCACTGGTGGGAGCAAACTGCCAGGCAGTCACAGTTCCTGTGCCCACGCCATGTGGGGGTCTGGCTTAGAGGGCTGGAACCAGCCCCTTTGGGGAGCAGACCAGGAGTGCGTGTGCCGGCAAAGCCAGACATGAGTAGGAAGGGTGATGCTGTGACCGTCCCTGAGGCAACAAGGAACATCTCCCATGGGTGAACCTCCTGTCCACCCCAGTTGCTCCCAGCAGCTTACAGTGTGTTTCCCAGTTAAGGTAAAGGCATGGTGTGCCTCGCTACCCACTCTCCTTCCAGTGCAGCCTGACAGAGCTGACCCCAATGCCTGCACAGCTGCATTGCACCCTGCAGTACTGTGGCACTGGGATCTGGGTACCCACCATTGCTCTCTTAGGAGAAAGGTCAGTCTTAAGAAGTTCTTAACAAGGAAGCTGACGCTAAGCAAGCAACACTTCGCATTTAACAACAAAAGCAGAAGCTAAAAGTGTCACAATTAAAAATAAAAATGTTGTCATTCATGTACTGAACCTAATCAGAACTACTGTAGTATTTCTAGGAAATTAATATGTATCCTCAAAGGTATTTCCTAATTATTTGAATGCTTATTATTTATTCTCCTGTTTATTTGCTTCATTTTGAGACAAATATACCATTTTTGTGTTTACAAATAATCTGAATCAACACATAAGGAAGCAGTTTTTAAAATGATCTTAGTTTTATTTCCAGTTCAGGTCCTTTCACTTTTCACTATGGACCATATCACTTGTGAGCTGTAATATTATTGACAACTTGCAACAACATAACAAACGTTTTCTGGGGGGGAGAGAAGCATGACACCAAACCAAAAAACCACAAACAAGCCCATACACATAAGACCTCAGCTATTCAAAGCAGAAATAGAAATAAAGGTCATGATATTTCATGTATGAGCCTGATGTACTTCAGCTGGCAAAGGCTTATGACAAAGACAAGAACTTCACTAGGCACTATACCTAAAGAGTTCACAGTGACTTCCATTTCTTTCATGGCATGATTTTTTAATTTGATACAACCTCATATTATAAACAATACACAGAGACCTTTGACAATATATTTAATACATTTCGTATCAGCAAGGTTAAAATAATTGAGGATTCATCAGAGGCAGGGCAAAATAAACCAATTCCCCCTACCACTGTCTAGAAAAGGTTGAATTTATCAGACATTTACCCACTTTACATGCATACTCATAACATCCTATGTTATATATGAACTGCTTTGACTCTACTACTAGATACAACGGGATACGGAAACTTTTTGAGTTGACTTGCAGAAAAATTGTTTTAATTACAGATGACTTTTAAGTACAAACCCCAAATATTTCAAATATATTTAGTAAGTCAGACTATTGAAAGGTCTTTCAAAAGTAAGAAATATGACTGAATAAAAATTACTTTTAATTATAGAGAAAAATGTCATTTTTAGTTTCATAGTCCTCATTAAATGGTATATTCACATCATAATGTCTAGAATTTTTTCTATGCAACTTCCAATTCAGCTAATTAGTACCACGACCTACTGGAGAGTTATAATTTAGGAAAAGAAATGAAGAGAGAAGTCAACCTACCTCAAAGAAAAAAAAATTAGTATTCGTATGTTACTACAAGACTATAATAATAATCATAATTAATAATGTCTTCCCAAGAGAGAGATGGTGTGATATAAAATTTCTGTGCTGGAAGAATCAAGTTCAGCACAACAGTCATACTGGCTTCCTTTCCCTTTCCTTCCAACCATACACCTGCTTCTTCTGGGCCAGTAAACCAGAAACCACTCAACCAGGATGTCTGAAGGGTTCGATTCAATGATCGTTGTGGGTCCAGCACAACTCAGGTTGTCCTATCCTATCCTATCCTATCCTATCCTATCCTATCCTATCCTATCCTGTGTACTTGGTCATTTCCCCCAGATCAATCTTGGTTTCTTACAAGCACATTAGACATTAGTTTTGGAAATATCAGTATAAGGAGCAAAACCTAAATATTGCATAACCGTTTGGTCTTTGGTTAACATATCCTTTGCCACATGGAAAGCCATGACTGATGGCTAGCTTCTAGAATATGATCTGATTTTTATTCCCCAGCCCAGTAACTATCACCCACTGCAAGTGAGATAACAAGAAAAAGTACAAGGTACAGTGGGTAGCATATTGAACAGTCAAATCTCTGGAGAGAGAGCAGAGAGAAAGGCACTTTGAGTTTCTACTAGAAATCTTCATTGTTTCTCTCAAAGTACTCATATGAAAAAAATTGCTTTCAGCAGTCACAACTGTGTTACACTTGTTTTGTACAGTGTTTTGTATTGTGAAATATAAATTCCATTTGAGGTACTTTGAAAATTTCCTGGTACAGACTCATTTTATTCAATTATCTTAATAAGTTTAAAATGCTGAAATGATAACTTACGCATGTTGCTTGTGCGTTAAAAAAGACTACAGCAGTTCAGAACAATGTGGTTGATTTTTATGTACACTTTTACATACTCAAAAATAGCTAAACTCTTCACAACTCATGACTGAAGAAACAGCTGAAGTATACCCACCATGCACACATATAAAAAGGCAATGAGTAAAAGTTATAAAATACTGTAACAGTACATATATAGTTGAAATCCTCTTTTGTGGTATAAATATGCTTTTCCTATGCCTAAATGTAAGCCATAACTTTCCTTTCTAATTTGACTTATGATATTAACTTTATTATGAATAGCTTGTTTGTGGGGTTTTTTTGAGTTTTTCTTAATTTTATGTTTCTTGTCACGGTGCAAAAAACTAAAACCAAACAGTCAACAAAGTGTCAAAAACATTGAACATTAGATGGCAATTCAGGTTGCAAGAAAAATAATGCTTTTTTGAAACTGGTTATGACTCAGACTGTAGAACTGTGGAAAATACATATCAAATGGAAAAAAAATTATGCAAATTAAGTTTAGCATACTTTACTTTTTTAATAAATTTAACATCTCTTCTTTTCCACTAGGTCTTTGTGTCGATAACTCATGTAACTACCATGCTCTGGATTTCCAAAGATCTGCAGCTACCCACACCCTATTAACCAGTACAGTCCCCTAGATTATCAGTTTAGGCTAATGTGGCTACTGTCATGGGGATAAGTAAGAACTTTAGACATAGAAACTATTGCTGAAGATAACCAAGGACTTCATTAAATAATTTTAAAGAGAGATATGATTTTATCAACAGCCACACCCAGACACCACCATAAGACCAAAAGTAACTTTTAAAACAAGACTAATGAGAACAATGAGAAAAATTCTTAGGATTCTAAAATTCAAAAAGTTGGAAGAGAACACTGGTTCAAGAGCATGAAGAATGTAAGTGAAAACAAAGTAATTCAGATTTAAATGTGTCTGTTTTATTGTAAATTATTTTGTAACTCTAATAGAAGTGTTATTCATTCACCACAAACAATATTTTTTATTGGACTAAGGTACTCAGTTCTCCTTTACATTCACACTTGTATCAATACATTTAACAACACAAGATGTTAATATAAAACAAAGTCAAGTTCATTGACTCCAACAACTTGGTAGTCATGTAAGTCCTTATGATTGCAAACTGGTCACCTCTGAACTAGTGGTAAAGTTATAGACTCATCTGGACTTGTTAAACATTATTACTAATTTTTAAATTTTCTCTTTATAAGAAATGAATGTGGTAGATCTGACAGCATGTATGTTGTTTCCTTTAAATCCATATCAGGGAGCAAGAGAGATCTACAGAAAGCAGACAGAGGAAGCTGTCAAAGCTGCAACTATAAATTTATTTCCTTTATTTGAATATAAGGATTTCTTCTCAATATCTGGAGAAGCAATATTTTTTGTAATTCTTTACCACTGTCACATGATAAGAGATTTCCTCAATTTTTGGTGGTTTCTGGAAACACTTTCTTCCACAAAAAACTTGCTTGTTGCATTTACAGGTGTCTCCTCATGACCCAGAAATTCAAGAAAGCTCAGTTCTGCCTTTTCTCTGTATTAATGCCGGTGGACATCCAGATTTGTCCCAATAACTGTTTTATTTTTTGCTTCTTTATGTATTTGCTGCTAGATCACCCTTTACAGTTTAAGTCTCTGTATATTGTAACACCTTCCTTTATTCTTTTCTTTTGTAGACCCATGATTTTTTCTTCTTTTTTTTTTTTGTTTTTCCTTTTTTTCTTTTTTCTTTTCTTTTTCCTGCTGCTTTGTTGAGTTCTTCTTTCAAGTAAACCTTTTTCAATAAGCAACAGCTTAAAAATGTTTTTGCTTTGTTGCAGTCTCTTCCAGTTGCTTCACTTTTTTTTTAATTTCTTCTCCATAACATCCCTATGTTTTCCTTATTCTTTCATGTATGCAGTGTTCCTGATACATTTTCACAGAATCACCTCTCTCTTTCTGGTCTGCTTTTGAGCAAAACTGTTTTGAGATATTGAAAGATGTCTTTCAATTCAAGCAGGTGATGTGATCAGCGTCTTCTGACTTTAAAACATCATTTCCTGATGTTTCATTTAGACTTTTTTAATTCTGGCTATCCAACATCATTGTACATTGCAGATGAAATTTTTCACCTAGACTGAGTTTGAACTTTGTTGTCTGGGATAGCAGTGTGTTCAGAATATATTTGAAACCTAGTTTAGAATATCCTTTCAAATATCACATTACCACCTAAACTATAACTAGAGCATATCATCATTAATTTATTTGCTACGGTTTCAGGTTTAGTCTCAGTTCTTGAGACTTGGTACTCATGAAAATGTGACGGGTTCACATATGGTAAGCACCTGGTTTAGTCATAGTTTGCCAGTTCCTAGTGCTTGACTGATCCTATAACAATGCAAAACCACCGGGTTTTTTTTATTTTGTTAAAGTTAGACATTGACTTATTGGGAACTCTTGCTAGGACTCAATCAGAGGCAGAGTTTGGTTATCATATCATGCCTGATGTAAGGAAATTTAGAGAGCAACTAATGAAATTTAGAAATTAGAGCAATTAGAGCAAAGTAGTAAATAAGTAGGACAATGTCTTATGCAACTTTTATCCCGACATGCACCAATTTTCAAGGAAAATGGGTAAGTCCTTAAATCTTTACAACTTTTTTTCAAAATATATTTTCTTTACTGGATAACCTTCATGATATAGCTTTGTAACTGGTTTCATTTTTGCCATGAGAAAAATGCTTGGAACTGTAACATGTTTCAGGAGAGGGTTTTTAATATCATAATTCAGGTAGCAGAGTAACAGACAGAATTAACATAAATTGAAAAATCTAACTGCCTGCTGGTAGCTGAAGGACAAGCATGCTTATTTTAATTGCAGTTAAGCATATGTGTGTGTGTGTAGAGTGTGCAGCTTATATATCTGTCCATCGTGCTTTATACTGTCTGCCCTCTTCTGCATTCTTTTACTCCTGTCCCAGTAAGGCCTACAAAGATAGCTAGCTACACTTATCAGTTTGTGTATTGAGATCAGAATATGAGAAGCCATCTATTTCAGATCTCAAAGCTATCAATTTTCTCACCTATCATTGCTCAGATAACCACTTACTGTTCTGGTGTCAAAATTAGTCTGATTTCCTGAAAAAAAGAGAGCGAGAGACTTACCTTCCCAAATGACACTTGTGGAACAATCCATTTTTCTGATGGATTATATTAAGATGAAAGCACTAACTGAATGTACTCTGACATTAAAAATTTTAGCCATAATTGGGTCACAGAATCAACAAGAACATAGTGTATAGAAAGAAAACATGTTGCAAACCTCGCATAAGACAAATGAACATAAAAGTATCATTCTCTAAGGGATCCTTTTAATTGAATACATTTAAAATTTTCAGAGGCAGTTAAAGCTGACACCTGCTGTTATATAGACTGACATGGTTAGAAGCTATCTAGCTCTTTCCAGTAAGCTGAAGAAGCAAAACATCTAATTAAAACCAAAGCTGTAAAGGCGTTTAGTCAAATTGTTTAAAGTGTTCTTTTTTTAAGATATAAAATTGGCTAGGGTTTGTTGGCACAGAGAGTTTATCAAAGCGAATGAGTAAATTGTAGAAAGCCAAGAAATCTTGAATGTTTGAAGAGACAAAGATTCTGTGGAGCTTCACTTTTTGAAAAGCCTAAACATAGATTAATACAGCACTTAGATTAACCTCAAAAGAGAAATAGCTGTACGTTATGCACTAGTGCAAGATTTAGGTCTAAGACATAGTTATGGCCTAGAGGCTGAAAATGTGCCAATTGTTAAAAAATCTTGTGAATATATAATACCTTTCTGAAAAATATTAATTTGTGATATATTAATATTTCACGTAATATTTGTGGACTTCGTATGCAAAATTTAAATGCTACTTCTGACCATATCTAAATGTAACAACAGTGCTGGTATTCTGAAGCCTTCTTTGATCCCTTTATGCTGAGAAAAGGATGGCACTTCTTGAGAACTACCATGATATGCCTGATGTAGTTGCTCAATCTATTATTAGTAGTATTTTCATAGCATCTTCAGTCCAAATTGCATTATACTGTCAGAGAAGTGTGAGAAAAGTGGCAGTTTCCTCCTCCAAGGAGTTATCATTTAAGGGTCCCATTCAGCACTTCTTACTGTAGCATATCACACACTGACTTCAGAGGGGGCTTTGCCAAAGGAGGGAGTGAATAAGGAGTACTGAATAGGACTCTACAAAGGCACAGCAGGTACAGCTGGTGCAATTCCACCCAGACAAAGCATTTTACAATACAATGTGGACAGTTAAAGCAGTGCATTATGTATCATTATGAAAACCATCCATTTTACATATAATTTATAATATGAAAGTAGTTATCCTCCCTCCAAGTTTTACTCCATTTTTTGAGAGTTTTATCAAACTATTATTGCATGATAAAGACCACTTACTATGGAAATACTACAATAAAACTTTAAATTCAGTTTAAGAAACAAACAAGCAACAGATCAACTTTTCCGTCTAAAAAGGTAAGTCTCAAATCTGTTGATGTTGATGGAGAATTCTCTTTAGCATGGTATCAAGGATTTTTAAAGAAATCCTTATTATTTCTCATTAAAGTCCAAAATCTATTATTCATACATTTCAAGGTGCCATATATGCAATAATGAAGGAAGCCTTATAGCATTTGCAAGGATGCAATTGTTCTCTTTATAAAGCAAGGGAAATAGAGATGGAAAGGTAACAATGCTTAAGAGCTGTATTTTTGCTGATTATGACATTTTAACAGCCCAGATAGTTGCTTGGAGGGACTGAACTATATTATTATTAGGCTTGCCTGAAATGTTAGATTTAGGCCTTCAGCTAAATTACAGTGGCCTGAGAAGTTACCATGTTGGCAGAACAGAGTGTGCCCCTACCCACGGCAAAGACAAGAAAAGGCAGCCTAAGCTGGCCTTGTTTGCATTCATGTTGGTAGTGGTCCTGTGTTCTCAATCACAGCAGTAGCATTAAGCATACCATTGCATGCACAATTAAAACATTTGAGTTCATGTCTTGGGAGGTGTATGGAGAAAGAGTTTTAATTACTTGAATTTACAGACTGGAGAGTACAGACTGGAAGGCCATGGCAACAATAAACAGCATGAAGTGTACTGCAAGATATAATAATTGTATTACTTCGCAGAAAATGGAGGGATGAGAAGGATCCCTTTACTACACATTTGTGGGGTTTTTTTTAGCAAGATCCATGTTCCTCACTTGACTAATACTTAAACTATACTAGTGAGAAAATAGTCAGGGGGTTTCTGATTTTAAGCATTACTCCCATAAACCTTGCCTGACCCTGTATGTTCATGAGACAACTTTGGTTTAAGAGTTGAATATTCTGGGTTGGATAAAACAATGCAGTAACCGCTGAGCATAAATTAAATTAACCTGAGCATAACTGCAGAAAATAAATTTATTCTCTATACCTCCTTCAGATTCTTAAAAATCATGTGCCAAATAATATTATTGTATTAGAAGATGATCTAAGTGCCATGTGAAGAAGCAGATTACAGTATTGACTTTTATCACCAGGGGTGGACCTTCTGCAGACCAGTACCAGAGACCAGAAGGCCAGAGACCAGAAGGCCAGAGACAGGGATTGCAACTCTTTCAAAATTAAGATGTGCCCAGGGTGATTTTGTTACAACTCTATATAGAGTTTTTAATTTTGTTAGTCATTAAGTCTGAGTCCAACTTCTTAGCTGCAAAACTACATTGTTCAAACAAACATAATTTTTATGAACATAGCACAGTAAACAGCATTCACCATATTTACAGTATAAACAGTGTGTAAAACCAAAGAAAATGAGATAAATATGATTATTGTGTGATTGTTTTTTTTTTATTACATGCTTCTCCTTCTACCCACACATGAGTCATATTTTGCATAACCACAAAATAATTTTCACTGTTTTCAGTGATAGCTCTTTGTGGAGTTCTGGAATGAAACCTCACTTAAAACATACATTTGTTCCTTGTGGTTTATTTGCTCAATCGATATATATAGAAAAAATCTGAAATTCACAGAATAAGAATAGTCTACTTTCTGATCAAGAGCTCAAAACCCCACTTTTTCCAGCTTAACAATATTTTTGGTAGGGTTTCATAGCAAATGTTTCAAAAAAAAAGCTGTGCAGGAATTAAAAAAAAAAGCCAGAAACAGTGCTAGCCCAGCATTTCATCTGCTTCATTTTGAATGTCCTATTTTTTTACTGTTTGAGAGGAGTATAACACAGGACACCATAAAACCACACATGTGAGCATTGGAGGCTCTCGTGTTAAGGGAGTGTTAGTAGTGAGATAAAGCTACTTTCTTCTCCCTTTTTGTCACAGTAAGAGCACAAACATAATGAACCAGATCAGCATGGATCACTGTGCCAGAAGTCCTTCAAATGGTACCAGGAAATTGAGGGTTAGTGCCAGGGCATGGGTTCCTGTCACCTTGAGTTGACACTGAAATTACACACAATGTGTGTGATTTATGGCCCAGACCATGCTTCTGAGGCTCAAGGAGTTACGGTACATTAGCTCACACATGTATGTGCTCATTCTTAGCATGCTGCCAGTTCAACCTCGCTTAGTATTTAGGCTATAGGCTTTAAGTTGAATTACATTACCTCACCTGTGTGCCAGGGAGGAGTGTATGGATGAACAAGCATTGAAGTTCAACTGATGTTCAGTAATTTGATCATGTATTTGAGTTTCTAGGTGGGCAGCATAACCTGGGTGTGAACTAAAATCCCAGAGTAGAAAAACTGCACAAAGGAATTCCAGCCCCTCCAGATAGTAAGTGGTGGGCCCAGTTTAAATGACTATGCAAAATGCACATAGCCCAAGGAATAAACAAGAGGAGCACACACCTGCAGTGCTGTGATCTTATTGTCATCACAGACGCATGGTGGGATGTCTCCTATGACTCAAGTCTTGGAATGGAAGGATACAGACTATTTAGGAAGGAAAGGCAGAGGAGAAAAATAAGTGGTGTTGCCCTCTCTGTCAGTCACCAGCTGGAGTGCATGGAGCTTTACCTGAGAATAGATGAGCAGCAGAGAGTTTATGGGTCAGGATTAAAGGGAGGGCAGGGATGGGTCATATTGTAGTGGGGGTCTGGTGCAGGCCACCCAACAAAAGACAGAGCTGATGAGGCCCTCTACAGACAGATAGGAGGGACCTCATATTCACAAGCCCTAGTCCTCATGGGGACTTCAACCAGCCTGATGTCTGTTGGAGGGGCTGTACAGCAGGATAATCCAGGATCTTCCAGGAATGCATTGGCAGTAACCGCCTTCTCCAAGTGATAGAGAAGCCAACAAGGAGATGTGCTGTGCTAGTCCTTGATCTTGCCAACAGGGAGGGGCTGGTAGGGTTGGCTGCAGTAACCATGAAGTAGTGGAGCTCAAGATTCTTAGGGCAGTGAGGAGAGTACACAGTAATCTCTTTAAACTGGACTTCAGAAGAACAGACTTTCAGGGTTCTGCTTGGTTGAGTACCATGGGGTAAAGCTGTGGAGGAAAGAGGGGCCAAGAAACCTGATTAATATTCAAGGCTTTCCTCCTCCAGGCTCAGGAGCAATGCATCCTGAAAAAGAGACAATGGGGAAGTGAGGGAGGTGGTTCTGCCCCTTTACTCTGCTATTGTAAGACCCCACCTGGAGTACTGCAGCCAGCTCTGGTGCCCCCAACATAAAAAGGACATGGACCTTGGCAATTCCAGAGTGTGTCCATGAAGATGCTCAGAGGGCTTGGAGCACCTCTTCTATGGAGACAGGCTGAGGGAGTTGGCATTGTTCAGCCTGGATAAGAGAAGGCTCCAGGAAGACTTTGTAGCAGCCCTCCCGTACCTAATGGGAACCTACAAGAGAGATGGAGAGGAACTTCTGGAAGGGCATGTAGTGTAAGGACAAAGGGGTAATGATTTTAGACAGAAATAGGGTAGATTTAGATTATATCTTAGAAAGAGATGTTTCCTGTGAGAGTGGTGAGGCACCAGAGCAGGTTTCCCAGAGAAACTGTGAATGCCCTGGGGGTGTTCAAGGCTAGGTTGGATGGAGCTCTGAGCAACCTGACCTAATGGAAGTTGTCCCTGTCCATACTAGGGGAATTGGAACACAATGATCTTTAAGGTCCCTTCCTACCCAAACCATTCTGTGATTCCATGACTCCATAGTCTACTAATTAAACATTGATGAATATGGTTGTTGTATAAAAAATGTTCCAAACCCAAACTGACATAATGTCTATAGGGTCTTGATTTCACTTAGAGAAAAGCAATATCTAATTTAAAATTGCTTTCTTGGTTAGAAAGTATTTTTCCAATCACTACTTGTCAAACAAGTTAAAAATGAAAAAATATGTTTCAAAGACTATCTTCAATCTAAGGTACTGATGGTGAACAGAAAGACATTAAAGACATGAAAATTATCAAGCAGAGTACCTAAATGATAGAGTAGGTATTTCAGACCACTATAAATACCCCATGATTTAGCAAATTAAAAACTGTAAGAACTTAAGGAAAGATGAGTGTAATCTCAAACCAGTGAAATCTGCATTCAGTTTTTAAAGCTGTTCACCCAGTACTCTAACTTTTATTCCACACACAAATGAAGGTGGTATACACACGTTTGGAGCTTTGAAACTGCTACCAAGACAGCTACTTTCAGCAGATAGGGATTCTCAGAGGCACATTGCTGCAGCAGGGACTTGGACTGGAGCCCTTGCACCTCTTGCTACACGTGCTCCCCAGAAAGCAGCAGTTAAGTGGCCTCAGCAGGAGAGCACTTTCTGCTTGCACAGCCCAACACTCCAGCAAGGGAATGGCAGAGCTGCACAGAACATCCTGCACACAGAAAAAATACCTGCATCTAGCATTTGTCTTGTTTAAAAAATAAATCAGATTTCCTAAATAATAGCAATATTTGAGTTAGATTAATGATGCAGCAACTATTTTTTGCTTCATTAGTTAAATGCTAACCACAGTTAAGAAGTACTTCTTTCTGACTAATTCCTGAGAGATTTTAGGAGAAGGGAAGTGTCAAAAAAATATTTATGGTCTGGGATGATGCAAAGATCATAACTTGTTACACACTGATCAAAATAAATTTCAGCAAGTGGTACAACATAGAACAAAAGATAACTGATGATCTATACACGTTTATTTTGCATCTTTTTATATATTTATATATATAAATATTTATATAAAATATATAAAAAAATATAAAAATTATAATTTCTAAGCCAAAGCTTAAAACAAAAATCGATCAAGACTATTAAATATTAAAACTCACAATTGCTTTAATGCCTTCAATAGCACAGAGTTAGAAGCGTAATGGTGTATTTGGTCAGTGTTTCTCTGGTGTTTGGTGAGGGTTTTTGATATAAATTACTTTATTTGGGTTTCTTCACTCCCTTTTCTCTGGACATTAACTCTTCATACTAGTGTTGGCATTTTGCTAGCTATAGTGAGAGAGATGACACTGAGAGACATGGTGTGTCTCGTGTGGTAGGGACATGTGGCTCTCTACATAGCAATGGCAAAGCAAAAGAAAGAAAGAACAACAAACAAACAGGTTTCTCCTTAGCAGCTGGGAATTAGTCAAGAAGGCATGGTCAGCTACAAAACCCTTTCAAGGCTTTTAGTCAGCCTAGATAAGCCACCAGTGAGGAGGGGAGTAGAAGTGCAGGGAGGTCTTTGGGCACACTATGAACTGGGGAAAGACACTTGAAAGGGCATCAAGTCTCTGTTATCTTAAGATGGATCAAGGGCTAAAAGGTGAAAATAACACCATTACTCCTCTAGTTCTCATGCTATAAAACAAGGTGGTTTCTGATACAATATGAGTCCTCAGATAATATTTAGATTGTGCTTCTGACAGAGCAGGATCACATCTGCCATTCCTTTTCTCCCAGTTGTCCAGAGCAAGGACTTCTATTGAAGATTGTAACTTACAGCTGGCATGGGTGCACAGCTTTCTTTTACAGGGAATTCAGGCCCCAAGGGGGATCTGTACACCACAGGCTCATCCATGAATGAGCTTGGAGAGCTCTTTTATGTGCATTGCTTAGATATAGCCTCAGCATCCAGGCAGGTGTTTATAGGGCTGCTGAACTCTAACACTTTTGGAATCCAAGGAAAGAATCTTGGTCTCCTAAATAATTTTCGGAAAGAGAACATTTAGAAATTTATTTAGAAACTTATTTAGAAAGCATTTATACACACAATATGGTAGCGAGCAGAGAAGGATGACGTATAGACTTTATTAAACCTACACACAGTTTGGCCCACGTGAAAAGATGATACATGAAAACATTCTGAAATTATTTTAAATAGTCTTTGTAACTTTGAGGGTGACTAATTATTGCAAGTTTAATACAAGTGCACCTGTGATGTGTTTTCTTTTACTGAAACCTAAAATTTTCATATTTCCTCATGATTTCTGTGTTTTTGAAGGAAATTTCATACTCCTGTGCAACTCAAAACTAGTTTATCCCTATCAGCCCTGGGCTCACACTTCACACAGTTTTATTCATCTCCACTGCCACCACTCCAGTGCTCCATATTGTCCTCTCATTACAAGGCAATCACTTTTTTCTTTTCCTTCTATTTCTCCATTTTTTTTCCTTACAGTCTCTAGTCCACATCATATGCCTCTTCTACAGATTCTTGACATCCTTCCCAGCTACAGTCTGTATTAGAGTTTCTTCTAATTCCACTACCTCTTGCCATGCCTAAAGTTCTGTGACAATGTTATTATGTAAACATTTCCCCTGAAAAAGACCTCACTTTGCTCACACTCACTTATGCCAGAACACCTATGCAACAACCCACCTTCGGCAGTTGCCATTATTGGCCTGGGAACAACGCCATGTAGGCTGTTCACGTGCCAGCCTGTTCAAGTCTGTTTAGAGGACACAGAGAGAATCAGAAAAGCAAGCACTTACCTGTTCTACCCTCAGCTGCAACGGTGCTTGAAAATATTATGGTCAATAGATATGCACCCTCTGCCACCTTGATTTTTTTTTTTTATTTCTGGGTTTACAGTTTTTCATTAAATTATTTGATTAATATATTGAATATCCCTTCAAATTAATGAGATATGGTATTACAAAATTAAAACCATTTTGCACAAGTACAGACAAATGCAAAAATGCCTCTGAGTTGAGCACAGGACCTCAGAGACTCAAATAATTAAACTTCCGATGAATGAAATATGCTCTAGCAGCAATTAGCCACACTGAATGCATTTGCTTGGCTACTGACACACTCCTTGGGTGACTGAAGGCACTTAGCCTTGCCTCATATCACAAAGTACAGTTTAAATGGGCACCAGTAAGCCCCGTGGTAGCTCACTGCTCAATTGCCAGTTGTCTCGGTGATCTGCTATATATATCCTCATGGATATGAGAAATATTTCCTCCCTAGCTAAGAGAACATAACAGTCACCAAAGAGGGAGGTTACATGGATTTCGACTCTGATATTTCTCGGAAATTTTTCATGCAAAGACTGAGTTCATCCTAGTTTTGAAGTTGCTCAAAGGAATAAGCTCTCGGTCCCTATGTGCATGCATATGCTATGTGTGAATCAGGGTTCCTTTACTGGAACCTGTAACTGTCTACACAGTTTTATTTCCATGGCTGAGGAAAAAAAAAAATAGAGCTGTTCCTAAAGTGTTTTGAGGGGAAAAAAATTCAATAAAAACATAGGAAATTGTTGAAAAAACTCCTCCCTCACTTGTTTTGGTTCACAGAAATTATTTTTGAGGGACAGCTGAGATGAAACAGGTCTGGAAAGGAAGAAAAACATAAAACAGCTATATAGCTGTGTTTGGGATGTATAAGATGGCATACAGGAACACATAGGTTAAAAAGCCCTACAGCCAAGTTCGACAGTCTACAGTTTTTATGGAGAAGAAGAAAGTAAGCTGCCAAACAGGCCATGTGGCTGGTCTGGGAACCCTCTGGAGTTCTGAAAGTTCAAACACATACACAAAAGTGAAAAAAAGTCACAAAGTCAAGGGATGCAGTCAGGTGTGAGCTAATCCCAGTGACTGGAAAGGACTCATCAGCACAAGCACCATGTTGAGGATCTGTTCCTGTATGAGTCACAGCATGTAATGCATAGTCATAAGACTCTTAGCCATGAGCTCCATTGCCTTTCTGCCAGAGTCCTCCTGCTCAAATACAGAGCCATAACTGTAAAACAGAACCTGTTGCCCTCTCCTTAGCAGAGAGACTTGATTTCCTCTGACATTGCAGCTGTGACAAGCTCTTCAAAGAGTGCCTCATGCAGACTCTCATATTCAGTGCAGGGTCATGAAGCTTTTCCCTGTGTTTTGAGAAAAAGAGGAGATAGCACTGAAGTACTGGTCATTTAGGGAGTGAGTTTTGAAATGAACTGAAGATGAGTTAGAAATCCCACTTTACACACTGTAAGCTCCAACTCCTGTATTCGAGTTAAAATCCAGTATATTACCTGTGAAGATTTGTCCATAACACAAAGACAGAGCCCCAGGCCTGGTCTACACCAAAAAGAGGTTGTTATTTGAATTGCACTAGAAAATTCTTTGAATTGAGAGATACTTTATATAATCAAAAGATTTCTTTTTAACAGTTACTTCTATACCAGTTTCCAAAAAGAATAAGAGGTAATATTGCAAGGAAAACATCAGAGCTGAGGCAGTTAGGGAAATTATACTCTTTTCACACTCTGTCAGAGTTGTGTCAGTAGCACTTTTAAGTTTAGATTGGCACCAAAAGAGGTGAAGACCCATGTCACAGTATGAGAATTGTCAGCACTGGTACCCCACCCCTGAAAGCCTCTGGTTTGTTTCTCTTATTAAAGGACTGGAAACTAAAAAGCCTGTTGCAGAGATTTAGAATCAGCTTTCACTTAAATTGTGGTGTCTCTCTTCTTGCTGAACAAAATTTGGGAAAAACATTTTTTAAGTGCTACAAACTAGTTAGGCTTGAAAATGTGACAGACTTCAACTTGAAAAACAATTTGACAAAGCAGGAAACATTGCTTACTTAGGCTTAGATTGAAGCTAAAATGCACCTGATGTGTTGTTGTACTAATAAAAAATATATTAGTTTTAATGTAAATTTTAAGCTTACTAATTTGTTACTTATTGATAACATTCAGCTTGAAATACATGCTCAAAAGCATCTGGGAAAGAGAAATTCAGTATTATTGCTTGCCATTTGCAAATGAACGCTTAGTCTTTAAGAATGTCATTGAATTTCAATATGTATGAGATATTCTGCTGTTTTTATTGGAAAAGCTTACAAAGAATGACTTACAATGGAAGGCAAAATGTTTGATCTTTCATATGAAAGCTCACTTACTGCTACAAATGCGGTCTTATAAAACATGACTGAAAACAGACCTGGTTTAATATAATCACGTTTATTAATACTTATTACTTATGTAGTATTTTGTATGTGAGGATTTGGCATATTTTATAAATATCAGTTAAACTTCACAACCAGGCTGCAATGCATGCAATACTGTGTCACTAAGCCCATTCTCTACAGGGATAAACTGCGATCCCCAGCCTACATCTATTCTGTGGGCTCAATTACTGAGACATAAATGTCCATACAATTAAACTGCTAACACAGTTCTTGAAATCGTTTTTGGGCTCCGCTAAGCATCTCTCTTCAACATAATGCCGGGGTAAGACACCATTTCAAATCGGTCATTTGGACATAGTCACCTTTTTCTGGAGACAAGAAGGTTTGGCTGTATGGAGTTAAGCTCTAAGTTCTGCTGTCAAGAATGGTCTCTGGCCAAGTCCATCTACTAACATAGTTTAACCATAAGGTTTCTAAGCACACAGCACAATGCTGTTCATGGACTCCTGATCTAATCTAGGTTCTGCAAACAGCACAGCTCTAGTGCAAGGAGCTTAGGATCTCACTCTACTTCTACTTGCTCAGAGTTTTGTTGTTACATCACTACATTGAGATTTACATGGTAAGGCAAGTACAAAGCATCTATTTTTGTGAAAAGAACAGGATGGGACAGAAAGGTGTAGAAATATATAAATGGAGTGAATCATTCACTAATTAGAAGAGTTGCTTTGGCTGCCCATGCACAGAGGTGGGAAATCAGATACTTGCAGAGATACTGAGGGGCTGTAGACCCGAGTTCCATAACTTTGAATCAGTGTGGCCAGAGTGGTGGGGTGGCCAGATTGGTGGGGTGTCCAGTACACTGAGTTGCTCTCACCATTTTAAGAAATGCTGCATTTTATCATTCCAACAGAAAATTATCACAGAAAATGGAAGACAGAAGATAGGAACTGCAACAGGAATCTGTTTAATAACAGCTTACTAAAAACTCAATATTCATGTGAAAGGGTGAAAATATGCAAAGAAAGGACATGTGATGATGACTGTTGTTGGGAAGATTGCAGGAGGTTTAGTGCAGCACCATTTTGGTTCTTTTATAAAAGTTGCCCTTTTCACTCCACATCCTTTTGCTCCCCTGGAACCAACAGAAGTTCAGCAACAATAAAACAAAACCCTGACATTTCAGAGATGTTGTCTGGTAGTTGGGTCTTCTCAGCAACTATGTGTCTTTGACAATATCTTGTTTTCAGCTACGGCAGAGTTACTTTTTTTTCCAGCAGCTGATACAGTGCTATGGTTTTGAGATTTAGTGTGAGAATAATGTTGATAACACACAACTGCTTTAGTTGTTGCTGAGTAGTGCTCACTCTAAGCCAAGCAAGGTCTTTTGAGTTTCCCGTGCTCTGTGAATGAGCAGGAGCACAAGAAGTCAGGAGCAAACACAGTCAGGACAGCTGACCTGAACTGGTGAAAGGGATATTCCCTACCTAAAGCATCACACACAGTATATAAACTGGGGGGGAATTGACCAGGAGGCTCCAATTGCTGCTCAGGAATGGACCAGGCATCCATCAGTGGATGGTGAGAGATTGTATTGTGCATCACTTGTCTGTCTTTGATTTTATTTCTCACTTTCTTTTTGTTGACTCTCTTTTCATTACAATTGTATTATTATTGTTGTTATTTTTTTCAATTCGATTATTAAACCGCTGTGATCCAAACCTAGGGGTTTTACCTTTTTGTCCAACTGTCCTTCCCATACCAGTTGGAGTAGGGGGGGACTGAGGGGTAGGTGAACAAGTGGCTGTGTGGTACTTGGTTGCTTTGCTGGGGGTAAAGCGTGACAGGCAACAGACCACTCTTCTCCAGGGTCCAACCTAATTGGCTGAGTAGCTGGACTTAGTGCAGGTCACACTGCAACACTAACATAGTTTCTTCACTCTTGGGGCTCAACCTAGTCTCTGTGAAGCACCAAGTGGAGGTAGAACCATGCTCCTGGCCCTATTTATGCCATTGTGTGACATAAACTTACCTAAACTCATTTATTTAATAGTTTTATTAAGTCTTTCAATTTATGAACTAATTATTTTATGGATTATTATATGGATCAACTATTCAACTATGTCTTATGGCTTTCTGAATTGCATAAAGTAGAGCAACCTTTTAGAAGACAGTGAAAAGTGTCCTCTCAAATTGTATGACTGAGATATTTATTTACAATGAAATCCCTCCATATAACAGAATATGAGAATTTTGGAGCCAGTTTCCAGTTCCTTAACTGTGAGCCTTATGCCTATGCCCTCATGGATTTTTGTGAGGCTGCAATTAGGAACAGGTATGTGCAGAATTAGGCTTTAGTTGCAAAGAATGTTCTCAAATTAAATTTGGGTTTGGAGTGTTCTGGACTTTATCTTAAACTAGCTTTCAAGCCATCCAGTGGAAACTTTGGAACAGCTGTGAGTATCCAAACAGTCACCTAAATAACTTTGAAGACCTCATAATCTGACCATGATCAACAAAAATAAAGTCTGATTTGGAAGCCAGCATCTTAGTTAATTTTCAACCTCTTTTTAATTTTCTCAGTTTCCCTCCAATTCCTATTTAGGCTATTACTTGCTGATGAAATTTTGTTTGTTTCGTAAATTTGTCATACAGACACCTGCTTGTAAAAAATCAAATTAATAATAGATGTAGAGAATTGAACAGGCTATTGCTTACTGTGTGGCAGTATCATTTTAGAGGTAGAGAATGAGAACTGACTTCCAAAATCTCAGGTTTTGTGTGTACTTCCACTCAGCTAACCAGGATACACACAGTTGCAAAGTTTGAGATACATGCACTGTATCTGGCAGATATTGCAACATCATGAGAAAGGATAGGATGATCTTCCTGGAGAAGTTCCAAAATTACAGAACTTGTGACCACTGCTCAATTCCTCCTCTCCCTCCATCTCCATCCCTGATTCATCTGCTTTCTCTTCAGCTGACTTAATTGTTTGTGAAAATAAAGCTTCCACTGGGAAAATCTTGATGGCATGAACACCTTTCGTTTGCAATTAAAGACCCACAGTAAGAGTTGCAGATAAGCTGAATTAATAGACTTTGGGAGTCTACTGGCTACCTTTTCTGAAGGCCATTGTTATCTGACTCCAGGCAGCAAAGCTGTCTCTCCATGTTCAGAATGGAGTCTGAGGCACAGAAACACTGATGGCTCTGTTTGTTATTGACTGAAGCTAACTGGTTTCAGTGCAGCATTTCCAAGACTTGATGCCAGCAAAGAAAAGGAGTTCAGAACTCCTTGCATTCAATCCTTTGAAACCAAGATAGAATAAAACACACCAAAAATGTACTTCCTTGGAAGTTAATGAGCTAGAAAGAGTCCAGTTGAGAGGCAAGTTTTGAATTATGGGGACCAAGTGGGCAATTTTGCTTTTGATACTCAGCTTCTCAGTGGGCCTAAGCTAACTAGAAAATATGGAAGTCTGATGTTTATGAGCCAAAACTCTGGTCAAGCCTGTGAACAGTCAAGTTCCTTATAAATATCTATTACTGTAAAGAAAACACAATGTTATCACTTCATACTGTGATAATCACAAAGCAATACTGACAAAGTGTCACTGGACTGGCTCTTTCTTGACTTATTCATACACAAATATGAAGTTGGAGACAGCCCCTCAGCAGGAGTTTTCATGTTTCCCCTACTTCTATATCTAGCTGCTCTGTGAAGAGTTTAAGGTAAAGTCAGAAAATATAAGTGAAAGGGAGAGATGATTTTTCCAGCTCTGGAATGAAGCATTTTTTAAAGAAAAAGTAATTCCTCAAAGACAAGTGAGCAATCTCATTAAATAAGTTTGCATATACTGATGAATGGATTTTAGCTTTTGTCACTAACCCACCCATGCTCTTCTAATGAATCACTAAAAATCAAAGAAGCAGGTGAACAGATAAAGGTGAGATGACAAAAACAGTGCAAATTCAGTAGTAGGACAGAGGATGGACTTGCTAAGACCACATTTAACCACGAAGTATTAATAATGTTATGCTCTTAGTTAAAGGCTAATCTGCAATTTTATTTTTTTTAAATTAGCTAAGGTGAGATCCTTTCTGGACTATTAACTTTTTTTAGTATTTAGATCACAACTCCTAAAGACTTAGCTATATTTTGACAGGTACTGACAAAGAGTGCCATGGAATTGTGACTCAATTGTCACCTTCGTCGTTTTCAAGCTGAAAAACTCAGGATGAGTGCTAGGTACTAATTAGAACTGTTATATTAGGAAAGCAAATACAATGGTGTCTAACATTAAACAAAGCACAGTTCTCATCACAAACGGTTTCTTTTGTGTGCGGGTTAGTCTAAAAACCCATTTTGCATGCTAATGAGACACAAACAATAATTGTCAAAGTAACTAGTTTCATGCAATTACAAAAACCACATAAAAAGCTCTATTGTTTGTTGTCTTATGATTTCTTAATGCTAATTTTGCTCTTGATAATTTGGGGATTTCATTTGTACCGCAATGTGCAATCTGGGGTTTGTGTGTGTGAAGGTGAAGGTTTCTAATCGGGAATAAAGGGTAAAAGGAAATAAGTCCAAGTGTGCAAAAGTAAAAGAAGCAGTCACTCTCAGGGAAGAGATTGGACAACCAGAAAAGAGAGGGAGTAAAAAAGCAGTGGAGAAAAGTGGACACTTCCTTTATGAGAAAGAGGTAAATCAGAGCTGAGAAGAGGGAGGCTGTAGGAGTTGGGAGGTGCACAGGCCAGCTAATGAATATCTCTAAGCTGACACATCCTGTGGCTTGGAATGCATGACAAACTAGGGAGTCACACAAAGATCTGAAGGAGCACGGAAAATTAGAGAGTAAAAAGTCAGATGGTTAAGTAGTTAAAAATAAAAAGTTTGGGGCCCTGCTCTTCTCTTGAAGGATCTCTCATTACAGCCCATACAAACCATTTATAATCCCATGAAAGAAAGACTGGATCCCTTCTATTTTAGTGTAGACACAGACTGCTCTGGCTGAAATTTCGCCTGCATTTCTGTGATTTGTGCTTTCATCTTAGAGTCACTTGTCTGCAAAATTAAGTGGAGAAAAACATACCATATGGCATTTTTTTCCTCTGATTCGCCCCAGCCTTTAGTTTGTTATTTTCTAATTGAATAAAATACCATAAGGTTGAACTGTGATTTTGCATTAGCTTAGAGAAAATGTGCATTTCTTGGAATCTTTACACTTCTTTGAACCTAAAGGAAACCTACTATTGGAAATAGACATACTATTTTAAGGTCAGGATTGAATAAATTTTGCTGTAAAGTAAATTCCATACATTGTTATCAGGGTATCCTAAATTTTATGGTTTTCTTTTTCTTGAGAAAATATGATTTTTTTTATCAGATACTCTGAAATTGTATCTACAGCAAGGTCTAATAAACAGAGCACAAGACTTGAGCGATGGTCAGAATTAATCTTCCTTTTGTGACAGTCCCTCTCCTTCCATTTACCATGATGTTAAGTATTTCTGCAGAGATCTCTCTCTCTTCTTTTTCCCCGTGTGTTATGCTACCAGTGTTGGTACAGGAAATAAATTTGAAATCAATACATGTTGGTATTGTTAGATATTGTAATGTGTTGTGGGGTTTTTTTTTAAATGACATTAATCTCACTGTAACTAGCTGAGCCCAGCACTTTCACCCTTTCATCCTGTATACTCTTTCTTTTTCTGTCGCCAGCTTTCTGAATGTGTTTTCCATAATAATATATTCCTCTACTATTGTTGATCTCTTCAGTATATTCCCCCCAACACACACACATATTTTGCCCCCTTGAGATTTTGTTTATGGTTTTCACTTGGAAAAATCATGAAGTCTCCAGGAAAATGCTTTTTACATTTTCTTGCCAGTCTGCAGCATTTCAGAAATATTACCAATTGCTACGTGAATAATTGATTCATGGCTGTCACAGCATGGAGGTGACATTGTACCTTCTTACTCTTCTTCCCCACCCCCTAGTGCTTGTTTAACCTTTTCTTCTTTTTTATTCTTTATTGACAAAAGGACCATTTAGATTTGGTCAGCACTGGGCTCTACTCATGCAAAGTAACTAGCAAAGAAAGACACAAGAAACCCAGTTAAGAAACTTTAGGTAGTAAAGATATTGTTGATTAATTTATTATAAGCACTGTAATAATTGAGAAATATATAATCAACATTGTATTTAATTGGCACAGTACACTTGCCACATAAAGACTATTTAATTCTCTGGATAATTAAGTGTGTTTATATGAAAACACATTAGAGGGAAAAGCAAAAAGTTTATGTAATAACTATGCATGAAAAAAGCACATTTTCCTCTTGTTTGAAAGACACATTTAATATAATACTCAAAGTCTAATTGATCCACTAACACTGGAGCATTAAATACTAATTATGATTTGCCTTTGCTCTACTGTTTTATGATGACATTGAAATATGTTTCTTTCTTTTCTCCTTTTTGTTTGTTTTTTTTTTTACTAGCTTGCTCTAGGCACACATGCATCTAGATAATAGCTTTATTCAGCCAAAATACAGGGAATTGAGTTTAATACTTCATGTTTCTGTGGATAGCATATGTAGATAAGAATTAGACTACTTGATGGCAAGTCTAGGAAAAATGCTGCTTGAAATGAGGATAATATTTTGGAAAACTCAAGGACATTGGGTATAATGTCTTGCTAAACTGGACATTTATATGCAATCATGATCAATCTTAATAAAGGTAGGAGATACAAGGAGCCTCAGATTTTTTAAAAAGAAGCTCTAAGACAAATTAAAGCAGATTTAATGCATTTTTTCTATTAGGTTTTTGAATAGGTCCTTATAAATAAAAAGAGTTAATGCTAAAGCATTCTCCGGAAGTTATTCATGTGAATAATCTAGAAAGGGTGAATCTTAAACAGGCAGAGTGAGAAATAGAAGGAGATACAAGTGATACATTACATAAGATCAAATAAAGTGTTAAATAAAAGTTAACACATATATTCCTGGGGTACAACAGTTAGAAGAAGAGACCAATTCACTTTGTAGCTCCATGCCTCGGTTTCCCCAGTCAGATAGGCTGGAGGAAATCCAGAGATGCACATTATGACATAATGTGCCAGGTACTCAAGCCTTACTCTTGCATTTGGAATTTCAGGAGAGGTTGCAGTCAGCATGCCTGGCAGACAGACAGAGCTGCACCAAGTCTGTGCAGGCTACACCTGGGCAAATGAGGGCTGACCTGAGGCTGTCACACTTAGATTACCAGGTGTTGAAAGCATCTGGTTAAGATTAGCTGCTTT
Organism: Orthonyx spaldingii; assembly: GCA_013397795.1. Taxonomy (NCBI): domain Eukaryota; kingdom Metazoa; phylum Chordata; class Aves; order Passeriformes; family Orthonychidae; genus Orthonyx; species Orthonyx spaldingii. The sequence goes on from VZTJ01000388.1 coordinate 128,763, forward strand.
CCACTAGCTCCCACTAGACCCATGGAGACAACAGCAGGAGCGATCTACCTCCTCTTGGCAGCTCTGGGCAGTGAGAGTGATGGGATTACTCATCTCAAACAGTCTCAGCAAGAAGTCTTCAGCTATACCAGCCACTAGCATGAGAGCTGGTGAAGAGAGACCTAAGAGGCCAAAGGCTCCTCTTCCAGCTTCCATACTTGGCAAGGCCACAGACTTCCTGGCTTTTAAGTTTTTCAAAGGATTTGAAACCTTTGTTTGTGAGTTGTTAGAATTGAAGGATAGCCATGGAACTTCTACATGCCTGATGGATGCCAAACCCAACTGCAGATATAAACCCCAAATAAGGAGAAATTGATTTGAAGGAAATTCTGAACTCCATTCCCAGAAAGACAACACAAGCACCTAGATGTGTGTAACTTGGCAGTGCACAAACTGATACTCAGCTGATCAGTCATCACAATGAAGTCCCAAGAGGTATAGTTTTATTGCTTTAAATCTAAACATTCTCAGGAAAAACAGCATGTAGTGTGGGGACTGGATTCAGGGGACACAGTTTGGTAGTCTACATTGAAGCTATATTTAGCATTACTCTACAAATTACTCTAGCAATCCTGTTAACTAGTTTAAAATTCCAGACATGTGGAATATGTCAGGGGATGTATCCACACATACATGAATCATTTCAGACTCACTGATGATACTGTGACGATACCACCCTCTTCACTCCATTGTCACATACCTTTTCCATTACCTACCACATATATCCTCTCTTGACTTTCCCTTTTGCAGAAGCAGAATCAAGTTTCCAAGGCTGCAGACAATTGAAGTTCATCAGGCTATCTTATATTTCAATTTTTTCCTCTTTTTTTGTTTTACTTTGTTCTGCCCAAGCTAATCATATTAGGACAAGAAAGACAGGAAGACTCTTCAAAACATGACTGGTTTCCACAGCATGCTTTGGCCGTGAGATGCTATAAAACTGCTGCACATTTTCCTTTCCTTTCCTCTTCAAGGAATGAGCATATCACTTCATTCTGTGTCCAGCCATCACCAACCTAAGAGTCTTCCACCATAATTTTAATTTCCTAACTGGTCTTCCAACCAGTATCTCAATACATCGTATGTCCAGGTTGACTCACACTACTGTTTTATTTACGATGCAATCAAAGACTGTAGGAGAGTGAGCAGTAACTGCTTTCCCAATGCATCAGATACCTCTCTTTCTTTCAGCCCTATATTATAAACATTTGAAAGTCTCCATTTTTTCATCTTCCTATTTCTTGTCCTCTCAGAAAAAGCAGCAGAGGCTAGATAGAATGTGCAGAATGCAAGTCTCTACTTCGTCTACATTTAGAGCATGTTTTGCAAGGTCTATCAGAAAAAAATGTACTTGTAGGCCTTAAACAAAATGGCTCTCTTCAAATCTTCCTTATTTGGTAGCTCTGGCAACAAAGCCTACTTCTTACAGCAGAGGAAATATTCATCCACCTGCAGCCTTCATTAAGGTAAAAGTGAGAAAAATTACGTATTATTTCATTGGTATTACTGACTCACGGTGATACCAGAAATTTTATCTTTCACAGGGGAAGGATGGCTTCAGCAGTTAGGAAAGTTCTGATGAAAAGCTATCAGGAAGCACCCAAAACAGGATGTAGATCTTGTCAGTATCGTTAATAAATATTTGCTTATGGGAGATTCCAGGAAGTGAGAAATGCTTTTCAATCATTCATGAAATGTAGGTCCCAAGTCTAAGATGCTTACATTTTGAGAACAGAAATACACCAAGAGGAAGACAAAAGAAAAAAAATAGCCTACAGTTTACACATAGTTCACAAAGAGCAGCTTAGTGAAAAAAAGAGGGAAGTAAATATAGATAGGAGAATGCTGGTACATTTTTTGGAATTATTTTCAACTGCTGTCACAAATTTTGTAGTCTGAAGCACTAGAAACAATGACAAGACATTGAATTTAGCATCAAAATTTCCTACCTGGTACCAGAAATGCATTTCCCAACCTGCAGTGCATTAGCTGACTTCATACTGTAATTGTAATGAATCTCTTATTGGACCCTTGCTTCTCTGGACAATGCCATATTGTAAGGACTAAATACATCATCAGTGAGCCTCATTCTCGTGTATTACACTAATATATCATTGGAATGACAACTGCTTCTGATGATATATTAATGCAATACATCAGTAGTGTGGGGCTCCTATGGGGTATTACTCAGGAATAGGGGCCATCTAAAGAAAACAGACCCAGAGTCAAATTCAGTTTAATTACTGAATGAAAGGGCTATCAGGAGCAAGGTTACATGTAATGCTAGCATTCTTACATCATCCATGAGATTAATTTGCAACCTCATTACATATTAAACTTGCAATTTTAGATAGCAATTGTAGGGTTTGGATTTGCCTGCTGATGTAATTCACAAACCATGGCCTCCCCAATATTTTATAGTGATGCATGAATAATGCAGTTATTTTTATTCTGTCCATCTTGCATTTCTTGATAGTTAACAACACATCAAATGTGTAGTTATAAAACCAGATTTAGAAAAACTACACTCGAAACTATTTGTAGTCGCTGGGCACCATATAAATATTTGCACTTGCAGAGTGCATTCAAAAGAAAGAGACTGATATTTGCTTTTGCAGTCAATTATGCACCACATTTTTGTGTATCATTTGTCTTAAAGCTATCATAAAGTACATACAATGCTGCTGGGTTGAGGTTTTTTGTGGTTTTGATTTAGTTTGTCTTTTTCTTTGTGGTATTTTGTTTTGGTTGTTTGGTTTGGTTTGTTGGTTGTTTGGGGGGGGGGGGTTTTGGTGAGATTTTGTTGGCAACTTTTTTCCAAAATTTGTCAGGGACAAAAATTGTGCATTCTGCCGTTTCTTAAGTGAAGTTTTGAGTTGGATTCTGAAATGCTTTTAGCAAAAAGACTTCCATAACAATATTGTAGTGTCCACTGACATGAAATATATCCAGAGCCATCTTCCCTTGGCCCTATTTCTCCCTAATTTTACTGCTACTATATTATAAGTTATCCAGAGAATCGATCTATATATTATGAATCAAACAGGCATCAGAGGTGATATCACTTAAACTAGAGCTTCTGGTTGTCTTTTATTTCATGTTTATTAAGATTATAACCAATACTGAAAAAAATTTCATAGAACAGCCAAAAGAATCAAGCCAAAAGAGATAATGTATATTTGATATTATAAACATCTTGCCGCGTCTAATCCAGACGCTATACTTACTCTTGAATAGACTGTTTTGTTTAATAAGCATTTATCTATTGTTAATGTCTTTGGAGAATTCATCTTGGGGTTTGTACTGAAGATAAATGCAAGCGTGTGAGGGTTTATGAAAAATGTCTCAGCAAGTGACAGGAAGCCTGATATGAGTTACCACAGTCCGCTTCACATGTGGGGCAATCTACTACTTGTCTTGCATTTATTGTATTTTCGTGCTAGGCATTTTCTCTTTCTTTTTCTGAGACCTTTTGATACTATATACTTTTAAATACCAAACACTGACAGTAAATCTGAAAAGAATGCATGATGTAGAAAGAGAGACAAAACTACACATGTAAAGTGTAACTACAATAAAATAAAGGAGAAACCACAAAGATTTCTTTTTTTTTTTTTTTTTTTTTAATGATGTGTGCATGAGGGAAGGGAATCAGAATTTAAAAGGAATTAACTGAACATCAACTGCACGTCCCAGTGATACATGTCATTTTAGCTCACCAGGGTGATGTATGTTTTATTTAGAGAACTGTTCAAAGCTTCAGTTAGATATTCTCCCAAGAATAAATGGAATTCTCCAAAAACGAAGTGTCGTTGTCTTGTGAGAAAAGTAAATTCTGTGCATATCTGTCTATGTGTAATCTTACCTATTCTTTGTGTGCCTTATACATGGAATGATAATAAATAATGTATTGCGGGTGTGGAGAGAGCTTATGGAAGTATAGTAAATTAGTGAAAAGCCCCATGTGACCTATCAGCTAAGTTCCCAAGATAGGTTTCTTTCCGTTATTTTCTAATTAGTAGCAACTTCTCCCTTCCTCTGTTGCATATTTCCCTTAGCCCACAGTCTGAACTGAAGGCATATCTGTTACAAACTCTATTGTAGAATCTTCAGGATGTCAGTAGTAGCTGGAATTAAATTAGATTTAAACCCTTGCAAATTAATGAGTAACCTTGAGGTGTTTGAATGTATCTGGTATGTCAATAATGTAATGTGCAACAGAAAGAGGATGAACTTTGCTCATACACCATGTGGAGACTTTCCCCTGTGAGTTTTATACAGTGAATTATTTACTAGTTATTGAATTAATCAGACAGTTTTTACTTTTTGGCACTTTTAAAATCTGATATTTAAAATCTGCTTATGTGCTTAATTGAATGGACATCACATGCAAACCTGCTCCTCGGTGAGCCAGCCCTGCCTGTTTAATGCAAGAATTCAAAAATGAAATAAAAGAGCATTTCCCCCTCAGCATCAGCAGGACAGCCTGGTGAGAAAGTGTGCTGTGCTGCAGACACCCTGTGAAACTAAAGAGTGTCAGAGTGAGAGGAGAGATGGACTGGAGTGCATCAGTCTGGTTCTACTCAGGAGCTGGATGAATTTGAAACCTGACCAAGTCTGAATGGAATAGCGGTCAGAAAGCCAGGAACAATTACTTCCGATTACAAAATGCTTGAACGATTTACTTCTCAAGACAACTGCACAGTCTCCTTGTGCTAAAGGACCATCAATACTATCTTTGGACAAAATTTGATGAGAGGAGGTGGAGGGGTGGTGGTGGCATGGGGGCAGCGGGGGGGAAGGGGTGGGTAGAGAGATTCACATTGTGTAAGATGAAAGCAGGAAAGTATTTAAATAGAAATGTATTCCAGTAACCAAAATCCCTGCCCAACATCATCTTTGTTTCAGAAAGTCTGATTAGTTAACATATTCCATCACCTTGGGAAGAAAGCTGAGGTAAGCGGCTTAATTTATAAATGGATGAAACAAACTTATTTAAAAATTCTCACTACGTTATCATGAATCATGTAGGCCTATTAAACTAATTGCTAAATAAATTTAAGCAGTATTACAGTAGATTTCACTGAATTTATCATCAATCTAAAGAGAACTTTGGTGGTCTCATGCTGCCCCCCACAGATATGTCTCAGAACATTCATTATGCCATAATTACAAAGTCTCTTTGAAGAGGCTAAAAATCCCAAGACTCCTCTCATCAATTATTTTCACCTGTTAATTCATTTTGTGTGAGGTAATAACCTCAGCATAATAACAAATGTGCAAGTACTCCGATTTTGCAATTAAAAGCAGCAGGGCTCCTATTTTGATCATACAGACTGTGACATCCATCATAGAAAACAATTTGGGCCTAGCGGGATGACAGATGCCACACTGATGGCTCTACTAACTAACTGCCTGTCCTGGAAAAAAATGGTCCCGTTTCAGGCTGCAGCTGCAAGCTATCTGATAGCTCCTGGCCAGGCAGCAGGGAAAGCCTGCAGTGACTAAATTACTGAAAGGTAATTTTACTTCACAAAATGAGGATTTTGGAGCCGTATATGTATGCATTCCAGTGGCTGGTGTAATTTGGAAACAAATAGTCCTTTTCATTTGAAAATGACTGGAATTGCTGCCAGTGTTCAGAGAGTATTGTTTCTCATCCTTTTACATGAGAATACAGTGTAATACTCATTATTTCTCCCCTTTCACATCTTATTAGACACAGAAGGCAAGGTGGTTATCTCTGCTTTCTTTAGCTAAATCCGCAGAAGTAGGATTTCTTCCAACCTCTGGACAGGTGCCTAAATAATAGAAGAGTGCTCATTTTAGCCTTTCAGTTTGTATCAAGGCTGAGTGAGCCCTGTCTGGGGAATGATCCCGCTATCACCGACGAGCGTTAAAGTGATATGCCCTCATCTGAAACTCCACTAAAAACAATGAGGCAAACTGCAAGCACAGGCAGCTCATTAGCCTCAGAACTGATTCACCAAGGAAATAATTTGATGTAGAACTAATGACGGAAAAGCTGTTGTCCTGACTGGAGTGAGGGTGGGGGGCTAGAGGAAGCAGGGGGTACACAGACTCAGTAAAGAACTCTAGAAAACACAGCCAATTTATTTTCCTCGCTAAAGTGCATAATGTGATACTTCAGTATTGGACCAATTAGCTTAAAACATTTAGTGCTGAAATACTGCATACTCTGAGTAAGCAAGACAACTGACTGAGCCTATAACTTTTTAATGGAAAACACACAATATTGCTGTCAACTAATATGAAATATGTCAATGTGGTCTGGAATTTTTTGATTTGCTCTTGTTTGTCTTTTTTTTTTTTTTGTTTTATTTGGTTTTATCCAGTAAGTCTAAAATCTGGTGACTGGGCAAAAGAAGCTACACTATGTTCAGCCTGCTAAAAGCAGCAGATGGAAATTATGAAGGAAAACCGCACTGCTGAAAGAAAGGTGGTAGGTATTGTAAGGATTGTGTTTTCAGATTTCAGCACACTAATGCAGAGCAACAAAAGATCAGCAGAAGGCCAAAGGTTAAGTATAGCATGAACTTTCTCAGTGGCTGTGCACCTTAAGATGAAAAGATAACCCTGTTTATGACATCTGCAGACTACAATGCTTACCATTTTATACTACCCTCCTACATTCTCTGCAGACAAAGAGCTGTGCTCGGCTTCTTGGGAAAAATCTACTGTTTCTTACTCCATCATATTACACTCATAAACCCTGTCAGCAATAAAGGATGTATGGGTAGACAGAGGCAGGGACGCACAGCTGGTAAACTCCATAATCATACTAGAAAAGATACCAGCATTTCATTCTTTCAATTGGTTCTCTATTCAGGAGTCTGTGTCTCATAGAGGTGAGGCTAATTCCCAGGGCCGGGGGCTGCTCCAGCTCATGCCGATAACATGGCTGAGGTGCTTGTCCAGCATTTCCAGATACAGAAAGCAACCTTTCCTAAACAGTCACAGGATTTACAAAGCAGAATGTATGAATTTTTTTTTTTTTGTAGGATTATATTGTGATAAAAGCAAACAAAAGAAATTAATCAAAACAAGCAAATTAGTATTAGCCATCTTAGATGTTCTTTAATGCAAAGCCAATAGTTCTTGCCCTTTATGCACACACTCCTACAGTAACTAATGTACAGTAGCCATCAACAAATTATGACTTGTGACACTTTTGCTGCTGCAATATTAAGCCCAAAGTCCTATGGAGAAAATATATGGTTTTTATTACCAAATTGTTCTTGTTTACAATTCTAATATCCTCTTCATTATCTACTTTTCCAGACATTTTAGGCAGTTCTGAAGACCTGGGGCAGCACTAGTCCTGTCATAAAGAGAAATTAATGTTGTTAAAGATGGCCTAGCTGCCCTCTGGGACAGCTGAAGATGTGAAAATATAAGGTTCTGTTTTAAAGATGAAAATGATTAAAGGCGCAGGCACCTTGCTCTTAGTGCAGCCACTAAAACTTTTAATAAAATACTTCAGCAGAAAAAAAGCTGCTTTACTTCTTCCACTGTAAGTCTTAAGAAAAAAAAAAATGAGAGAGGGGAAGGAAGAGGGGGAGAGAGAGAGAGAACTTTGTTCTATAAGAAGAGGCTTGCTCTAAGGACTAATAAGCGTAAAAAGGACCTCATCATTATAAAGAACCTATTCGTCTCAGCAACAGCTCACTTAATAAAGACTGGATGATAGAAAAACCAGTAGAGCTGTCTCGAAATAGCCAGTAAGCTAATTAGGTGCATTGTAACAGGTAGCCCTTACAAAAACTGACAGGCTTAAACCAGCATGCCGCAAATACTTAAGAACATCGTAGCAGATGTACAGCAGTTATTGTATCCTCTTCAAGGCCGTTGCTGCTGCCACAATTTTATAAGCTTACGCACCTCAAGCCCTCAAAGAAGCTCAAAACGAGTTCCAGTGGAAAAAACAAAAAGGGAAAAAAAAAAAAAAGAGAGAGAGAGACAAGAAACGCAAACCTGCTGAAGATATTATATGAGCTTTTAGGGGTCCCAGACCAAAGAGACCTTTCAGAAGGAATGGTTCAGCTGCCTGGAAGAAAATGGCAGGCAATACAAAAGACGAGAGCATAACCTTTGTCCTAGCAGGGATGGAAGAATATCTGTCAGAACTTCACCTTCATAATCTTGCCCACCTCAGTCATTTTTTACTGGTTAAATGAAGGTTACAGGATTTGCTCTGAAGACAAAATGTCCCTTTCTCCTTAAAATATTGCTGAAATTTAAAAACAGGTTTACTTTCTTATTTCCCAAAGATTCACATTCACTGCTTTCCCTTTGGGTTTGTTTGTTTTCTCTACTTTGGAAAGAGGTCAGATATTACAATTGTGTCTCTCATATGCTTTTGATTTTATAGCAATCATATGATGTAATTGATGGATACAGAAGTCGTTTGAGGACTTCTAGGTCCCTTAATGATAGCAGCAGTGCTGCAAAGGAAACCGCCGCTGGTCTTGACACTCTGGGAGTCTGACTTCCCATCACTGGAGCTCGGATCATGGTACTAACTTGCTTTGGGTAAAAACCCATGGCAACAAGAGGTCTGGAAGCAAACAAAGCTTTGCTTTCAAGCAGCAGTGGCTCTTCAGAAAGCAATGGTTTCTGCTGAAAACTGTGAGGGAACCAGAGGCCTCAGTATCAGAGGAGCAGAATTATGCGAATACTTCCCCACTCCAGCTGCATTCATGTGGAACAAGTGATTCAAAAAACCTCTGTCAGGATACCTTCTTTCTGATCTGCAAAGCTAACTTTATCATGACACCAAATGTAAATTAATATCTGCCAGCATGTATGTGAAAAAGGCATTTTTCAATACATAGTGTTATCAGCAGATGCTTTAAAATCCTTCCCATCCCCTGGGGTGAATACACTGAATAACACTGTATTTCTGCAAGAGAAAACTAGTACTATATTCAAGACTGGAGAAAAATACTATGAGCTTTGCAAATCCATAGACAGCTACAGAAGTGACTTTCTATTAGGAAAAATATCAGCGTTAAAAAGTGGGGTACAGGCTCTAGAGCTCCAAACAAGAGTTATTATTTCTGCAGAGGCAAACTATTACACCATATAATTAAAACATATTCTTGCTGTGATATACACTATGAAAGTATTGAGGCTTAGTAAACAGGGTTAATTTGTAATTATTGGTGCTCTTTCAGGGGTGAGCATAGAGTATGATGACCTCAAGTAAAAGAGTATCTGTATTAGGATCAGCCCATGCTATACTACACATACATTTGCTCACATGTAAGCTATTATTGGAATGCAAAATTCAAAACTGATAAGTTAGAAAGGGCAAAAATTAGGGTTCGTTGTGCAAAATTAATTCACTCATTGAGGCATATGTGTGGCAATGTGGGGTTTAATTATGCAATCAAATTATTTAAGTTTTGCAGGAAGTTTGCCTCATTTACTTTTTCACATTGTATCTTAATAATTTTTAAAAAATGACACTTTTTAAATTCTTCTGTAAGGCCAGGTGTATTAATTTCCTTGTGTACATTCTAAGGGCATACACTCTCAATATATCTGAAGAACTGCTTTCTTTCTATGGAAACCATTAATGTGAGGAAATTCCACTATTCCCTTTCACAGGTTAAGAGTTAAGGATGAAAAATATTAACATTAGAAATGTCTACTAATTTTGAGGCCCCAGGCGAAGAAAACGGGACACTTGAGTTTTGAAAGAATTTTGGAAATTTTAGATAATATTTTTTGCACAGCTCCTGCAACTTTAGTTGCAACTTTTAAGTACCCATCACATGTGCAAATCAGAGTCTTAAGAATATGCATATAGGACATATAAAGGATGTATAATATTTTTAGTAGTGTAATTTAGGCAGTTTCCCTAGCAACATATAGGAATGCTGTGGCAGATACAGATACCAGGCCCAGTTCCTCACATCAGCACTCAACTGTTTAAGATATAAGGAGCTCATTTGTCTTTTTCCAATCCCTTCCCTCATTCACTTCATGATCCCCAGCATGCCCAGTACATGACCTTTCTACACAAATTTTGTTGCTCTCAAGAGCGTCTTACAGCTCCTATACCAGAAGTCTATCGAAAAAATAAAAAAGGTGACATGTAATTAAAGACTGAATCTTTGTATATATATATATACAAAAGAAATCAACAGTACTATTAAAAGTGGTTTATGCTCTGTTTCCCAAGTAGTAAAAAAAAATAAAAAATCAAACACATACCAAAAGAAGTTGCAAACAAAGAAGTATTAACATGCTGGTCCTGCTGAATAGAATATTCGATCATGTAATGGTCACTGAGATGATTGCTTCTATCTCCACGTTATTGTGTTTAAGGATGTTGTTTTAGTCAGTTCACAAATGACATCAGCTATTTACCTTCATCTGTTAAGAGTAAACACATAAGGAGAGATGTTCCTGAAATGGAGACAACAAAGATGCCAACCTGAGATAACAAGTCCTCCTTCTGTGACAAAGAGTCACAGATGAATCTTGGTGGTGCTTTACTTTTGTTCTGTACCCCATTAATTTTTGTGATTTTTCTCAATAAAAGTGCTAGGATTTTGAAAAAATTGTAAGGAATTGAGACGAAGACATTTGAGTGGAGAGCACTCTAGTAGCTAGGAAAACTAACAGCTAGCCTTGCCTTATAGAACTGTCACAGTCAACAGGAATCTTTGCTTAATTGCTCCAATATTGGTACATGTGGGAATCTGCTGATCTTCATATTGGAAGATACAGAAAGGAGTATTGTAACCTCACCTGTGAGAAGAAATATAATTAAAGAAAACAACTAGCATCAAAATAAGGACAGTGTAATATGTCTTCTAACTATATTTCAGAAAGTTTCACAAACACTGAACGCCATTGATTAAAATTATATTTTCCATCACTATAATATCACATGTGCCACTAACCTCTAACACTTGCTCAGACTCACTAATAATGGCATGATTTGATCTTTCTTGTCTCCACATACTGTGACAAATGACAAGATGGGGAATTAATGCGATTGGCAGACACTAGGTAAGATCACAAAAATTTGTAAGCTGTGGAATAAAACCTTAATCACATGAATTGCATCTGTGACTGTTTGCCCCATTCAGAGTGCCAAAGTGGAACTGCAGAAAAAGAGTTGTCTCAGTCACAGCTCTAGTCGCAGCGTTGTGGACAACTCTCCATGCAGAAATACATTTCTTTTCCTACTCTCTCTAAACCTCAGGAACTCTCTTAGTCAGTATCTACAGCAACAGGACAATGATTCCTGTTTCTTTTTAGTCATCTTCTACACAGAGGATGTAATCAGTGAGTCTTCCCTAGGCTTTGCAGGGTGTAAGATTTACAGACTTCACGAGCTCAGGACCTGGTCCACAGCTAATAGAATTTACAAGAGATCTGTGAATTTATTTGTAAAGTTACCAAAAAAAAACCCCAAAACACACCAAAGCAAGAACAAAAAAAACCCCAAATGACAGAATGAACCCAAAAAACAGCAACAACAAACACCCAAAACAAACCAAATAAACAAACAAACCACCCACAAAACCAAACCAAACCAAAGCAAACAAAAACCAGAAAAATCTGGTATCTTAGGACACCATTACAACTCACATTTCTTAAATACCTATGTCAGAGGGTCGTATAAAAAATAGCATATATACATAATACAAGCCATTAAAATCATATTGACCCATTAAACCAAAGTGATCCAAGAATGAGAAATTCTTAAATTATTTTTACATTTTCTTTAAACTAGAAATGGGTAAATATGTTTCAGAATGAAGGCAACCTTTATATCTTCTTAATATAGAAGTGTTGTGAAAAAATAATGGCTATATCTGTTTACTAGTTCTTTACAGCTGAAATTTCCTACTTTAAAGCAAATTAAAGCCAAAAAAAAAACCAAAAAAGAGGAGGTGATGTGAGATGCAGACAATAAAAACCCCTCTGTGGTGTAAAAGAGCAGCAATGACAGAAGTTAAAGTGTCTCAGAAATCAAACAAATAAAAAAAGGAATCAATTAAATAAATATAATTCACAAAGCTCCACAGTCAGTATAAACATCAAGCAAGCAACATCTCTTGTCAGTCCATGAAAGGAGAACTTTCTGGCCTCAACAAACACATGCTGAGATTTCTAGATCTCTTGTATTTCTTACAGAAATAGAACACTGAGAGATAACAATGTGAACTTAGTAACCACTAATAAAATTCTTTAGGATGCTATGAAGCATAAAACTACTAAAGCCATTTCAAAATGTAACTTAAAATGACGAAAAATGTGCAGACTTTTCCAGCACATTTTTACATGAAAATAACATTTTAATAGTCCTCACATCTGTATAAACAGAAGATCTGTTAGTAGTTGTACCAATAGCAGAGTGTGAGGATTAAGAGAAGCATAATGAATTGTCTCAAACACTGTCAAAGAAGGAAGTTCCCACAAGATAAGCTACCACAACAGGAACTTAAGATAATCACAGATGGCAAACAAGAAGGTGTTAATTTCTGGCCTACATGAAGGTGAAAGGTTTGGAATTAACATACTGGACAAGATTCCACTGTGCAGACTGTGGGAGAAGTGCGGACAGCAACAACAGGAGGATGACAAGCCTGGCAAGGCAGACCTTGGTGTCCTAGGGTGATTTTATGTTATGTATTTTATTATATGTATTCCATTAATCTACTAAGCCCAGAAATTAGTTTTGTCCCTTTTAAACTGAGCCAGAGAAGCTGTTTTTTTGTTTATTGCTTACATTCTTTTACTCCAGCGGCAGCGGTGGCTGGAAGAACTTTTTTTTTCTTGGGAACTGTGCTGCCCAGCAAAGACAGTGAGAGATAAGGCTCAGTGTGCTCCTGGAGTTCTCAGCTTCTGGCAGGGAGAGAGAGACAGGGAGTTTTTCTTTGCTTTTCCCGCTGGTTTTCCTCATTCACTGAAGCAAGAAGAGCTTTACCTGAACTGTGGTTTTTCTTCTGGGACTGTTCAACATCTGTCCTTGTCCAGGGGCCCCCCAAGCTACACACCGGGCCTAGGAACCAAACCTGAGCCCTGGAGAGACTGAAACTGACCAAGCCACACCCAAGGAAGGACTCTGACTTCATCGACTCTTCAGAACAACGAGAGGTTTCATTGTTGATACTATTCATCTTTTCCACTCTTGTGAATACTTTGCTTGTTAAATAAACAGTTTTTTCCACCTTTCTCGAAGGAATATTTTCCCTGAACTGGTTGGGAGAGGGGCTGCTGAAATCTGCTTTCTGAAGGAGAGACCTTGGGAGGTTCCCTCCGAAAATTTGCCCTAAACCAGCACGCTTGGTTACACATCCCGCCAAGGCAAATGGCGAGAAAGGAAGCAGCTGTTACACACATGCCATATCTTGTGGGAATGGCACGTACACCCCATGAACACTAGGGACTTGAACTATATAAAAGACATACCTCCAAAAAACCACTTTGGGACACCCACCATCAAGCAGACTGAGGTGGAGAAGGTCTAGCAGGACGTGTAGGATTCCATATGGTGGTGACGTCTCTGCTTAATCTCTCACTCTATCTCTCGCTCTCTATCGCGTTCCCCTCCCCCCCATTTCTCTCTCTCTATTTCATATTTACTGTTAAATAAAATCCATACAATTGGCTTTGGCTTACGGTCTCATTTGCACCTTGATTCGGGCAGAAACATCTCTTAATAATCGGATCCTAACACAGAGGTAAACTGCAGCCGCACATCAGCCCTATGTGAAAAAAAGTATTCTTGATTTTGTGTGCAAGTTCAATAAAGTAGAGGAGTGATTTGGTCATGTTAGATTAATCTTGCATTTCTGCAATTACTTCTTTTGGAACATGGTCTACAGGTTTCTGTTATACAAACATATCTGGGGGATATTTTGTTTTGTGGTTTTGGGTTTGGTTGTTGTTTTTATTTTTTTTTAAGCAAAGACAGGTCTCCACATGAAAAATGTACGGGTTTTTGATACTTAGATGTTCCTCAGCTTCAAGAAACTGTCAATGTGTATGGTAAACTGAACAAAATTCTATCTCAGTCTTGGTTCCTTTCCAGTCCCTTTCCACAGACAAAAAATGTGAAATTCTCTTGATTTTGAATAGTGTATACTCTTGGGCCATTCCAGAGTATACAGTAGCATTTTGACAAACATGCTTATCTACAGATTGTGATCTGTAGATCCAGCAGTCTTCTCTGCTTGGATGCAACACAAAGCAATTTTACTTGTTAATTGAAACTACAATTAAAGAAAATATCCCAGTCTGATAGACAGGTAGAAGAAGATAGGTGCATGAGAAAAAGGCGGGGAAGGAACCCATCCCAAACATTTTGGTCAGCCTAGTATTAATCATATCTCTGTGGGTCTGAACATGCTTCTCCTTAACTCTCACTGTGCAAGGGGAAATGCTAATCTTCAGTTTATTCCCTTCCATTCTGTCATGCAATAGTGGACAGTGGGATCATGAGTCCTGACCTATACAACAGGAGAAGTGTGCCTCATTTCTCAGTTTCATTCTTGTATGATAATCTAGCTCAAAATTAAAAATCAAGACCGAGAAATTAGGCAACCTGTTCTCTTTCTGAAATCTGAGTTTGGTTTTTTGGTTTTGGTTTTTTTTAGGGGGGTGGTTAGAAAGTCTTCTCCTAGAATTGTAGCAGAGATGAAGTCTAGTCTATAAATTCCATCAGCAGACTCCTTCGTCATAGGCAGATTCATTTTTCTGTTGCTGATGTTGTTCTCCAAGGCTGGAACAAGTGTCTGGTCAATTACTTATAAAATAAAAAAATATCTAAACTGGAAGACTGATGACAGAATTTCTGCACTTTGATGTTATCTGTCAGTCTTCTTGGTCTGCTTGTTGGCCTGTCTTCTTTTTTCTGTTTTCTTTCTTTAGTTTGTTTAACAACATTTTTGTACACAAATTTGAAACCAATTTAGCTGTTTCATTCGTCTTCTATTGCTCTCAGATTTCTTGCATCTAGACACTGCATCCCAGGTGTATTAGATCATATTAAAAGCCTTCCTTCTGCTCTTTGTTCTAATATGTGCTCTTTCAGCTCTAAAAGATGCTGCATAGCAGTAGCACTTTGAACCAAAAGGTCAAAGAACTTCCTGAATTAGCAATGGTCTCTGCTGGTCTAGATACTGACTTATTTGTGGTTTGGATTTACCTGAAGTTTGCAATTTGCTTGTGTGTTTTAGGAATTGCATTCAAAGGATTATTTGAAACAGTTTGTATCATTCAATCTCTTGTTAAAAGACCAAAGTCTGAAGGCAAGCCCGCTCTGCAGCTTTCTAACTTGCCTGACTTTAATTGTAAAGACAAACCCTTTGTAAGGGATTGCAGAGGGGCATTCAAACATTGAAAGTTTGGTTCCATTGTATTTGAGGACTTAGGTCTTATTCAAGATGAGAAGGGAAAGGAGGATTAAAAGCTTAAAGCAAAGATAAAAATAAGTTTGAAACAAGCTTACTGGAAGAAAGAGAAACAAGCTTGTTGTGACCTTGCCACAGGGAAGAGAACAGGTTTGCCAGGGCTTTCCAAGAAGGCTAAGACAAAGGCCATCTTGAAATTGTGAACCATTTGCTGCTTTAACCTGCCCCAATTTTAAATGAGTCGGCTGTGGTTAAAGCATTTAGGAAAGGTGAAGTTTGATCTCTTCTTAAAAGTGCTGTCAATTCTTCTTTTGTAAAAACAAAAGCAGCTTGTAGGTAGATTGATTTAATAAAGTTCTATTTTATCAAAAGAGCATGCTCAGCTTTGCAGCAACCACAGTGGCACAGATCTATGACGTATAGTAAAAAAGAAAATGAAACAGTATCCCATATTTCTGCAATAGCAGAACTCCATAAAAGGTGAGGAGAAAGAAGAGTAAACAATTTCTTCTCATTTAATCTATGCTACTGGCTGAGTTTTCTGTTGACTTGGATTAATTAGCTACAGTTGTTGCATAGAAGCCAAAGTGGAAAAAAAAAAATCTCTAACTAGACTTTCCTCTGTATTTCTGATAACCATAGAAGGCTACCTTGCCATCAAGAGAAACATATCAAATTCAGTTTCTTCCCACAGTGAGATAAGTGGATCTGAACCAATGACTGTGAGCACTCAGTTTCCTATTTCATGCTTAGTGCATAAAACTTTGGTTAACTCTTTTCGTATGTCATGAACTCTTTAACATGAAAACTTCTACTACTCCCAAATCTAGAAATTGAATTATTTTTAGATATTTCATTTTTCCTTATTATAGGAAACGAAAATTTTTTGTACTGTAAATTGGAACACCTTTTTTTTTTTCTTTCCATATGTTAATATCTGCAGGTACACTCATTATACATGCAGATTCTAGCACTCTTATCTCCCAGCATTCCTGGATTTGAAGTTGCCATCTAGAGCAAGGAGAAAGGATTTACAAAAAAAAAAAAAAATCCAACTGTCTGTGGCTGAGAACTGAGTACTGGTCTCATGTGTAATTTGGCATCATGCAGCTTTCTCACCCTTCCAGGTTCTCCCTGCTTCTGCTACCAGTAAGTTTCTATACTTATTACATAGAAACTCATTACATTTTCCTTGGAGGTGATACCTCTTGGTTCCAGGCCATATTCCTCTCATGACAACATTCTTGATTTTTCTTTCTCTGGGCTAGAGTAGATAGCAGAAGATATTTGAATATAGGTGGCATAAAAAAAAAGCAGTAACTGATTTTGAAAATGTTAATAGGGCAAATAACTAGCCCTATATAGGTAAGATTCAAGGATCTTCTTCCACATATTACTCTGGTATTTATTTGGAAATTCTGGTCCAAATAAATCAGAGACAAAACTCTGATTTTTGCAATCTGGCTTTTGCTTACAGCTATCACTGATGATAAACAAGATGTAAATAATTATCCCAGTCAGAATAGTTGTACCTTTCCTCATTTAACTGCTTTAGAGTTGTTCCCTTCTTCTCTTCCTCTCATGCTCCCCTTTGTGCTTTCCTCAGTATCAGCTAAATGACTACAATCGTCTTGTAAAAGCCTGATCCTAAAGGAAAAAGGAAAAGTGACTATCAAAGCTAATCTATTTAAAGACATTTCATCCACTTCTACCTATAACTATTATTCCCTTATAGCCATATAATCTCAATAGCTATACATCAGCTGTGAATACAAAATAGGTAGATACAAATGAGCCATATTTTGCATGGCTAAGCCACCTGGGTCCTCTGGTCAAGGTTGAACTGGGCTCAATGGTTACACTGTCTGTTGTAATAAATTAGTGGTGCTTTTGTGCTGTGCCTCTAGCTGTAATAAGGATACATGCATTATGGGTGTCACCCTGTCTCTAAGGACAATTTTAATATAGCTTTGACAATAGCCTAGCTAAATAAACAATGAACCAATGAAACAATCATGATTCAGAAAAACATTGTAAGCTCCAGGATACAGAACTTTGCAAGGGAAAAGAAAGAAGCAAACAAAACATTAGAAAAATTAGCAAGCAACAATAAGAAAGACACTTACAAGACCCTAGATAACCTAGGATAGTGTAGTGGTTTGAGTTCGCACATTTGAGTTTCTGGCTAAATGCCAGCACACTTACTAGATTTTATTCAATTTTGCTGTGAAATAAGGATTAGGAGTACGTAAAGCAGGCTCAAATTTTAAAGAATATAAAATAAGTTTATTAACAGACTTAAAGGGGAAAAAATTAAGAACCAGAACAAAACTTTTGGAACACTTTTGCTACTCTCACTTCACCATTTCTTTCCTAATGACAATACAAAAAGCAACACTTTGACTTTCAGACAGTTTACCACCTTTAAATTAGTCTTTTCTCAGTTCATTTAGGGAGAGAAATTTCTTCCTGCTTTACTATGTTGACTTGTCTACAAGAAATACAGTTCTTACGGTTTTCAACCTCACAACTAGCAGCCGCTCAGGAGAAAAAAATCTCCTTGTTGTGGAAAATCCCTCCCACACCAGTAGCCTTCCCACAGCCGCTACGGTGGGTTATGACGGTTCATGGGGTACTCTTTTAAGGATGAGTGGTTTTACTACAGCAGCAAAGAAATCCCCTTCTTCTATGACTGGCAACATAAGTTTTCTTTGACCATTCCCCGGGGCAAGGGGTCTGGATCACAGCTTCTTTTCTGTCTCTGCTTAAACTTCTCATCAGGCCACAATTACATCAGTATTTACTTATCTCTACACAGGTGTCTTGGTTCACTGGCTGCACTGGCTGCAAGTAGAACATCACATCCCCCCTTTGGATTACTTCCTCATATATTACAGGGAATATTTTAGTTTAGTCCCAACTGTGGTTTTTACAGAAGAATTTTCAGCTTCCACATTGAAGCACTCCTAATCCTCCTCCTTCTAGGCGTTGGCACTGCTTCTCTCACTGACTTTCTGAGTCTTTATGTTGTGTTTCTGTAGGTGTCCTCACTCTTTCTCTGTCTGTGCAGGGGAGAATGTATGTCTGCAAGTTTCATCTGAGTAATGAAAGGGTTAATCTCTTTCTCGGGCTTCTGCGACAGTCTCATGATCTCTGCCGATTTGTTTAAAAAGACTGAGCCAGGCTGCAGAAGCAGTCAAGAGTCTCATTAACCTTGCTCTGTGAAGCTGGCCCGGCCCAGTGGGGCCAGCTCGGCCCGGGGTGATAGAGCACAGCCCGGCCCGAGTTGGATGGAGCCAGCCCGGCCCCTGCCCACTGTGGTTGGAATGTTTGCCGAACTGCATCCGAGCTGGAGAGCTCAGGCCGGGTCCTTCCCCACGCTCAGCTGCACTGCCGCACACCCCCCCACCTCCCCTCTGGAGGGGGGTGGAGGGCAAGGGCCCAGCCTTACCACAGAGAAGCAGAGGATCTGCTTCTCTGGCAGCAACAGAACAGGAAAAAAAGCTTTTTCTCAGGTGTCTCTCTCTTAAATATGTTTTTTTTCCTGGAGGCGGAACAACTTTTAATTGGATTATATACTTATCAATACTCAAAACTAGCTGGTCGCTGGCTCTGTTTCTCAGGAAGCAAGGTGTACTGCTTCCTGCACCATAGGTCACTTGCAAGACTGACCCTTCCTGGGCAAACCCAGGACAGATAGTCATTTGGTATCACTGTTTAGGACCTGATTCACCTAAGCATTCAAAGATAAATCTAAACTAACATTAAGTGCTTGCTTAACCTTTATTAACCAGCTTTGAGTAACAGAAACATACCAAAAATTTAAGTAACTTTTGATTGTTTGACAAATAAAGGCCTAGAACTTCAAAGTATAATCCTAATAAACTGAGTGGTAGCAAACTAAAGTAGAGCTATTATTACCATTGCCAATACGCAACTAAAGCTGTGGTCAACAGCATGACAAGAGAAAATCTAGAATTAATAAAAATTAGAGTAAAGTTCCTGACCAAACTATTTAGACCTGCCTAAATTTTGATTCTCACAGTGAGAATGAAACTTACTGAGATGATTCCTGTCTTTCAATTCCCTTTGATTTAGTTCTTATCTCTCCTTTAGTCCTAGAATCACAGTGTAACCTCCAAATTCTTCTCTGAATCTGATGAGTCTGCTGAGTCTGTTTTCCAAGGATGCTGAATGCAATGTACTTTTGCATTTCTAGAACTCCTTTAAAGATCTCATTCAACACAAACTTATCTATGATATTCCACTGGTGGGCTAACAAAAAATAATTATCAGGAAAAGATCAGAGAATCATACAACGGTTTGGATTGAATAGGACCCAATTTACTGCCTCAGTCCTTTTCCTCTCCCAAAATGTGTTCTTCGTCTCTGACCACATGAAATGATTTAATGGACTGGGAGAGGAGAACATGGTAGGTCTGGATTAGTATGCAAAGTTTTGTTACTCATTTTACCAAGTTGCCTTATCAGCTTAGTCTTTTATTCATTCAGGTCTTTGTACCTCTAAGGAGTGTGGGACACCAATCTTATGTCTGTCACTAAACCAGAATTGAGTAGAGAATTATGATTTTTGCTATGAAACATTAATTTCTTAATGAAATTCATTTCTTATTAAACTTTTTCCTTAAAACATTCACCAGTGTTCCACAAACCAAATTAAGCTTCAAAAATACTTGCATGAAATGTTGCTATTTTTATCCTCTTTTACAAAAATTAAACTAAACAATGGAAGATTTAGGTTAAGGAGCCAACTGTCCATGAACATTGGGTTTCAGAATGAGGGGCTTAGATCCCAGTTTCCCAGGTCATTTACTATATTCTATCACTTTACATACTTTTTGCCATGTTACTTATGACCTTAGAATCAGAAACACTTATGTTTGTGCAACCAAACACTGCTACAAATGTGAAAGCTATCAAGTAGATTACATGCAAAATTAAGAGTATATTCAGCAGTCAGCCGTAAAAAGCTGAAGTGACTTCTCTAGCTCCACATAGGCATTCTAGTAGGAAGCAATTTTCCAAAGGGACTTCTAAGTGCCTTATCAATAAAATAGCCTTTTCCTTTCTTGAAATCCTTTCCTCTTTCTTACATGCCTTCAAGTTTCTTCAGCAAGGTCATTATCTTGCCTCACCTCTACATAAAAAAGAAACATGTTTTAAGTGGAATTCATGATTTTCCCTAAGAACCAAGCATGTTCTTGGGGATAGTGGGGCAGGCAGAATAGACACCTGTAGATAACACTGCAGGAGGAAATAGTGTGTGCTGGCAGTGCTGGTGTCTGCGCTTGCAGAAGGGTGAATGGAATGGGAAGGGGCAAACCACAGAGCAAGGGAGCATCCAAAGGCAAGGACAGTCTAAGAGTGGCCTCACTGAGGCATCTCACTTCAAGAGGAGCGTTGTAGGTGGCGCTGGGAGGTGTCCAAGCCCCCAGGTGTGGCTGGGAACCTGGTGAGTACATTCACCTCCTCCTTGAGGTTAGGGAAGACACTGGCAGGGTTCTGAGTGTGCCTGCTGGGTCAGTGACCTCTTTCCTTCTCTGAGAACTTTGGCTGGCTGTGCTCAGATCAGCTCCCATGCCTTGGTCAAAGCTGGGAGGAGGATGTGCTGCAAGGGGCCTTATAAAAGGCTCCCCGTTCTGCGTGAAAGTCCTTGCCTGAGCTGCACCACAGCCATGTAGGTGCCGAGTGACTGTGATCCCTGGGCTGAGACTGACCTCAGACCCCATTGCCAACCCTGCCATACTTTCTCAGTTGGGCAAGTGGCATGGCACTGACCTGCCAGCCTGGCTGTCACCCACGGCATCCATTCTTGGTTGCCCTCATGGAGCAGCCCCCTCTGCCCCAGTGGGCATGGCTGACATTGGTCTCACACCTTCTGCTCCCACTGGGAAGGAAACCAAATGTGTGAGCCAAACAGCAGCCACATTTCACTCCAAAGAGAGCCCACAGACAGGCAACTGAAATACCAGATATCCAAAAGATCTGCCCTGGCATCAAAGTTGTCTACATTGCCCAGTGTGATTTTATTTAGTGCACAATCTGTACTTTTTCCTGATTTCCCATTGCTCTACCAGTAGTCAGAGGACATTTTGTTCCAGTGAAGATTCCTGGTGTGCAAAGCAGTATTTTTTTTTTCCTTAACTTCTTTCTTGGAAAGAACTGTACCTTTTGCATACGAAATTTTCCCAAAACACAGAACTTAAGACAGCTGTCTGGCATAAGAAACTTCTGTTCATCCTGAACAGTTTAAGTTTAACAATATAATAAGCAAGAGTTTTATTGTGAAGATTGTTCGTCAGTCTAAAGTATAGGCATTATTTGCTGCATAACCTATAATAATAGGTTAATAATAAAGGCTGCTGAAGAAAAAGATTGAACGTGTTTAAGCATCACCTGTTCCAAGAACTGTGAATCAGTCTCTTAGATATAAATGTAGTCAAAAATAGCTTATAAATGACAGCATCAGATTACAGACTTAGACCCCTTTCAGGAGATTTTCTGTACTGATTTGGAGGGATCTAGCTTATGACATAAATAACCAAATGCCATTATCTCAGGGAAACATTATCAATATCCCCAGAAATTCACGCAGTGTTTACCTCTTAGAAATTCTGCCCTACTTCCTGCATAGAAACAACATATCTTCATGGATGTTTTAATATGTTGCATTGGCATCATACATAAAGTAAATGTAAAATGCCTGTCTCAGTCACTGAGGTGAATGAATATATCATTTAAAGGTAGATCACAAGTCTCACATGACTTTCAAATTTTATGTGAAAGGTAAGGAGGCTACTTCTTCCTTGCTCTCAGGAAAGAATTAGGTTATAAAACTAAAATTAAAGGTGTGAACACAGGCAATAGCAGTAATGCTGATATGTTTTATTATACACACATCTATGAACACTACTTACATTTCATGCAAAAAATTTTGATAAGATCATGTGGTACAGTCATAGAAAGTTTTGTGAGGGCTTCTGAATGTGGAGTTGCAACACTCTGGCAACATATTTACAGTTTATGGAATTATATCTGCTTTTATCTAGCACCTAAGCAGCATATGTAAAAAAGAGAATTAGGGAAACAAGGCAGATCAGTTCTACCTTGTAATGAGTACGGATCCTGTTTTATGTGTCAGCGTCAGAGGAAGCTCACTGCTCCAAATTCATTGAGCTGGTTAGCATGAAAAGCTGACATGAAATGGGAAAGTATTTGCTTTAATAACTGACAAAGGGAACTGCAGTAGGCATTGCAACTTTCACACTTGAAGGCCCAGTCTTTGAGAGGACAGAGGGACAGTGTGTTACCCCTAGCACAACCTGCCAGTTCAGCAGATCCTTCAGTCCAGTCCTAGTCCACACTTAAAAGCAAGGAGAATGGAGTAACACAAACGTGTCAGCTGAACAGCTGGTAGAATGCACCTACATTACAGTCAGACACCAAGAAAAATGAGTCATGCAATTTTCTTCCAATATGAAAGAAGGATGCAGCTTCTTTCTTTTCTTACTGGGGGAGAAAGTGAGAGGAGTCAGGCACTGTGCCAGAACTTGACAAACGACTGCTGCAACCTGTGAGCCTCTTTCCTTTTATGAAAGGTTTATCACAGATGTGTGAAAGAATGGCGACAATGGTGCATGTTGTCACACCAAGATACCAAAAGTATCTCTGTGTAACACGGATTAACACGGATTAGCACTGGAAAGAAGTAGATGCGAACCCTACAAGAGATATAATTCTAACAAAATAATGCTGCGCCTAGGCTAATTAGTCCTGAACTTATTAGTGCAGAGTTAGCTTGTTCATCCCTGCATATATCCCATTGTAAAACTGAGGAAAATAGTATCTGGGAGAGGACATAGGGAGGATGGAATGCAGTCCTGAGGAGAGCAGCTATAAAGACACAGGCTGGGTCATGTACATTCAAACAGACACAGATGTACATATTTGTGGGCCAAAGTACTTCTGGCAAGCTTTTTAGCAGAGGTAACTGATGAATGAATCTCCTGGTCCTCTGCAGTTTGTGAGCAGCAATGACTCATTCACACCCAGTTCTGAACTATGAATAAACCCAGTTCTTTAGGGAATAAAAACTTTTATGAAATTTTATGAGGAACTACCCAGGCAGTCTTCTCTGAATAAACCACTCTCCTTTCAGGTGGAAGAAGAAAAAATATTGCTGTTTGCAATTTTCTTAAACACCTGCTCCCTTGCCTACTATACACCACTAATAGCAGCACTGTCAGAATGAATGGTGTAAAAATCATGGTTTGTGCCTTCAAATCCCGAGATTAGTTTTTGTATCATTAGATTTATTTTTAAAGTTTTGGAGTCAAATTACTTCACCTTCCAAGATCTGAGCCATTAGTGCAGCTGAATGAGTAACAGTTTCTGAATATTCCAATAGTGTTTTCTGAACAATTTCATAACATGTTGTGAAATTGCCAGCTTGCTGATGAATTCAGTGTGTTTGAAAAATGAGGCAACTTCTCCAGAGAACCCAATAGCTGTTTCGCCATATAGTGCTTTGGCTGCCGGAAAATAAAATAAAAGGTGAACTGGAACCCAGAGTCGTCTTAGTAGATTAGTGCTTTATTGTCTATCACTTTTATGAAACAACATTTTTTGAAGTCAGATATCATAAATCATTATTGATTTTCTCAGAGAAAATTTTGTTCAGGTCTTTGTCCATGACCTCCAAATGCATTGGAGATGAGAACAGAAAGCACATATTTTCCCGGACTGAAAACTCAACGGCAGGAAGGAACTATGGTGTTACAGCCATGGAAGCTGTATTGTTTGATAGTGTGAATGCTATCTAAGCAAGGACTGCAGGACACAGACTTCTATTACTCTATACCAATGATATTAAATATTTAAATTAAATATAAATATATTGTGCTGGCAATAAATATATTTCAGTAACACAGTGGTCTTCTTAATTAAGGCAAGCTATATTCCCCTGCAAAAAATCTCTTAAATGTAGGTAGAAGGGGCTCACACAGAAGGCACTCAGGCTTTTAACACACATGCAGGGAACCTTAGTTCTCCTGTAGAAAGGGCATTTCTGGGGTTAACTTGGTCAAGGAGGGAAATGTTTCACTTTTATTGTACAGTTCTACCAAATGTAAATTCAAAAATACAATAGGATGCAGTTTTCATGAGTGGTGTAGAGTGTATGACAAAATCCCTTTTCAGTGACTAAACAGCTCAATAAATAATCCTGCAAAAGGGAAGGAATTTATTGTTTTTAAAGGTGAAGTGCATGAAAGCTTCTATTGTACTTGATTTCCTCCACCTCTTTTTTTTCACAACATAGAGTTAGAGAGTGGAAAAATATAATTAATAGTTTGGGATTTCTGAAGCCCTGACAAAAAAAAATCTTGCACAAACTGGCTTGTCTCCATCCACAAAAATTAAATTTCAGAGGTACCTAAAGGAAGATTTAAACCTTTCATTATGGGAAACAATAAGCACTATTGAAATGTCTGTCTTGCCACAAATAAATGATCTAATATATCACTTGGTTAGGAATGGATGATTACACTCCTTCAGAACCTGATAAGCTCTTCCCAAATTCAGCTCTTCTTAAGAGGTTACAAAAAATACTTTTATAAAGCAGCTAATAAAAAGTGAAAGGAAATACTTTTTAGATAGCACATACAATTAACCTGGGGAAATCATTGTCACAGAGCATTATTGAAGTCAATTGATTATTGGATCTTTAACAAGATGAGATTTGAATATGAACAATGACAATACTCAGCACCTCATTAAACTGAGGAAAAATGTGGTAAAATTGTGCACCCTCAATGACAGCACAGAAGCCAGTAACTAATTGATCATGGTTAAGAAACTTCTTAGGCAGAGTAATTCATAATCACCCATTGAAGAACTTTGACAACCTTCAGAATTTCCTATGCTATCAGAAATATCCTATCCTATCAGAAATACAGTCAGAAATACTGTAAACCACTGAGGACTCTGGTACAGCATAGTACTTGATATTGCATGTTGCCTAAAACTTCTCTCTGCAGTCAAGACCTGTCTGATGAGTGATTTTTTTGTGCTTGGCTTGAAGGGCAAGAAAGGGGGCCATTTGGGCTCATTACATGAGCTGAGTGAATGTGAGTGAGTTCGTTCATGCACGATGTCTGTTGAGTGGAGGTCTACAGCTTTGCCAGAGCCCTTCTCCCTCCTTGATTAAAGACCATACCTGCAGTGCACCCTGAAGTCATCTAAAGGATGATTAGTCACAACTTAGTTTTGCTTTGCCCCAAGTCCTTTCTTGTACACATGGTAACTTCAATGGGAATGCAGCCCTTACCCCTACTTTGCATTCTCAGTTGTAACATATATATGGATTTGGAAGGAGTCTCTTTTACCCTTGTGGAATTTCAATTAGGTCTTCAAGAAATACCCACTACATGCCTTGTTTTCATGGTTTTTATGTAATAAATCTACCAATAATTTATAACTCAAATTTCTGTATAGAAAGAAACCTGGAAGTGTATGAATATAGAGCTGGGGCATCATTTCTGCAGGTGATGAGTTTTTATGAAAGAAAAAGTATTTGGGGCTGATTTATTCTTCTAAAATATAAATGTTGCAATTAGCACTGGAATTACTTCTTACAGTTTCAAAATAATTAAATATGAGGAAAAAATATTCACTCATTGCATAATGAATCCATCCAACAGGGCACAATAGACACAGTCATATTAAAACCTGGATCATTACCCTTCTGTTCCTGCAATTAAGGACTCCACAGGATGTGGATGTTCCATTGATATCAGTCAGTCTAATAGCACTTTAATTATTTTTAAAAGTCAGATAAGATGCAGAATCTGAAATAAAAGTAGCTCAATATTGTCACACAGACACATCGGCTTACCTTCTCCCTGCTTGCATATCTTGCACATGCTTTCAGAAAATATGCGAGCAGTACCACATGCTCTAATGCTATCTTACTGACAAGTAACCCTATGTCTATCATGTCATTTGTTTCCTTTAACTATTCCTCAGGGATTAGTTTGACTAGCCTATTGCTTCATGTTTGGATAATGTAGCTAATCCTTTCCAGTTTCATTATTCTAATCACTTGCAAGCTGGCTCCCTTTTGCTGTCCTATATGGCAGCCAGACAGTTCTTCTCTCCTTTGTAAAGTGGCATGCACTAAAAATGCAGAACACCGTTTTTTTTGTAGGCTCTATTTAAAAGCCAGGTTTGGCAGCTGGTTTAGTGTAGGTTTCAAAACTGCATAGACATAAGGGCCTTTGGGAGATGATGCTTTGCATCAGGCTGTCTTTTTAGATCAGTGCAGACTTTTTAGATTTTCACTTCCAATTGCATTCTATCCGTAATTTCTGTGTTTAATTGTTAGCCATAAATGTGCATGCTGCTAAAATATCTGAAAACTTCGAAAGGTTTGATTTTAAAGTGTCCCTCTGGTGGTATAATATACATTGAGAGAAAAAGATATGTTGGTATTACTTGCACTCCGCACACACCTTCTATGATTTCCACATCATGTTTGCACAGTTTACCAGTAAAAACATGTTTGTGCTGTCCTCAATATTTCAAATTCACTGTAACTTACAAAAAAAGACAATCATCACTTTCCTCGGTTTTGTGCATAAACACACAAAATCATCATAAATGGTCAGAGAGAACAGATTTAGAGACCAGTACAATGAGCATGAAAATGCCTTAAAATGTGAAACAAGAACCAGAGAAGGAACAAAACAGTTTTTCATTTCTTTAAGGAAGGTAAAAATTGAATTGTTGGAGGGGGCAGTCCTATTTTACTACCATGACCACCACAAGAATTTACCACAGAGAGACAAAACCACTTTCCTTTTCACTGTTTTCAACTTACTGAAACATTTCTCAGCATCAGTTACTACATCTGTAAAACTGAGGCAATCACTCATACTTACCTGGCTGCTCTCATTGAAGACATGTAAAACTCTGTGTTTGTCACAAGCTAAATACTACTCCCTACTCCCATTTTAAAGATGAGGAAACTGAGCAGTAAAGAGGTGAATTGCCAGCTCTGAAAATTTTGTCTCAATTGCTATGACCTAAACTGAACTTCTTATACCATCTTGAACATATACCTGAAAAGAAGATTTCAATTTTTTTTTTTTTAAATACTGTCTACTGCAAGAATGTCAATCTTTTTCTCTTTTGGACAGAATTCAAAATCATAGATTTATCTGATGCGAAAAGACAGTGGAAAGAATTTAAAGATCAGCTTTATTCACCTCTTATTCTTCCTGGTGTTTTTCCAAGTGTCTAGATTTCTTCAGAAAACATCCTGAGTATATTTATTTGGCTTCATCTTCAAATTGCCTATTGCATATGTTCAAATATGCACTTTCCAAATGATCAGTATCATCAGTCACAGAAACTTTCTGTTCTCTCTGTCTTTTGACAATAGGAAATGCTCTCTTCTAAATAAAATATAAAAAAACCCAACTTCATCCATGACTGAATGTTGTCAAAAGCTTGTCGGCATTATGACTGTCTTTTGGATTTACAAGCATGAGAGAATATCTGATGATTTCCTTTAACTGAACTCAGTAGGGCTTTATGCCTTCTGTTTTGTGCAAGGACAGTCATTTGTACATTGATTCAGTGCAGCAGAATCTGCCTGGTCCTACAATACCAGTCTATTTCAGACCAAAACTCGCTAAGATGTTTTGGAAAAAACTCATGGAAACATCTATCAATGACTCTGAAACATTGCATCTCAACTACGGACTTGTCCTCAAGCACAATAAACAATAAATGATGAGGTGCTTGCATTAAATATTCATGTGATTTAAATAAAATACTACAGGGACATGACAAAGAAAAGAGAAGGGGTGAAGTGGGCTGTGTATTGGCCCTTATTTCAAATTGTAATAATCATATGAAAATTAGATTGGTGATCCCATCTCAGCCTCCATCTAAGTCCATTGCAGTCATGAATGTTGTATGATGTCACTTTTTGCCAGCATGATCTGTAATCTGGAAAATGGCTAAGTTTCACTTTGCATACATATGTATTGACTCCTATACATCAATTAAGCATCACAGAAATTAAAACTTCAGTGCCAGACCCTGTCAACAGAATGAACAGGTTGGGAAAAACAGGTTTGCTTGGGGCTAGAGTTCAGATGAATTTAAAAGTCTGTGGTGAATCTGTGTTTTTCTCAGCTGATTCAAACTACACTGATAGCTTGCTATCTGATTGATAATTAAATTGGTCTTAATGTTGTGGGGGAAAAAAAGGGTTTAGGTAAACAGACAATCTCTTTAAATCCAAATTACTATAGACAATCTTTTCCCATTGTCATAAATATACTACAGGTTGAATTTTCCTGAGGAAAAACCTTTCAATTGTCTGTGTTGCTTGCTAAATCTAGGTCAAGAATGAAAGGTTTAAGTGACTGAGAAAAAATATCTGTTGATTTTTCAAGCAGTTAATCAAAATCCAGGTAATTAT
This sequence comes from Orthonyx spaldingii, assembly GCA_013397795.1. Classification (NCBI taxonomy): domain Eukaryota; kingdom Metazoa; phylum Chordata; class Aves; order Passeriformes; family Orthonychidae; genus Orthonyx; species Orthonyx spaldingii. The sequence continues at coordinate 157,716 of VZTJ01000388.1, forward strand.
TTCTATTGCATTCTCAAGGAAGAAAATAAATAAAATGAGATGCAAACTACTTGACAACATCAGGGTTTGTTAAAACTTTTCTTCATCTGTCTAAACAGATATGAGGAAAAATATTCAGTATTTAAGAGTTTGCAGTAGGTTTAGTTATTCGGTATAATTGGTAAGGAGGATGCACTTGAAACTTCTCTTGGTTACAATATTTATTCAACAAACTGCATTGCTGTTATTATGCTTTTAAATTGGTATAAATGAAAACATAGCCCTATGTGTGCATTTTATCCCACTGTCTTGTGATTTAAATAGTCCATTGCAACAGTCTGAGACCTTTTGTAACATTGATTCCATTTAAATTATCGTGAAAATGGCATGCTTTTACTCTGATATGTTTCTGCATATACAGAGTCCCTGTATACCTCCTTCAAAAAAAATTAAATATTGTATTGTCCTGAGTTTGTAGAGTTCACCTTACAGAGAGAGCTGGTACTAACATATCTTCATGCATCAGTGTTCACACAGGGACAAAAAGCTTTTACAGGGCAGACAGGTAGAGTCTTTAGGTGTTCTGCTTTATGAGACTGAAAAAGGCAAACAGGATGGAAGGAAGGAAGGAAGGAAGGAAGGAAGGAAGGAAGGAAGGAAGGAAGGAAGGAAGGAAGGAACTAAGACTTTCATTTAAGGCATAATATCTGTGTATATTGTGAAGACGTCCGTGACTTTATACAGTGCTTCTGTCTTTTCTGTATAAAATCCAATTGAAGACAATGCAGGCTACAACTTGAATGGTCTGTGGAAAGTTTATATCTTTGATATACTCTTGAACATAAGATTTCTGGATTATTTTCTTGGCTTTTGGTTTGCTAAATACAATGTAGGTTGCCTGCCATTACTTTACAAGCACCCACTAGTCTTGACTTGGATTAAAACATCATGTTAGAGAAATCTGGCTATGTTATCTCTTCCTTTTGATGGTCCTTGCTGATGAAGAGATTTTAAATAGTGTGGTCATTCTGGACCAAAGCAACCTTGTCAGCATTAAGTAAAGTGGTACAGAATGCCTATGTGATCTCAGCTGTGGGGAAAATTACACTGATATTGGAAGGCTGTTTCTACTCTTTAAAAATGTCGTTTTATATTTCATTTGTTGTTATGTGCCCTCTTTGACTATTTAAGTGCAAGTAATAGTTAGGTAATGTGTAAAGAGACTTTTTCAAACCCATATGATATTAAGCCTTCCTTTAGCTTTATCAATGTTGCGTAGAAAGATTATGAAGATGAAAATAATAGACACTACATTTGATAGATTTTCTTTCGTCAGCCACTTTATGTGTTTTCTTAGATCACCTTGTCATATACTAAACTATAAAGAATCAAGAATTCTGGGTAAATATTTAGGATACCTGTTCATAAATGCAAGATTATTTAGTTTGTGTATTTGTTAATGCTGGCTACAGTTTAAGAAAGCAGGATATTGAGGAAAAAAGAACACCCCAAAACATAATGAACTCTTTGTTATAACTACAATGGAATTTTTCTAAGATCAATTAAAGAATTCTGACCTTGAAGCAATAATCCTTTTGTTTTTCATATAGTAATCTTGGAAATATTTGCATTAAGATAATTCATAACTTGAATTAGATTATTCATAACTCAAACCACAACTGTATCTCATCATCTCCATCATATGGATGTGTTTTTCCTGTTAAAAATAAAAAGGAAAATACATTAAAGATAAACTTCTAACACTAGTAAGGATGGAAGAGAATGTGACAGCAATCTCCTTTGCTGCTATTTGCCAACTGATTTTATTTAAATCCAAATTCTTCAGCTATTGAGGGCAGTGAAAGTTTTCCTTTGATTTGGTTGCACTCACGCTTTAGCTGTTTGGAATAAAATCAGATATATGGCACCACCTATTTGTGTTCGAGCATTGGATATGGCATAGACTGAAGCAGCAAAGATTTCTCTGGAATGTAAGTCTGACTAAAACTGAAAACAGTCACAGAGGTGTTAAATTTTCACTTGCTTGATGGGAGGGGAAGGATGACTAAGTAACAAAAGTTCAGTCCTGCTAGCTCTGATCACTGTGTGCTTAGAATCAGAGATTATAGGATATCTTGAGCTGGAAGGCACCCACAAGGATCACAAAGTCTACCTCCTGGCCCTGAACAGGACAGCCTCAAGAGTCACATATGTGCCCGAGAGCGTTGTCCAAATGCTTCTTGAACTCTGTCAGGTTTGGTGCTGTGACCACTGCCCTGGGGAGCCTGTTCCAGTGTCCAACCACCCTCCGCATGAAGAACCTTTCTCTAATATCCAACTTAAACCTCCCCTGACACAGCTTCAGGCCATTCCCTTGGGTCCTGTCACAGGTCACCACAGAGGAGAGATCAGTGCCTGCCCCTCTGCTTTCTGCTGTGAGGAAGCTGCAGACCACAATGAGGTCTCTCTACAGTCTACCTTCTCCAGGCTGAACAAACCAAGTGACCACAGGCACTCCTCATAAGGCTTGCCCTCAAGGCCCTTCAGCATATTTGTGCCACTCTTTTGGATACTCTCTAGTAGTTTTATATACTTATTATATTGTGATGCCCAAGAATTCAAGGTGAGGCCACCCTAGCACAGAGCAGAGTGGGCCAATCCCCTCCCCTGCCCAGCTGACGATGCTGTGTCTGATGCTCCCAGGACAGGGCTGGCCCTCCTGGCTGCCAGGACAATGCTGACTCAGATTCAACTTGCCATTGACCAGGACTGCCAGGTTCCTTTCCGTGGCACTGCTCTCCAGCATCTCATTCCCCAGTCTGTGCATACATCCACGGTTGCCTTGTTCAAGGTGCAAAATACAGCATTTACTCTCATTAAAATTCACATGGTTGGTGAAGCACAAAAAGATACACTTAGCTTCAAGTACATGACTAATCCTACAAAAATCAACTTTTTTTTCTGAGCAGTATGATGCAAATAAATGTATACTTGTTAAAGCCTGCAATCTTCTTTTTTCTATGTTACAAACATTTGAACTGTGGGTGTTTTCAATTTGCATTTCTAAAATTTTTTTTTTAAACATTAGGAATTCTTCCATTTTTCATTACTCAAACCAGCTAGTGTTTTTTAGCCATAAAATCTACTGCAACTCTAACTTAAAGAAGGGGGGGGGAAAGTAAGTATTAGTGGTCAATACATGATCTGATTTTTAGAAAGGTTGCAAGTGTCTGAGAGAGTAGTAAATAATTCAGGTTACCCATCCTCAGTTATACAATATTGAAAATAGTCTTTGACATAAGAAATATCCATAGGAAGATTCTAGATTTTGGGACTAATTCTGACCAGGAGATCGGAGAAGTCTTTTGCAGAGGCTAGCTCTTCTTAAATTTATGCACAGAAGCTATCACCACTTTCTATTTCACATGGATTTTTTTGGTGTTAGCATGCTACAAATAATTAAACTCAATAATTACAACAAAATCCACTCTGGATTTGAAATGAAACTTCATGTAAACCATTGCAGGCAAAAATTTTAAACTGCTGTAACTATTTTGGTTAGGAGATGGAGGATAATAGACAACTAAATTAGACTATAGGCCTATATGTTCTATAAATGAAGTTAGATAAAATTAATTCTTCTATTTCTGTCATTCTCCCACCTCCCATTCTTCTCCAGTCACAGATTATTTTATATGCTATTTTCAATTCCTTCTTATAGCAATGTTCTCTGTGCATGTAGTGTTCTCCTTTGTTATGGTAATTTTACATTATATCTCAAAAAGGATGTGGACAGTGGATTGGTACAATCTAAAAATTCCAATCAGGGAATAGAATTAAATCATCTTCGTTGTTGCCAACAAAGTCATTGTGCTACATCACCAATTTTTAATGAGAACAGTAAGGAATAATATCAGTTAGTATTGAACAAATCTCACTCAGCAATTTTTGACCACCAAAAAAGCTTTTAACTTCAAAAATATAATTTAGGAAAAGAGAAGCATGTCTCAGTCTTTATACATATATGTACATGAAATAGAAAAGTGTAACATAAAATCATGAACACAATAAGATTTTTCATTCCTATTCCAAACATTCAAGTATGCTTCTGAAGAATGTTGTCATAAAAAAAAACAACTCCACACTTACTAAGAATTAGCCAGCAAAAAAACTTTCAATATGAATTTTAGCTTATTTCTGCCTTATAAGTAAGATATCTATATTTTTTCTCTAACTAGACAGTTTACAGTAGACTGGCTCCTTTAAAATCTCAGGCCAGTATTGAAGATTTTCTATGAAACATGTAAGTGCTTGCACATTTGTAAAACATATATGGATAACATCTCAATGAAATACAAATAATCCCATTATTTTACATGTGCAAAAAATAGTCTGACTGGACTGCCAGTCTGTTTGCTATATTTAACAATTAGTTCAATACACAGGCTCCTTGAGGAAAAAAGACAGAAGGGCTGCCAATTTTCTATATGGTTGGTAGATCACTCATAGCCTCAGGTTAATGAGCTGTAGGTTTTTTTCTCTGACCCCTTCCTGAAATGCCTGTAACCACGTTTGAAGTGTGATTCTAGGGCTGCTATCATCCATCCTGATTTCACATTTCTAATTAGGCCAAAAGTATTCTAATCAAAATGTAAAAAATACAAAAACATTCTGGTATGAGTAGAGTGATAATGATAGTATTCACTGGCAGCATGATAACAAAACAAAGGAGGGCAACAGTGAAAATACAGATATGTTTTTGGAATGGTTTTCCAAAAGAACTCAGCACCAAACAGTTCCAGTTTAACTGCTTAAATGAAAATGACTGCATTTTTATAAGTCATCATCACCACTGACTATTTTATTCAAATATGTTAAAGGGAAGAGAGTTTTGAAAATTTGACCCTAATTGTGGGAATCACTTTTCAAAGTCTGATCAAGATAATACACATACTAGATTTACAGGGCTTTCATAAAACAAATATATAAATAAAACAGCCTCAGATTTTTATTAGCCTAGTGATTCACAGGAACATGGTTATCTTGGTCCTGAGTCATCAGGGAAGAGAGCTCAGGCAACACAGCAGTCATACCAGTTGAAGTTGATGGGGTGTCTTTGTCGTTCATATGTGCACACCCCTAAGAACTTGCAGCTGATGGATTCATCGAGGAAATAAGAAACATTTCTTCTATCGCATGAGGAGACTGGGGGGTGAAAGGGAGATAGTAACATATGGAGGTAAGCCAAAGAAAGAGAAGGATAAGTGAAGAAGACTTTGAGGTAGGCTTTGTGCACTTTGACAATATTTTAAATTACAGATCAAAGAGAGAGGGTAAGTGAGAACTGGCTAGGGAAGATCTGGCCAAAAAAAATATGGTGCTGCCCAAACAAATTTGAATAGTTGTATAACTTCCTGGAAAATGTCTTGTTATTCAGTATTTTTTGAGAGATGATGATTACTGTTTAAACTGAGATTCTTTACAATAAATTCCGGACTGATTAATGCTAATGTGAAATATGCTTCAAAACAGTGATGTCTGGGGTGTTTTGTTTGGTGTTTTTAAATGAAAAATTTCTACTGGACAGATATATATGGCTAGTATTCTGCCTGATACCATTTCTCGATCAGTGAAGACAATATTCAATACTTAGTATGATTATCATGGCAGCCTGCCAAAATGGGTAATCCAGAATTTAATGAGAAACATGTGCAGAATTGTTGAGGATTCTCCTAGTCCTAAAGTTCCCTTTTCCATCCTACCTTCTTCCACCCTGTTCACTCCCTGTAGCCTTCATTCTAACCCTCTGTCTCTCCTCATTCTAACCCTCCATCTCACTTTTCTTTTTTCTCCAGCCTCCTCCTAATTTTCCTTTCATCTGCTCTTTTTCTCCCACCATTCAGATGAGGTCTGCTAAGGTGGTTACTATTTTACTTCTGCATCTGCTCTGAAAGGGATTTCATTTTACCTTAGAGAAAACGCTGGCCAATGGCCTACAATTCATTTGCCACAAAGTGTCTAAGAGCCTGGAAAACTGAAATACAGTTTTTGATGCACTGAGAAGGTTGTGATTGACTCCTAGTCCTCCACTCACAGGCTTAGAATTGAGTGTAGATAAATGCAGTTCAGCTTGTTTTGTTCCTGAAATAAGTTTCTACAATGGCACTTGCACCCTGGGACATTTGTTCCCTGGAGGACAGCCTCACTTTACTGAACTACTCTCAGTTCGCCAGGCACTGTTCAGTTGTGTCAATTCTGCCTGCATCTGCAATATTTTCAAAGGGTCTGAAGCCTGAACTACTTTAGGAGACTTGAAGGGAGCAACCCCTGTACTTGGCTATCGTATTGCACTGGTGACACATGACACTCTTTGTGTACCTGCCGAGTTCAATATTGTGAAAACTGACACTCTTATTCTTGAAATGGGCCTTTTGACTGCTTTAAACCTCTAAGTTGTTAATGGATGTGTTTCTTCCCCAACAGAACTGAATAAACCTCCTTGTTTAACCTCTGTCTCCATTGCGACAGGCTGTGCTGAGTCCGACACTGGGCTGTGCTCTGGCACTGGTGCATCAGAAAAGAAGTGATTCCCATACAACGGGAACTTAGATGTTTGACTTTGTCTGGGGAAAAAAGCTGTCCTAGGAGCTACAAAAGCAGGGAAAGAATGGCTTCATAGAATACACTACCTCCCAGAGTAAGAGTTTCAAATTCTTGCCAACAAGGAAAAAAGAGACAGTTTTATGCATCTGAACTCATGCAAGCTGAATAAAATGATTTTGATGGACACACACTCCCACAGACAGGAGGACATTAAATGCCAGTGATATGCAAAATACTTTTTTATCAAAGCCTTCTAAGTAGCACAGGTGTTATCCCTAATTAGACCAGTGGTCTGTTTATTTCGTTCCCTATTCCCCCAACACAGCCAGTAATAAATGTCTCTGAGGGATATTCTAGATGCACGTCATAAAATGGCTGGGTAGAATGGCTTATAGAGAAAACACTTCTTTTCAGCTTCCCTTTTTGTCAGATGTTAGCTTATTCTGCATCAAGGTACTTGCTAAGATCTTTAATAATGAAATTTGAATATTCTTACTGCCTGATGCATGGGACAAATTTTGCAGAGCATTCATGTTTCCATTACATACATTATAAAATTCACTAACAGGAAGACAGAGACACCATAACTCTGGATTTATGTTTTTGTTTAATGCTGCCTGGAGAATGATGCTACTGATATTTGCAGAGCTATTTTGGGGTCTGATATTTCTGCATAGTTTTATTGTGTTTAAGAATGCACTGGTAGATTCTGAAGAGAATTTCTGCATGTATTGTGCACATGAAGTTGGTTGGAAACTGATTTCTTTTTTTCCATACAGCAATTTTACAGAATAAAATTGGTTTAAGATGTCTGATCTCAAAGAGAAGCGTAGACTCCTTTCCAAGGCCCCATACTTGTATACAAACAAGTAGCTGTGGCTTCTATGGTCCCACCTGTGATCTTTTGCAATCAAAGATTTACCTCTCAAGCTTACTCCAAATTTTCAAAAATTGTGGAAGTGCTGCGTGATGCTTTCACTTGTGACCTATTAGTGCCAGACTAATAATAAGTGTTCTTGTTGCAAGATAACTAATTCCCAATAAGTGAAGATAATGTATGCATTTAATGACAAACAGTATAATTGTGGTAAGAACTATGTGAGACAGTTCATTTCACGAAATTTGTCAAACAAAACGGAAGATATCTCTGGTTCTACAGTACAACAAATGATTCATAAAGCCAGTGTTTTGGTTTCTTTATCAAACAAGTTAACTGAGGATAAACAGTTTTCTAATTATGTGTAGGAATCATCAGTACTTTCTATCAAAGTTGATGAGTATATTAAAATGCAAGTCTATGGTAATATTCTAAATTCTCAGATATATTTTCTTCGAGTTCAGGTCAACCTTTTCTGTTGCTGATGCACCTTGAAAGCACAGTCCGCTACATGCCTGACAGTCCCATGTGGAACTGGAAACCTTGAGATCATGAGGAGTAATGAAGGTGAGACCATGGCAGGCACTGTCCTGCAGTACCAGGTTTCAGTTTTTAAAACAGTTCAATGGCTGGTAAAGGAGATAGATGCTGGGGAATTTACTTGTGCTCACACTGTGAAAAAGGCACTTCTAAGGGTGCCTGACACCAGCAGGGCTTCTGAAGAGCTCAGTTCCTGGAGGTAAGACAAGCCCACCAATTAGCCAACCAACCAGACACACAGAGGAAAAATGAGCCTCTTAACTTTCAAACCAACCTACATCCTGTAGAATGCTTAAAGTGAGCCAATAAAGAAAAAATGTTCTTCTGAATTCTCTCCAACTCATTTTGCCAGTTCCCTGTTTTGTTGAACCTGAACAAAGTGATTGTGATATTGTCAAAATCATGCAAGATTTTGACTTCTAATGCCACCCCCATAACATAGCCACAAACTGTCTATAAAATTCTACAGATTTTTTTAGCCATTTCTCAAACTAAGTAAAACTTTATGTACGTGTGTGATTTATTTGCATTGAATTCTGCAGCCTGATCCTTCTTTCACGATAGCAGATGACTACAGACATCCTTGACCCTTTCAAAATGGCTCTAGTAAACCACCCTTACATTCTCACAGGAACTAATTAGCAAATAGCCTGAAACAAACTTTATTTGCTGTCTTGCTTTCACAACTGTAATCTAGTTTTTGTTAAAAATTTTTACTCATAATGGAAAAGTGAACACTTAACTCTGAGGTGGACTTCATTTCACATCTGTGGCAATTGGCAGAATTTATAGAGGAAAAGCATTAAGCATAGACACACTTATCCATGCATTACCCTCAGGCCAGTTGGAAAATGGTATGTTTTCATCAGGCTCTGAAAAATTATTTATAAATATCTAACCCAAAAGGAAAAAACTACCCAAACAAACCCTAGAAATCTTTTGCCACAGCTATCTCACATAACTACCATGTAAAATGACATGATCAGTTGTCTCCCAAAATACAGCAGTAACATACGTATAACACTGGACACTAAGAGTGTGCAAAGCCTCATTATGATAGAAAGATATAAAACATTCAGGACAAAAGTATATGTGAGAATGATAGGAAACAATAAATAGCAACACAGAATTATCTGATTATCTTGCATGCCACCCGTCACCCATCCTTTATACCTGGCTGGTTGATTCAGCTAGTCTGATGCTGGTCTCCATTTCAGAGTGGGTTCTCATTTGTGTAGGACAGCTGGGAAGTGACTGTCTCACTGTGTCCCAAATGGCAGAGCTGGCTGGCCAAGCAATCTCTTCAGATTCGTCATCAGTGTAGAACATCATGGGGCCACAGACCAGCAGGCCAAAGGCATGAACCACATCCAGGGTCAATCAGAGAAGTCCAGGAAGGTTGAGCCAGGAACAGGTCTGAGGGCTACAGGCTGGGCTCAAATACGAACCTGGGCCATGGCCAGGAGTTGGGAAGGACCCAGGGAGTCCAGGCAGGGCCAGATAGGGCTGCTGGTTGTCTCCAAAGCCTTGAAAGTCTGTAATTGGTCACAGTTATAGCCCATTGCTGCTAAGAGCCAGTTCTAGTGGACAGTCATTACTTCCAAGTATGTCACCATGTAAAACATTATCATTAAGCTGAGTGAATGAAATATAACATACATGTGTCAGAGAACATACCTGGAAGTGTTCAAGGCCAGGCTGGATGGGGCTATGAGCACTCTGCTCTGGTGGAACATGTCCCTACCCATAGAAGAGGGGCTGGAACTGGATGACATTAAAGGTCTCTTCCAACCCAAACCATTCTGTGATTCCATGAACATGTGTCCCTCTGGGTTCCGAGCGGGAATGAGTGTTGTGTCCCACAAAGGCAGAGTGGCTTAACTTAAGGGCTTGGCCAAAAATGGAAATCTGAGTATCCAACAATGAACTATAATTCTCATGCAAGTGTCTCAAATACTCCTGATTATATTAGGAGAGAGAACAGTGTTTAGATGACTACCTGGAGACCATAAGTTGAGAAATCTACAACCAGACAGCGAATCCCCCTAGATCTCCTATAGGAGGCTTGCACCATTCTGGAACAACAACTACAAGCCACCTACAATGCCCTGACACAACAGGGATAGCACTGTGTGGCTGTACTTAAGTGAAGGGATTGAACTCACAAGCACCTAAAAGAGGTCTAGCTGGTTTTGGAGAACTATTCAGAAATAAAATGGACTTTTGTAATTACATATCTGAATTACTATCTGGATTTCTTTAACTGTATTGACTAGATCTCCATTGCTTCTATAGGGAACTCATATGCATAACTCAGAGGCAGACACCACAACTAGGTTTCTACAGTTTAGGTCTGATTCTGACCACAAATATTTCCATGTGCATATGATAATTTTTCAGGGCATGCCCCGAGTACATTATCATCTCCAAAGTGGTAAATGGCAAATAACAGCTAAGTGGGTTTTTTTCAGATTAGTGAATATTAATTGAAGATGAATGTTTGAATCTGACTGACCTTCAAAGATAGATATTTCTTAATCCCCTGGGTTTGCGTGTTCCTCCTGTAACAGCACCTGCAAAAACAGGGTGTGTTACTAACAAGACCTTTGTTTGAAGTATCTTCCTGCATGTCCACTGAACTGTAAAAAAAGTGAAGAAAGAGTTAACCTAAGTGCTTGATATGCTGAGGCTTTTTTCTTTGGTTTCATGTAAAAAAAAAGAACCCTGGGTTCTCTAAGGGTGATGTGAGGGGGCCCAGAAGGGTATAAGGTAAAAAAGCACATGTGCTCTAACCACCATGGACAGGTTTTTAGCACAGCAGCCTCTGAGGGAGCAATGTCTCTTCATAACCTCTGTTGGCCAGGTCAAACTTTCCTTCTGGAGGTGAGATGAGTAGCTTACTTGCACAACTGCGCACACGTGGGCATTGTAATTCTTGTTTTCAAATAAACCCAAGTAACTTTGGAAAGGCTATCCTGATTGCTTGAAATTGTTTTAGACTGGCATTAGTCTGGCATAAACTTCCCAGTCCAGGCACTGCAATCTGATTTGTGACTCAGTTCTAAAAAAACCCAACAAAACCACAACAAATAAATCAACAGACAAAACAGGTTGTATTTCAGGCAAGAAGTAGTAATTGTTTAAAAATACTTTATTCATGGTTAGATCCCTGACTTTCCTTACAGCTATCAGATTATTGGGAAAGTGATTTTAGTTTTCCCTGAAGGACTGAATATAAGCAGTGAGGTTCTAGACTGCCCTGGAGAAAGGGGCAGCAATTATTATCCCCAACAGTGCTCTAAGAGCACATTATAGCTGTATTTTTTTTTCTGCAAGTGACAAAATGACATCTGTACTCAGACTCTTCCTCCCACAACAGACGCATAAGATTCTACAAGAAATTAAGTGCTAGGTGAGATAGATTCAGTATAGGTACCAGAAAATTCTTTTTTCTTATTTCAGAATTTTTTTTAAAATTTCCAAATTATGACAGTATTTGAAAGTTACAAATAGTTCCATTAACTTGGATTTTCTCAGTCTATGGAATCATACAATTTTCCATTTCAAAACATCTGACTTGTATCTCAGATAGGAATGATCGGATGTGAGTAGACACAATGGGAGTAGGAAAAATTTACAACTGCCAGATTTACATACTCTTATCTTTTTAATCAGTTTTGATATGGATTTTTAGGAACTTTGGACACTTTAACATAGCATCTACAAAACGGATCTTTGTGCGCTGTTGAAGAGTGTTAACCTCGCCCTCAGGAAAGTAGGCTCAAATAATTTGTAATTAAATGTGTTTTCAGAAAGCCAATATATTAATAACTGGCTACATATAGCTGCAAGTGCTCCATAGTTACATACAGTATGAAGATTTTGATGTTATCTCTTCATGCTCTGAGAACTCCTCTGTTTTCTGTTATAGATGTGGACTCGGTAATGTATGGTTACCATCATTCAAATGACTTCTACAAACACAAAATCAAAGTAAGATATCTAAAATTTCTGTATTATAAACACACTAGGAGACATAGTGACAGTCAAGCTTGATCAATTTATAATGTATCTCTATGATGCATATGATTCTTTTGATACCATTTTCACAAATAATTATTGCTTTACTTTGAGGTTTCTGCTGTAGTGACTCTTGGCTGTATCTTCTTTTCTTCTTTTTATAATGCCCAGCAAGACAATTCTAAACAACAGGCATGACTTCTTTCCAATTGAACACTGCAGTCAGAAGTTCCTAGCTGTTTCTTTTTCTTAGAGATGCAATAACAAATGTATAAATGATAGAATATGAAAACCCTGAAACAACGTTGATCTAATACTTCGACTTGCTTTATCAGAAGTTGCTTTTGACCATCTTTCTTGTTTGCATGGTGTTTAATTGTAAAGTTTATCTGATTTAATAGATATACTTTAGCACTACAGGCACCTCTTTTGGGTTAGGGACTGACTTCTTCCCAAAATCTTGTCTGGGTCCTTTGATACAGGAGTTTCTGCATGCAAGGATCTGCCTGTGGAGTTGATAAGTGAGCTGCTGATGAGCTACCTTTTCTTCACAAGTGCAATTTTCCCTTGAATGGTTGTTGATTATGAAGAATATTCTCCCCCTTATATCATTCAGATAAATGTCTTGTGCAAATAACTTTAAATCTAGGTTCCCAGTACTGTGTATTTAGCAAAAAGTTATATTTACCACATCCCCTTGCACAACACATTTTGCTGCTTCATCCAGATGCTTTTCTCTCCTGAAAGTGGCTTATTCACTGTTCTCTTTTTAAATAAGTAAATTCAATAAAATCTATGAAAAATCACCTAGCACTGTTTTGTTGCTCAATTAAGTATTGGATAATCACACTGAATACTCTGAAATAATTCTAGCCAATAAATGATTACATCTTGAATTATAATTTGGATTTTGAGAGTGAGACAATGTTTGAAGAAGGATAAAGTATTTAATGTTTCTTACAGAGTAATTTGTTAGTGTTTTAATTATTTGGAAACTTAAACAGATAAGTTTAGAAGTATTGAATTCTGAATGAAAGTATTTCTGCATTTGTACACTCAACACTCCTGTAGGTATTTGTTATTACATCTACCTGAGTGGGAGCAAACATTTTGTGACATCCATGTCTTATTAGAATGCTCTGAAAATATTTTGTGAAATTTTTTTCTGTAGCTACCATTTATATTTAACACCGAAAGAAAACAAGTCTTCCACTTTCAATTAATAAAAAATTAACATTAAAAACCAAAAACAATAATGTTCCTTCTCATCCATTAAGAGCTTTTTATTTTTCAAAAATTGCATGGTCCTGGAATGAGACACAAAACCAAAATCTTAATAGTATAAATCTGCAAAGAAGTAGGAAACAGTGTAATAGTTTTCAATAATTCTGGGAGAAAAAAATCTATTTGGATATGTGTAATTCATTTGCTTTTTTAATGACATTGAATTGTTTTGATACAGTTGTGTTTTCATGCAGGAAGACTGAGTCACTGCGTATGCTTTGCTAAAACAAAAGCTGCTACCACTTGGAAGTACTTTGATTTTCTTTTAATGTGCTGAATTTAGCATTTGCCTATCAGTGATTTACATTTTCTCAGCATTTTTCTACAAATAATACAGATTCAACTTATACTTTTCTGATCAGAATGAATAGATATATACATTCAGTCACCTGTAAACTAAACAATATTGTCTGAAGAAGTTCAAAGGTTCAAATTAATCCTTACACTTCAAGGTCTTTTCTGGATCATGTGCCTTCTGATTCTGGTGCTCCCCCTTCTTTCCTGCCCCCAGCAATGCCCTGATTGGTCTCTTCCAACATCTTGGTCTCTCATTTCAGCTCTTATGTGTCATCTTGTCTCCAGCACGCTGTCTCCTGGCCTTCCTCCATGGCATCTACCCACTGGGAGCATCGTTTTGTTTGCTGAAGTAAAAGAGCTTGCTTTGAACCTTGCACTTGATCCCAGTCAATGATGATGTCTGAGTGTCACCTCTTAGCAGTGCCTTGAAAGATGGGTACCATGCTCAGCCCCTCCCTCTGTTGTTAGGTTTTGTTGTTTTTCATCTTACACCACCCATTATTGCCTCTGCTGTGGCGTTGCTGCACACTTTTTGTCAGAGGTTCGAGAGATCTGTGTTCAGAATGCAAGGCTGTACAGTCTGGGGTTTTTTGTGAACTCAGATAACCCAACAATAAAGGCACACTTGTTTCTGTTTCACTTGTGCAGATAGATAAGAGAGGGTCTTGAAAATGAGTTGTTAATTCACATACAGACTGAGTATGTCTGAGTATATCTAAAGTGCCCTTTTAGCACTTTTACAAATATTTCTGCATCTTCTGTTTTCATTTATAATGCTGCAACCTTTTTGATCATTTCAGTATTATGCTACTCTGTATACATGTAAAGCTACCAAGGAAACCCATGGCACTGAATTCCTACTGGAAATTTCTCTTCCCTACAGGGAATGAAAAAGTAATTTTGGCCAGTTGTGTGAAAGGGCTTTTGGGAGGTGCTGCTTTATGTCAGACTGCAGTGCTGTACTCCATATCCTTAACACAGGAGAGGGAAGCATAATGAACACATCCAATTCTGGAAGAGAACTGGAACAGGATCACATTCAGAAGCACCTGTGACTAAAATCAGGGCAAATATCCCATCTAGAGCATGTCTTTTTGTAAGTAAAGATACTGGTGGCTTAAGTTATGAAAGCTTTCTATATCAGATTAGCAGAACTGCAAGAATCTGACCTCATAACCAGCTGCAAAGGGTCTGCAGCTTACAAAAAGTAAGCTGTACTATCCTGTTGATGTATTATGTTAGAGTAACATAGGAGAGTTTATGATAAATTGTAGTACATCCATGGCCGTTGAACTCCAGATGTAGTTCTGCCTTTTACGCGTTGTGAGAAATCTTGGGATTTTGACTGAAATAACCACAGGAAAACACATCTCATTCATTTACAAATGAAATGCAAATTCACTTCTGTGTTAGTGTAAAAGTCATACATGACAATAACCAGGGTCTTGTGTCAGTTAGGGTTCAAATGAGGGATCTTTTTTCTCCACAAAGCTGTTTATAATACAAAAGGACTGGGATATTTGAAATGCAAAATATGGATCCTTAAAATTAAAAAGATAAAATTACTAATGGACAAGTTTAAAATATTCAGATGGTTAAAGAAAAACAGAGAGAAAGCAAGTCACAATGAGAGAGAAAGAGGGTGAATGTGAGATGTCTTTTTTTTCTATAAAGGAGAAAGAAAAAATAAAAATATTTGATAATTAGTATGAAAGGTATTTGTCTATTGGCATTTTCTTTGCAATGTTTTATGTATGAAAATAGTTTTATAAATAAAATGCTATGGGCTTTCATTCAAATTGGTATTATGTAGATCGCAGTGGTACTGAATGTCCAGCAGCAGGGAAGTAATAATGATGAAGAGAGATATATTGGTATGAATTGCATGTATAGCCTTATTTTTCAGCAAGCAGTTGCTGAAGGTACCATGCAGCAAGCCAAGCACCACACATAGGTATCATGAAGAGTATTAAAAAATATAGGAATAGGTTTATTATTTTCTGTGAAACATTCTGTTTTTATAGGCTGGTCCATTTAGACTCTGCTGTGAAATACCTTAAAAGGTAATACAGTATTTTGACTACAGCAGTAATTTATTACACCAGTTAATCTTGTAAAATTGCCCTCTGGATGTAATAATTTGTTATTCTTTTATTAGGCCTTCTTCTGCATACCGTGTTTATCATAAAGATGTCACCAGTGTGATGCCTAGCAACCAGTACAATGTTCCGGAGGTGTTTGCATACATTTTCCTGAGGGAGAGACCTGCCTTGTCCCTGCTTGGGAGAGCTGTCAGTGTATTCTGATGTATGAGGGATAAAAGGAGTCCCTGCTGCAGTCTCCAATAAGCTGAAGTCACGGCGTGAAAGCACTGACTTGGGCATCACTATGCTGTGTTAGAAAATGTGTCAATTATCAGATGGACTGCCTAAGGGTATCGCCTGGGTCTAGGTCATAAAACCATCAGGACTAAGGGGGAAAAAAATTGATGAGGAAGTAAGTTGAATTAATTGATAACTAGAGGACTGTATGTGAAATATATTCAACATAATACAGATCAAAATATTTTCTCTCTTAAGCTTTCTTCCAGTGTAATCAATGAATATGGAAAATATAAAATGTCTCCCAATTCTGGCTGAGCATCCCTTCAATCTATACATGCTTGTAATATTTTACTGACTTTTTCATTATTTCAAAAAAAAAAAAAAAAAACAAAAGTCAAGAAAGACAAGGAGCTAAAAAAATAAAAGTAAAAGCATGCTAATATTTTATAGCTATTTTTCTATTATTGCAATTCTTAATATACTGTGCAACTGTTTGTATGTGAATACAGTAGGGACCACTTAAATGTCTAGCCTGAGGCCTGATTCATGAAAGCTTTATACACCATTTATGTAGGTATCTGTAGTGTTTACTCAGAAAAAGTAAGGAATACATATTTTTATAGCAAAGTTTATTCCTCTGCACACCTACTTCCTGCCACCTGGACGTAGCTCTCAGTAACAGAAACGGGAAGAACATTAAGGATACTTTAAATACCTGGGCTGCTCAGAAATTCAGATATAATAATTAGTGGTTAAACCCTAGAAGTGCAACACCCTGCATGTGAATACTTTGGGCTCATTTTGGCCATTCAGAGATATGCATACATATATGTATGTATATAACACCACCAACTCATCATGACCTAGTGCCTTGACAGGCCAAAAGCATTTGAGTGCCTACCAGAGAGCTTGTTGAGGTTACAATCTGTATAGATACACCCCAATTTGGGAGGTGTTTCCCCTTAATTGAACAACTCAATTAGGCAATTCATTGTTTAAATGCCAGTCAATTACTTTCATTACACATCCTTCCTTGCTCTCAGGTTACTCGAGACAAAGTGTTTCCCAAATAACTATCGACCACCTTTAACATGTTCATTTCTCATTAATTCAGCTCTCATAGGAAAGCGAGCTACTCACATGTAGGTCTCCAACATTTACAAGTACCTTTCACTTGCTGCTGGAATCCAACATTGTGAGAGCTCTGTTGTGCTGTGGCTCTGAGTGTAAAGTCAGTACTTCAATGAAAAGAAAAAGCTGCTTCTTATCACATTGATAACAAAAATTCACCTCTCTGTCCAAGAGAAAATTTGAAGAGGGACAAATAAAGACCTTTTTGTCGCTTGTCCTCTTTGACTCCATCCACTCTTTAGAGAAGACCTTTCCTTGTGCATCAACACATGATTTTTTACAAGGTGGATTGCTGGAAGAGCCTCACACACGAATGCAAGACATTCTTTGTAGATGAAAGGAAAAATACAGTATAACATCATCCTTTTGAAAACAGTCTGGGAATTGCAGCCAAGAACTTCTGACTTTTGCTTGGCTGGTTTCTCCACACTCAAGACAGGGAGGGAGCAAAGAGCCCTGCTGAGCCTTTCACAGCAGCTAAACACAAGTGCTGCCTGTGCTCCTTGCACTGTGCCCTGGAAACTCTCACTCTGCAAATTCCTTGGACAGTCACATCTGAATCCACAAAAAGTTTGAGAAATCATAGACAGAACCAGTGAGAAATTGAAATGCCTTTTACATGGAACCTCTAAATCTTTGAGGGGAAAAAAACCCAAAACCCAAACCAAAACAAACCAAACAAAAAACACCTCCCCATCCCCATATGGATCATTAATAAGCTCATGTTTTCAAACTTCTCTGGAAAGAAAGATTCTGGAATGCATTTCCAAGACATTTTCACTGTTAGTGTCGTGGGTTTACCCAGGAAAGGTCAGTCTTTCAAGTGACCTATGGTGCAGGAAGTAGTGCACCTTGCTTCCTGGGAAACAGAGCCAGTGACCAGCTAGTTTTGAGTATTGATGGGTGTATAATCCAATTAAAAGTTGTTCCGCCTCCAGGGAAAAAACCATATTTAAGAGAGATACACCTGAAAAAAACCCTCTTTTCCTGTCCTGTTGCTGCGAGAGAAGCAAGTCCTGTGCTTCTCTCTCTGGTAAGGCTGGGCCCTTGCCCTTTCCCCCCCCTCCCCTCCTCAGAGCGGGGAGGGGGGGGAAGTTTGGAAGGGAGTTTGCAGCACTAGTGCAGCTGAACGTGGGGGAGGACCCAGCCTGAGATCTCCGGCTGCTGGGCAAAACATTTTAACTACAGCGGGCAGTGCCGGGCCGGCTCCCTCCGGGCCGGCTCCCTCCAGGCCGGGTCAACTTCGCAGAGCCCAGCCCTTGCTCTGGGCCGGGCAGAGGCCAGGCCGGCTCCCCCCAGGCCGGGCCAGCTTCGCAGAGCGAGGCTATTGAGACTCTTAACTGCTTCTGCAGCCCGGCTCAGACTTTTTAAACAACCCAAGAAAAATCATGGGACTGTCGCAGAGGCCCGAGAAAGAAATTAACCCTTTCGTTACCCAGATCAAACTTGCAG
The DNA here is from genome assembly GCA_013397795.1 of Orthonyx spaldingii. Lineage (NCBI taxonomy): Eukaryota > Metazoa > Chordata > Aves > Passeriformes > Orthonychidae > Orthonyx > Orthonyx spaldingii. Next base: position 176,223 of record VZTJ01000388.1, read on the forward strand.
AAACTGATCTGCTCTTGCACAGATAGAAGAAGAGTGAGGACACTTACAAAAACACAGCATAGAGACTCAAAGTCAGTGAGAGAAGCAGAGCTGAAGCTTAGAGGGAAGGAGCATGAGGAGTGCTACAAAGTAAAAGCTGAAAATTCTTCTGTGAAACCATGATTGAGACCAAGCTAAAATATTCCCTGTAATATATGACAAATGGTCTAAGGGGGGATGTGACGTTCTACCTGCAGCCAGTGCAGCCAGTGAATCAAGGCACCTGTGTGAAGATAAGTAGATATTGAAATAATTGCAGCCTGATGAGAAATTTGAGCAGAGAAGAGAAGAAACTGTACTCCAGATCCCTTGCCCCGGGGAATGGTCAAAGGAAATTTACATTGCCAGTCATAGAAGAAGGGGATTTCTTTGCGGCAGTAGTAGAACAACTCATCCTTAAAAAAACACCCCATGAACTGTCATAACCCACCGTAGTAGCAGTGGGAAAGCTACTGGTGTGGGAGGGACGTTCCACAACAAGCAGAGATCTTTTTCTCCTGGGCGGCTGCTAGTTGTGAAGCTGAAAACCATAAGAACTGTATTTCTTGTAGAGAAGTCAACATGGTAAAGCAGGAGAAAACTCCTCTCCCTAAATGACTGAAAAAAGACTAATTCAGAAGTGGTAAACTGACTGAAAGTCAAAGTGTTGTTTTTTGTATTGTCATTAAAAAAAAATGGAGAGGTGGGAAGAGCAAAAGTGTTCTGACGAGTTTGTTCTGGTTCTTAATTTTTTTTTCTCCCTTTTAAGTCTGTTAATAAACTTTCTTTATATTCTTTAAAGTTTGAGCCTGCTTTACCTACTCCTAATCCTTATCTCACAGCGAAATTAAATAAAATCTGGTGGGTGTGCTGGCGTTTAACCAAAAAACTCAAGTGAACGAACTCAAACCACCACAGTTAGCTTTTCCAAAATATTTCTAAATGTTTCCAAATACTCTCACGATGTCTAGAGCACTCTGTCGTCTTTCTTCCAGGCAAATATCTGAGTATTGCATGGAATAACAACCTATTTCTCAGCAGATCTCTATGATTCAGGCTTTTAAAGCCCATGGCCGGAATAGTCAGACTGACACCTTACTAACACATGGAGGATCCGGAAATTAATTTCTGAGAGGAAACTGAAATTAGGTGAAGAATTGAAGTCATTGCAGGGAGAGTTTTGATTTTGGAGAAAGCCTACTTTCCACCTGACAATCACTCTAGTAACAAATTACACAAAACTCTTGAGAAGAGCATCTGGATTCTGAATTTAGTGGGAGCACTGTGCAGAAAGATCATATGACCCACATTGTTGAACAGGCAAGCAGATGCATGCTAACCCACCTCAAGCGTTTTGCTGGTTCTTTATTTTTCTTCAGCCAGCTTCATTCCCAAATCCTATGATTTGCAGTAATCAAGCCTGGACATGGCGGGAGCATGTACCCCTGTGCCAGATCACAGTCTGATAGAATCTGGGGTAATCTTCAAGGCAGACGTAGATGAAAGCGAATGTTTCTTGAACTCATGTCTACCTAGATGTGACTTCAAGTTTAAAAGGATCCCAGACCATAAATCTAGTAATATCTGCCTTTGAATGTCTTGTTTAGGGAAATCTTGAACTGCCAATACAGGCCAGCTTTATTAGGCTGAGATTTTGGCCCTCAGTCCATAGAAAAAGCTCCAAATTGAAAAAAACAAAAAAGTAATATGCAAGACTATTTCCTTATTTTCTAGGGATACAAAATCCACCAAAATCCAGCAACATCGCTAGAAAGCAACAGAAATGAAACAGACCGTTCCTGAATAATAAAATGAAGGTCTTAAGGCTCTTTTAGCAACAACTGAAAGAGGAAAAATCATCTGAGGTTGAGTTCTCATATGGTAGCTTCTCTATCTAATATACAAAAACATTTCATAACTATAAAAGTTAAATAGGAATTAGGTATTCAGTGATATTTCTGTGTCTTTCTGATTTAAGTTTTCTTTTGTGAACAGCTTTTTCTTTTATCCTGTGTTTTGACAGTTATGTTTCTGCCCCTCATAGAACTCAGACATGAGAAAACGCAGGTAAATTGTGAAAATATTAAGGATACTCTTCAAACTTCATATGGAATCTGTTTGAAATTAATTGCAATGTTGAGTGTGAAGAAAAGTGAAGATGGAAATCTCTTTTTTGGCCTGTTTCATCCTCAAGACATAAAGAAATGGGAATTACTGTTTTACATCTATGTAGTCACTGGAGGTAATAAAAAAATCTCTCACTGACTTCGATTGTGAAGGAAAAATTCTCAAACTGTCCAAAGTCTTCTGACATTTTCCAGTAAACTCAAGAAGGCCAAATGTTACACTGTTGTAACTGACATTCTTTTTGCTCTTTGTAATCTAAAATAATCAACTGTTATGCTACAAACACAGAAATATGATGAGTTCAGTTTCCAATATATGTGTCAATATGACAGAATTCTGACAAGACACTTGGGGCAATTACTTCTTAAATATATGATAATAAAGGACAAATCCTGCTTCCTCACACTAAGGGAGAATCCTATGAGCCTGTGTCAGTACTGGATTCAGCACCTGGAAACACAAACATTTTCCAAAGAATGACAAAACTCAGTGTGAATAAACAGACTGCTGGAGATGAAACCAAATTGTTCAGAAGATGCATCTGTGTTTGCACAAAGACATTAATTTTCCTTTTGCCTTTTTAAGGATAAAAAAAAAGAGAAGAATTTGGTTTGAAAAAAGCTAAGTTGCCATCTTAGTGTAACTACAAGTAAATATAGCAGCTTTTTTACAAGTATTGCTGTCATTTTCTTTGACTAAAGTTACAGAAATTCTTTGAATTTTATATAGGGGACTAAATTTGTAATGGAAAATGATGTTTGATGGTGTTTAAATGCAGAGTATGTCACTGTATAAAGCATAGGGTTCTTTTAAGTTATTTTTTTTTAACTTTTTGACATGTGTCACAATTTGGAATTCTGCTCTCATGGGATAAATGCCAGATTACATGGTGTAGTATTTTTATCCTCTGTACTTTCACTGTAGAAGCATACAACATCAAAGAAGAGGCAGATCACTCACATCAGCAGAAAATGGAATAGGACTATAATATGCTTGCTTTGATCTCTCCTTCTAATAATTATCTTGGCTACATGCATACATTGAAAGTAAGATTTGAATTAATAAGGCCAAGAGACCCTGGAAAATGTAAGAAGGATATCTGAATACTAACTCTGACTATCTTTAACAAGATAAACTGCAATTGAGCCTACAAATTTGTGGATTGTTAATTTAAGGCAATAATCCTTAAATGTTATTCTTTCTTTAACTTGTCACCACTGCATTCAGCAGAAGCAATCAGTCCAATTAAGACAGTATCTTTTCAAAATCATACTCACCTAGATGTGGGTTGGAGAGGGTGCTATTTAGCTGGCATCCATTTGATTTCATATAGGTTTTCAAACAGGAGGGCCTACGGTAAAAATCATTAAATTTATATAAAAAAGTCATCACTACACAGTCTGTTATCATTAAAAACTATTCTAATATTGCCTTAGGAAAGATATTGCTTTTGATATGGAAAGTAAATCAAATCATCCACATCCACATAGGATTTATATAGAGGCAAGAAGCATATTGCATGCCTGGTCACTTACTTTTTACATTTTTTTAACCAGTGTTTATTGCTATATTGTGTTCTGGGAATCCTATTTCTGCCCGATGTGAGTAGAAATTATAACATAAACAGGGTGGTTATCTGTGAAAGCCTTACATGGTAAATACAGTCTGGAAGAGGGAAAAACTACTGCAGTTCACCAGTCTCAGAGAATGAAAGTTTGTCATTCTTCTGCTTCATTTCTGATATGTGCAAGTCACATAAGTCGGTGGGTAGACAGAACATTACTCCCAAAGCCAGATGTTGCAACTTCAAATTATTGTTTGATAAATCTTGGCTGAGCTACTAACCATCATGCTAATACAATGCCCTGCAGTGTGCAAAGGGATGCATAATGTGCTAGCCAGGCTGACTTAAGCACAGTATGAATTAGACAAATGAGAGCAAGCACGTCTATGGTTAATATACCAAATGCAAGTTCCAAAAAGCCACTCGAACAAAGACAGTCTGTCAAAACAGCAGAGGCTGCTGTTGTCCTCAAAATCCCAGTCAAAGGTTAAGAACGTTCTTTTAAAACGGGGTTAGCTGGGCATACATGTAATAGATCAACATGCAGAAAGAAGTGCTTTGAAGAAATGCTCTCTTTGCTGAAAACAGGCACGCTTTTCTCATCTGCTGAACTTACCTGACAGTGGATGGGAGTTGCAAGAGAAAAGGTTTGATTCAGCAAGGATGTTAGGAACAGCTTTGTTAAGTTCTGAGACCATCACTTGTAATTGAAGTACAAGCACCACTAAATACTCGTCGCCTGGTGGGTCCTATGTCAGACAGGGAAACAAAAGGAAGTGTTTGTGAGTGGCTGTAGATATCATCAGGACAAATTTCTCTACAGGGAAGACTTGTCATAGGCAGTATGATATTTACAGAAAAACATGATGTGCTTCAAGAGTCACTGATGGTCTCCTGCCCTGGAGTTCTTATACTCTCAGTAGCTACTGAGCTCCCATGCTTGCCAATGAAAATTCAGAAACCGGGTTTTTTTTTCCCTGACTTGCCAAGTTTTTTGCTAGCTTTCAGTGTGGGGGAATAGATCACTGGAGTTGAAGCAGTGGCTGGGAGTACGTCCCATGTAAGCAAAAACTGTTCCCAGCAGTTGTTACATGCTAGCTTTCTCCAGCTGCACCAAGTCCAGCTGCAGCATGCTTGGACTCAGGTTCCCATCAACCCAGCCTCTTCAGTAGAAACTTTAGAGTGGTCCAGGAGTGATTTAAGGGAGCACCTCGTCCTGCTTGGGTCTGGAAGGTAATTCAACTTGGTTGCACCTTCTTAACATTGCCAAGAAATGGTTATGTTCAAGATTTGTTTCCAGTTGCACCAAATTGTTGTGGTACAACTTTCTAAGAGGGGGAAATACAAGATATCCACAGAGGTTTTGGAACACAGAAGGCTTTTTCCTGGTGAAACTTCAACATGGGATATCTTTAAAAATGTCTCTAGCTATTCTGTTACAATTTAAGGATATAGGTGAAGTTTCGTTTTATTTATCTGTCCTAGAAAAAATCCAAATAGGTGCTATGGTAATAGAATACTGTGGTAAAGGACAATCATAGTATAACCTCATCAGTGGTGGTTCAATTATATATGTTCAAAATATAACTATTGAAACTTATTGTCTGTTTATCACAGTACTGGCATATTTCTGAACTCATGAGACAAAGACGTTTTCTTGTAAATGTTAGGCTCTCCTGTGTCCTAAGTAAACAGCTGTAGTAGGTTGACCCTGTCCAGCAGCTAAACATCCACACAACCACTCACTCACCACTCCCAGTGGGATGGGAGAAGGAATAGGAGAAGGAAAAGCTACAAAACTCGTTGAGAGTTGAAATAAAAATAGTTTTGTAACTGGAGAGAAAATGCCAAAAAAACCAAAAAAAAACTCCAAAAAACCAAAAACCAGCAAAAAAACCTCACTGCAAGTGATGCAAAATCACTCCCCCCTTTCCCAAACAGGCCAGTGCCCAGGCAGTCTCTGAGCAAAGATCAAGCTCCCAGCTTATACTGCAAAGTTTGATAACATATGGTATGGGTTATCCCTTTAGCCACCTCAGCTCAGCTGCTTCAGCTGTGCCCCTCCCAAACTCTTGCCAACCCCCAGCCTATTCTCTGGGGAGACAGAGGAACAGAGAAGGCCTTGATGCTGTGCAAGCACTGGTCAGCAACAGCCTAAACACCAACGAGTTATCGGCGTTAATTTGATCACTAATCCAAAGCACCATACAGGCCACTATGAAGAAAATTAACTCTATCCCAGCACAAGAGCAAATATTTATACTCAAGGTTTTCCTGACCCGATGGCTTGACCTTCAGCTTTTGAAAGAAGATGAATCAGAAGCATATCTGAATTGTCCATTGTATAAACCACTGGGACTGAAAATTGCTGTCAGCTAATGCAAGTTATGTTGCTGAGAAGAATGCAGAGTGAAAACTGTGCATTGTCTGGTGGTGAGAAAGCTGTTTCACGATTTTGTCATTATGGTGAGAGCTCAAGGACAGATCTGGTTTCACTTCAGTAGAACTGGAAAAAGAAGGAAAAAAAAGTTGGCTGCTAAGATTCTTGATTCCACATGGCAAAATTTAATAAATTAAGGGAAGTAGTTAGAGACATCAGGTACATCTAAGAGAAGCGAGGCATAATTTTTAGGAAGTTTGGAAGTCTTCCGATCTAAGATATCAGATTCTGTATCCAAAGCAGGGAAAAAACACTTTTAGGAAGGAACTCCTGAATACATTTGAAGGAATAATCACACCACGAAAAAATATACAGAAAAACAGAAAGCCTACAGGGAATAGTAAAAAGTCTTCCTGTTGTTATCTAGAGACATGAAAAAGTTGCTAAGAGCCAAGTAAACTCATACTGATAAAGAATGTTAAAACAAAGAACAATTTATTCTTCATCAGTATGAATTTGAAGAAGAAAAAAAAAGGAAAGTGTGATATGCATAGGCACATTAAAAAGTATTTTTAAAAGTCCACAGTAAAATTGAAGGGAAAACCCCCCATAGTTCTTCATTTTTGTGTAATGAGTTGATGTTAGCATGACTGCAAAAGGCATATGGGCAATGCAAAAACACAAAGAAATTTCTATTCAATTAAGGTAAAAGAAAAAAAGGCAAGGCAAGGCAAGGCTAGGCAGGGCAAGGCAAGGCAAGGCAAGGCAAGGCAAAAAGTATTTCAAACTCTTTCATATGAGGTTAAATTATTCAATCCAGAACCTGAGGGGAGAGATTTTTCTTTTTTTTAGAAGGGTATATTTTTAAAAATTAAGATTTAAAATTTCAGTTTTTAAAAACATTAAAAATTAAAATAAATGGATTAGTGAATAGTTTTTCTGAGTTTAGTAAAAGAAGATTAGTAGATTGATATAACAGAGATGGGTACCTAACCTATAGCTAGACAAGGCATATGAGGCAAACATTTCCCCCAGAATGATATTCAAAATAAGAAGGTAAAGAAATTGCTCGAGAAATTGTCTGAGGTTAGTTAACAAGAAAGAGTATTGACAGTGTTGGAGGAAAACTTATTTGGAAGTCCTCATGGATCAGTTTTAGGATCCACACTGCATTAACATTTCATTAACAACCTTTTCACAAAAAGAAATAAAATAGCAGTATACTAATGTTGTCTGATGATGCTGGTATTGATTGGAAAGCGTCAATAGTGAAGAAGGATTGCAGCATCGTACTGGAATATGCTGTATGTATTCCTCTGCCTTTGAAAGCTACCGTGCTGCGAGTTGGATAATATTTAGTAACACCAGGGAACTAATGAAGGAACAAAGACAAATCAGCTGGCATGGCACAGGAGCATAGGGAATGATGTTTGCTCACCTGACCACAAAACCACAGCTAACCTCTAGTTGAGCTGCCATTGTGTCAAAGCCCTGAAAAGGAAATGTTATCCATGGATCTAAAGGTAAGGATGCATTTGTACCCCTGAATACTAATGAGATCTCTCTGGGAATAACTTGTACCAGTTGGTCTTCCATCATCAAGGGTGTTTTATGGAGTATGGGGTGCACAAAGTATGAATTGAGTGGCCAGGAGAAGCCCTCAAAGAGAGCAGGTATATAATCTAAGAGCAAGAAACCTGGGAAGTGCTTGATCCAGTAACTACCACAGAAAGGGAAGAGCTTTCTAAGTTAAAAGACCAAGCTGGTCTTGCATGGAAAAATGTTCCCACCATGCCAGTTACATTCTGATTCAGAAAATCTTTTCTGATGAGGGGCTAATTCTGTGTCATCCTAAATGAGAATCTGTTCATGCTACTATGCCAGAGAGCATTGATACAGAATTTTTATTATATTGATAACACCAAAGACCAGAAAAGACAAAAGAACTTATGTTCTAGAGAAAAAAATAGGGCTAGCAAAGGCTGAGATAGCCTTCTAAGACAAAAACAACATGCAAAATTAATGTGGTTTCATTTTCTCTTGTTCTGCATACCAGTGCTTGTCTAAGTGATGAACCAGTGCCATAGAAACTTTCATTATCCTAAGAACATCAGTTAGAAATCCTAGTTATCATTCTTAAATGTATAAACCGTTGGCTGCAAAACAGGGATTGACTTTTGCTGGAATATGCACCCTTTTTTCTATAAATGTTTTTATATATTTTGAGTTCAAAGTTAGTGAAAGTGTGGCTCTTCATCACTGCAGCTCACTTAGGAAGGTTTCTCCACACACACAATCTCTTTGTCACACAAGTATGCAATCTTCACATTTAAAATCTGGTTCTGTGAGAACAACCTTCCTTGCCTAACAAGTAAATAAGCAGAAGCAGACATTAGAAATTTAATGGAACTATATTTTTATGAATACTTTTTCTCAGTCCATGACAAGATTTTGATTAGGTTTTTTTCCTTTGCTTCGCTGTGATCATCTGTACTGCTATTGCTGGTCTTTATACTTTTTCATCACGAATGTCTGGAATATTTTATCCAGGCAAACATGCGTATTCATGTATGAATGAGCCTATTTGCATGTGAATCAGCATATTTATCCACAACAAGTTTGGGGTTTTTTTCTGCTGAAAGTGCTTGCCCAGCTGATCTCTATATGCACATGGCAGAAAATTAAATGCAAAAATAAAATTTAATGTAAAATCTACTAGGCAGACAATAAATCTGGCCTATATGCTTCTTTCCTTTCTAGCAGGCAAAACTCCAGCTTTCCGTTTTTCTTTAAAATAAAACATCAGGAGACCACATATACAGTGAGATTCTTTCCTCCTCCCCCCTTTCACCCCCTCTCCCACTACAGGAATGAATTCTGCAAGTGCTCAATGCACAAAATTCCAGTTAAAGCTGTTAAAAGCTGCAGGTGCTCAGCACTTTTTACAGGCTGATCTTTTGAGGAATCACTCACAAAAATGTCCATGCCTTTTTCCAAGTTCACAAAGCTCATCTCACTCACCTGTCATTTCACTAGGCCAATGCACCCTACAAATGCTACTTTTCCTCTTCTGTTAACCAGGGTTTGGCCTTAATCCTTTCCCAAAATTAGTCTGTCTTGCTTCTTTCTACTCTTGAAAGACTGGGAAAACAAACACTTCATTTTGATAAACATTGTGAAAATAACTGTTTGTGACGAATTCTGCATTTTCCATCTCTCTGGAAGGAAGGAAGTTAGTTCTATGTGACAAATTTCTAAAATATTTTCTGGACACAAGAAATGCTCCCAGCTCAGATACATTTGTAAACACTATCCATTCAACAATAATAGGGAAACACCTGCATTTCTTTGAAATAGTTTGATGCATGTTTTAACTATGCTTAATTTAAAACGTTTCAAGCCCAAGTAATAAAACTGTCATACACAGAATTTGTTTGCTATCTTGCCGAGTTCAGGTTGGAAGCTGGAGAAAAGGCAGCCTTCCCTCTTTCCGCATCACACCAGGAATCTTTGGATGAAATATAAAAGGAAAGTATAAAACTTTAACTTAATAATATTTAAGTTGGAAGAGTTTTCTTCTTTATCAATGGTTTTCATATGATTTCATACCAATTACTGTTTAATAAGAAAAGATGATGTCCAACTTCTACACCATTTGTTCATCCCTCTTGTCACTCTAGGGAAAAATCACAGAGCCACCCGGTACCCTGGTACAAATAGCAAACCTTTTCTCCTGCTGCCTAGTATTCGGAGGTCAGTAGTGATGGAGGGTGGGATTAAGGTAAATTTATCCAGTGTTCAGTCAACTCAGCGGGACCAATTCCCATTTACCTAGAGACCCTCTATAACATTGTGTAGGGTAAGAGGCTTTAAACTGCATACGTTTGCAACTACATTAAGGTCTTTTGTATAAATGAGAATCATCTGATCTGAGCCTCTCCGGTAGCTACAATGGGGTATTGGATTAGGCAAATATGCCTGTTATTAACCAGAAGTATTAAAGGTCCTCCTCTTATGAGTATTACAATTTCACAACCTGAATCATGTTCTTCTTCCTAAGAAAGAATGAAAAAGAAAAAGAAGAATGTGTGCTGTCCCATTTGCACATTGTTCATATCTGATTTTATAGCAGCAATTTCTCAAGACTTCCATGAATGGTCAGGACAGCACAGATATCCTGTTCCCTTACATGGCTGACTAGACGACTGTAACTGGTTTATTGCTTACTCACTCACAGTCAGTTTTTAGCAGGGAAAAAATCTTTATTCCTTTCATTTTTTTGCAATCCCAGTGAAAAACTAAATGTGTAACTACGTGATGTATTTGGCCTGCTCCTGTTAAAGTTAAATACAGCCTTTTCAATTTACACTTCCGACAGAAGATATGTGACAAATGACATAGTAATTTTCTTATTCCTTCATGTTCATAAAACATTGATAATATGATTTTTACCTTCCCTTTGTTCTCAATTAAATGAAATGTTCCAATACAATTAATGTGTTCTTGCAATTTAGTTTTTCTTTAGAGGTTTCTCTTGTCTCTGATTAACAGCATTTTCTATCCATTCTGAGAACCCCCAACTGCTATTCAGAATGTTTCATTATGCCTGGCAGCTATCAATACAATTGTGAACCAATATCATTTTAATTGTTTCACTAATAACTTGTTTTAAATGATTCAACAGTCATCAGGAAAGATAAGTGCTCTTGTACCCTGCAGGCTTGTAGGGATGATGGTATGAGGCAATGTAACAGAGTGCTGTATCAGAATAATGAAACCGTATGCACAAGATAATGACAAAGCACTTGCATTGCATAAAGGTAAATGAAAACAGTAGATCTTCTTTTCATTGTAATATAACATCCATTTCTATCTCCCATCTCAATCATTAGACTTTCCAAACAGATTACTACACAAATACACATATGCAACATGTCCCACAATAATAACTGCATGCTCCCATCTATCCAGGCAGATGGTGAATGATGGAGTTAACGAGCTTTACAAATGCTCTTGTTAATTAACAAAAATTGTTACTTTCTCATTTGAGGGGGGCTTATAAATTAGACTTAATTACACTAGATAATTGCAACTGCCAGCTACTGTGCAACTCGCTCATGTTCTGTTCTTTCAATGGCAAATCAACAATTGCAACCCTTGCCTATTTGTGTAGATGAATTTAATAAGCAAACAGCCCTTTTATGTTAATGGTTTACTGGCATTCATGGGTTTGGCAGGAGAAATGTGCTGGGGGAGGGTTTGCTAATGGCAGCACATAATCATATTAATTAAAATATAACTGCCATTTAAAGATTTGTAGTGTAGAATTAGAGCATGTTGGGAACTGAGAAAATCAAGCTAGAGTGCATATTAGCACCATTACTCTGTGCTCCCTGCACAGCAGTCAGCAACCTCATGTGTCATAAATGTAATTTATGAGTGCTGTTTTCTTTGAAATATGTGTTTTTAGTTCACTCATTAGAATGTAAAAATTTGCAAAGTCTGCTTCAGAAGGTTCAAAATAAATTCACTTAGAGCTGAGACCCATGATCTGGTTTTAACAAATCCTTCAACAATGAATTTTTTTTATTACTTGTATAATTTCTTATTGTAAAACCAAGCATTCTGTCCTTTGAAGATGGATTCCATGTTTTATTGGAAATGTAAGTCACACTACCACTACAAATTCTATATTATTATATATTTTATAATTCAGTATCATTTTTATGGGGCCTTTAATAAATACAGCCCCTTTTTCAGTTTGACTTTGGAAAAATTAGAGCAAAAAAATTTTACCACTATATTTGGTCATGTAGAAATGCAGTGTCAAAAAAAGCTTTTGAAAGCTTTGGGGTTTTTCTGCTTTCCTGGATTCCCTTATCAATTTACAGGTACATTTTTATCTAAATCAATTCCACTTATGCAGCTTCCTCAAAAACGCTGAGATGTATTTTCTGTGCAGTGTAGTTACTTATTTGCTGGCATCTCTGGGAATGCAACTTCCCACAAAGTCCCTCTGAGAGAAAATGATCCCTGGAATTAGAGGCATGTGAGTGACAGGAGGCAAGAAATTGGAATCAAAGTAATCCTCTAATTTCCAGCAGTACAGAGGCAGCACAGCATATTATTTATGCATATATATGTGTATTCTTACGTGTTACAGAATGTTATACAAATATTTTGTGTGTGTGAGTCAAACAATTTGTGTAATAGTATCTTCAGCAATACACCACAGTTTAAAAGCCATTACTATATTGTGTCATCGGGGATTATCACATTGTCTTTCCAAACTGCAGAAATCAAAAACAGCTGAAATCCAGCTGAACCCAAATATGACATGATAGAAATTTTGTAATTTGTTTTAATATTTGTTTGTTTGTTTTATTTCTCTTTATAATGTAGATCTGAAAAGGAGTGCACCAAAGAGGAAATCCCAGTCCCTCTGGAGCCAAAGATAAAATCCTATCACTTTGTGAAGGGTGCCTTAACTCTTAAGTTAAGGAAATTCTCAGCAAAATGGAAGTGTTATGGTACCCACAGGATTTTCGGCCTTACAGGCTGACAGCACAGAATTGGAAGTGGCACTTCTGTCTCTTATTATTCCAAAAAGAATTGTCACTGGGGAATATTTCAGCATCTAGCAATCAGGGACTTCTGATTCTTCAGCTGTTATGAGAGATATTGCTGTCTTTTCACAGATGACATTAGGTAGAATAATTTCATTTTCAGCACCCCCCCCCTCCACCCCCAAATATGCACCCTAATATCTGTACCTTATCTGATGTAATTGACATGACTGTAATGGTTGTTTATAAGGCTGACTCTAGATCTGACAATATATTCCAATGTTTTGATATTATCACTGCATATTAACATACAGGCATGATGGACAATCACTGACAGATATTTGAGCAATTACAGCATATTTTATTGACAATTCTACACTGTGAGTATACATTAATTATAGTAGAGACTATATCATACCAGTGACAATGATACTACTCAGAGCACAGCTGAAATAAAATCTTTATAAGCTAATGTACTAAAGTGGAATAGTTATGAGTAAAACTGGAGGTCTGCATTTCTTTGTTCTAAGTTAGTCATCTGTGGTGACGAGCATAAAAAAGATTGCAATTTTTATCAAGTCTGCTACAAATTTCTCTATAAACTGAGGTATTTTCTACACTGCCTGGTGATCAACAGGGCTCTTGCAAATGATCTTTGCATTATAAGTAAATGAATCTCCATCATTACATTGATTGCTTCAGAAGTTATCTGCTGAAAAGAGTAAACTCTTGGACTGGATGTGCTGCCTCAATAATAAGTGTGTCCCAAACCACATCCACTCTTCATGGAAAGCAAGGATTTGGTTTTTAGCTGACCAGGACCTCATTTTTTTCTCTGTGACAGTAATGATCTCCGCAGTTTTAGAACTGATGATTTCTATTCCATATGACTCCTTGATAACAAAGACCCTGATTCAATGTCCAGTGAATATAATACAGGTGAGAGGAATCAGAGAAAATAAAAAAAAGTTTTGAATAAATGACAGGATTGGTTCTTAAAGTTTCAGCTAAGAATTTCCTACTATAAGAATTACAGATAAGCCACCTAATTTTTATTTTCTTCTCATATGCACTTTTGCGAAAAATAATAACTAGCTGAATTATGTGCTGAAGGTCTTCACTGAGGAGTTATAGTATTGCAGAGGAGGAAAATGCATAACCTGGAGGGGAAAAAGCACATCTTCATGCACAGAAGTGCACATGGACTGCCTAGTCACAGTGACCCTGTAGATAGGTGAGTAGTCAGAACAAGAAGGCCCTGAAGAGCTGGGGCTAAGGAAGAGGCAGTCAGGGAGAAGGGCAATGGACTGAGAAGCAGTAGACTCTCAGAAACTCAGGGAAGAGCTCTCTGAGGCCAGGAGCATTGCTTGGAATCCCTGAGGTAGGCAGGGGGAGTAGGCTGAGCTTGCAGATCCATCCACTTTAGAAGCACTCTATGTCAGCAATCCCCATCATGGTGATTCCTCCCAGATGTGAAATCCTGCCCTTGAACGTTAGAATTTGCACTCTGTCCATAACCCTTGGCCATGAGCCCTGAACCAGGTACCACATCATGATGGAAGCTGTTTTTTGATTTGTCATGCTCAAAACAGTCTTTTCCCAGCTCTCAAGGGTGTGTTTCTCCAATGGCCAGTGGTCCTTATAGATCTTGGCCTCTGTGCTCAGGATGTGCCCATATTTCCAAGGCCTTTGCCATTATCCCGTTTGTTAACAGCAGCAGACACCTGGTACCAGGCTCTGGTTCACATAGCACGTTCTCATAAACATCTCATAACAAACCTAACAGGCCAAGAGTAGGGTGCTCCATAGCTAGCACAAGGTAGATTCAGCACAAGGTCTGTGGTCCATGGCAAAGATAGCATAGATTTACTGGGCCACAGGACAAGAAATTTATGAAGTTTGTTGGGTTTTTTTCCCAAAAAATTAAAAAAGACACCAGCTGGAAAATTTACTCATTCTGGAAAAATACAAGACTCTTGCAGGCTGAATACTTTTTAACTGATGCATCTTACAATGCTGGAATCCTGTAATTCAAGACGAGAGGGGCAGTTGTGCTTTGCTTCCATGTGGTTTGTGTCAGTTTTCATACTGTTGAGGCACAAAATTATTTGGTCAGCTTGGTTAATTTTTCTCACCTAAACATCAGTGTAATCTGATTAAATAAAGATGTGTCATGCCTTTATCAAGCTAAATGCCAGGCTAGTGCCATGGGAAGATGGACTGTAAAAGGCCAGCATTCCCCAATGGTGCCATTTTCTTCTACAATGAGTGTTATCAGAAAGAGGGAGGTACAGTTGTTCAGAAGAGAAGACATAAATCCATTATCATGGCATTCATTCTAAGTAAAAACAGCCTTCTTCTTCTGTTACTACTTTTTCCCTCACTAGACAGACAGCACAGCTGGTAGAATAAACTTGCTGCTTCCAGGAAATCTGCTGCTCAGTACCATGTACCTACCTCTGCAATCTGGATCCTGAAACAATAGCAGTCACAGCCACATCCGGCATATAAACAAGCTGTCCAGAAAACTTGTCTTTTACAACTTCAGATCAGTGCTGTTCAGAGTTTCAGCCATGGATAAACAGACAGTTTCTTCCTCACAGCAGTGAGATTCTACCTGAGTGGAAGAGGTGACTCATAGAACCATAGAATCAGAGACCAGACCAGCTTGGAAGGGACCTTGAGAGATTATCTAGTCCCTGTACAGTCATGTCTTAAAAGCCTCCAGTGATGGAGACTTTTCCATGTACCTGGGGAAGTTATTCCAATGAATTATTTTTTTCACTGTAAAATATTTCTTTTTTGAAGAAATATCTATGTTGAGATAAAACATCTCCATGTGCAACTTGTCTTCATATGACTTCTTGTGAAGAGAGAGACTCTGTCCTCTTTATTTGTTCTTTAACTCCATCAGAATATTTTGATGATGCATGTCCTGAGCTTTCTCTTCTCCAGTGTGCAAAGACCTACTCCTTCAGTCTTTTCTCTTTGATCATAATTGTGGCCTTCCTTTGGACCCTCTCTTTGTCTACATCCTTCTTGCATTGTGGGTACCAGCCTGATAAATTGTGAGGAGAATGATCTGTCTCTCCCAGTAATGCCGCTGTGGATGCAGCCTAGGGTCTGGTTTACCTTTGTTGCTGCAGAGCTGCACTGCTGAGTTTTGTTCAGTTTGTTGTTATTCACCAGGACCCCTAGGTCACTTTCAGCAGGGTTGTTCCCGAGACACACAGGGTTTAACCTGCACTGGGCTTTTTGGGTATTCCATCCCAGGTGCAGGACTTGGCACTTGTCTCCGTTAAACTTCATGTTGGTTTTGCTTGCGCTTTCTTCCAGCCTGTCCAGGTCTATCTGTAAGAGGGTTCTCCCTTGTGATGTGCTCACCTTATCAGCCAGTTTGATGCCGTCAGCAAACCTGATGAGATTTAAATGCCATCATCCAGGTCATCTATGAAGAGGTTGAACACCTTGGAACCCAGTATCAATCCCTGGAGCACCCCACATGTGACAGTCTGTCAACCTGAGTGAAAACCATTGAATACTACTGAGTGCAACCTGTTTGATAATTTTCTACCCATCTTTTAGACCACCCATCCAATCTGTACCTTGCTGGTTTGTCCAGGAGAAAGCTGTGGGAAACAGTTTTGAAGACTTTGCTGGTCTAAGTAAAAAACATGCACTGCTCTCTCCATGTCTACAGAAGATGCTACTTTCTTGAGAAAGTGATGAGGTTAGGTTGGATTATTTGCTCTTGATAAATCGGAATTGATTATATTTTAGCTAATCTATCCAAGATAATCCTTGGCATCAATGTGCACAAAACCCTCAGGTAACAACCACCACTACCTTCCATGACAGTTGGAACATAATCTAGAATATGCTTTTTGCTGGTTATTTTTGACTCCCTAATTCTCTCATAAAATGCTAAGAGAATCAGACTTTTTTTTTTTTTTAAAGCCAGTGATTACAAGACAATAACTTCAGATTTGTGAGCATATTTTTTCCTTGCTACATGTTTCTCATTTGGAGAGGTGGACTCTTATTTTGACTGCCTGTAATGCAAGGCCCTTAGCATTGTACTGTCCTATAACAATTGTAAAAAGCTTCCACTAAAGAAACCAAAACCCAATTATCCACTCCATGAATCAACAGCAAAAATAACACAGAAATCTTTTAATCAACAGATATCCAGACAGAAAAGGTTTCCTAGACAACCTTACAATGATTTTGGTAGTTATAGTGGCAACATTCCTAAAGATCACCTTGGAATAATCAAAAGTCGGCAAGACAGCAAGAACAACACCTAACATAATTTCCCTAAATCCCTCCTCAGCTATAGGTCTTGTGCAGATGATTTCCAGACAAGCACATGTAACTGGACCCACCCTAGATTACATGGTGGACAAAGAGAACACTAAATATAAATATTAATAAATAACAATACATATATTAAGGTTAAGCTGTTGTATCTTTCAGCCGACAGAAAAACAAATCCACAAATAAGAAAATGAATTGCTAATAAAGACTGCTGCTAAGTGGCTAATTAATACCATTAAACTGAAAAGCATGCTCAGTGTAAAGGAGAATTCATGGGGATGGAAGGAATACTATGCAAAAAATGTTTAACTTAATGTAACTGTGTATACATATATGTAATGTCTAACAGTCACTTTTTCTGCAAGCCAAAAAAGTTTTCTTCTGCCCTGCATTGATGAAATGTGAGAAATAAATCTGGAGCAAAGGTTTCTTGTAGCTGCGTGTTTTTTCCGGATAGCTGTGTGAATACTTATGCTATGGTTACTGCCGTTAAAAGCCTTGCTCTTATAAGAGATTTCCTTGAAGGTGAATAAAACTAAGAATTTGGTGGAGCTGTATTTTTAGTTAAATAGAAAAAAAATCTATGTGTTTTCTTTAAAAATTTTGCTTTGTGTTCCTTTTATCAAGAATAAAACATTTCTATATTGATAAAAGTGAGCTTCTAAAAAACAAAACAGATGCACTTACACATTATTAATTGCTTATAGGCTGTTACTGTAATAATCAAGAAATTATGTCGCATACATAATGAATAAATAAATGCCAGTATTGAGTATGCTTTCTACCTCTTTGTCCAGTACAGCCTATTGAATATTTTTCTTCTTCCGTTTTCACAAATTATGTTGTAACTGAATCTGGCACAGGAATAACAGTGCTGGTAATAGCTGCACATATCTTTGGTTGGCTTTTTCCCTCTTGCCTTATAGTGCATCTTCGAGTCCTGTCAATATCCAATAGGTCAAGGTAGCCAGTGGTGCAGTGGTTTCTGGTTACCCAGTTTATAGATTTTGTTCTTAAATGAGTGCATCTCATTTTAGAGCCCTAATCATTGCAAGACAGATCTGTAAATATGGCATAGCTCAGCTCTTGATTTGTATGGAGTATATGGCTACCATACACCAGTTCAGCTGGTGATAATATCATGTACACAGCTGTAATTTAGGTTTGGACACTCCTTTTCAAATCCGCAGTCCCACTAACCTCCTGACAAGTGATTTCCATTTTGGTCATGCATTACCCACCACTCTCATAAGTTAGAAATTTAAACAAAGCTTTCGTATAAATTAGCAAACTGCTGTATCTCCCAAGTTGTCCATATTTACTTCCAAGCAAGGGCATTTGATAGAAAAGAGTATAAAGCTGATATGATGCCCAGAAGTACTCTGTCCTGTGTTTGGCACTTATATGGAGTTAAAACAAGCAGCTGGAGAACATCTCAAGCATTCCCAGCTGTAAATGAAAGGTGATATTTATGCATATGAATTATTTTGGTAAGTTTTAGCTGTCTTTAAATGAAAACCTACTGAAATCACCCACTAAAGAAATGTAATCGGTGTTTTAAAAGTCTTTTTCCCTGGGACACCGCAGTGTCTAGCATCTCTGTTAACCAGTGGCAAATGATATAGTGAAGGGTTCCTGCATATTTCCTATCCTTTCACAGGGCATCAACATCTATTAGCAATGCGAATCGAGTGAAACAGAGTAGCTGTATCTTGATGACTCGCCCATGGTGTTCTGATTGAAATGCTTCGAAAGTTTTCTCCAAGGAATTTCATCCTAGTCTTTGGTTTCCTGGCATTTTGCCCATTGCACCATTGGGTACTGCAGAAAATTAAAATCAAAGCTAAAAGTTGGCATTGTGACCAAAAGCTTTAGATTAAGTGAAAGATGCTGTTAAGCTGTTTATATCACATAAATGGTGGTTTATTTCTTTGTAGAGGGCCATAGAGAATAAACCAGAATTCCCCTTTTACTGATGTCAGTGAAGCAGTTCACATCTGGGCTGGCAAAGGTATGAAATGTCCTTGTCATAAAATTACAGTGACAAGAATGAATATACAATCCTGTTTTCCAAGAACAACTAAATCAGAGTTAAATTATGAAATCGTAAATACTTTCCTTTTTATGTTTTTTATGCTCTTAAGGAACAGCAACTAAAATGATGTGGACAAGAGTAATTTAATGAAGGAAAAAAATGTTCTACTTTTTTATGACATCTGTAAAAGTCATCAGCTCTTAACGCTTTCTAGTCACTGCAGAACCATCTACTATCTATAGCCACACAAATATGAAGCAATTAGGAAGAAACAAAATCAATTATAAAGCTTTTTAAAATATAGCTCTGTACTTTGTGTTTGCTAATCATCAAACCATTTGAAAGAATTTTTTATTTTAAAAATGAGCACATTTTCAATCTGAAAATTCAATTCAACTGAATTACAAATATTTTGTAAGGCATTTGTTTTGATTCACCTCTTTCATAATCTAATACGTAGCTTACAAAAAGGAGGTAAGCTATGTTTTTATTTTCTCCACTTATTTCCTCTTTACATTTTAGTTTTCAAATGTTGGTGTTTCTTAAAAACTCTAATCTACGAAAAGATTTAGAAGACTGGAATTTCAGCAAGGAAAAATGGAAATTATAAAAACAAAGTTCTATGAAGATCTGTATCTAAAGAATGATACAGAAGATATATTGAATATTTTTATGCCTCTGTGTCATTGCACAAAAAAAAGGGAACTTTCAGATATACTGAAAGGCAGCAAATTCAAAACTGACACAGGGAAATATTTCCCTAAACTATAGATATACAAGACAATTTTGAGCCAAAATTAAAGTGAGACTTGATTTCATATAGATGATAAAACTAGCCATAGTTATAACAGTGAATATGTTAAAAAAAAAAATAAATGTGAACATAATTATTTGAAAAAAGCTCTGTATTTTAGACAGTGCACCTAAGAAAAGTTCCTTTCACTTTCCTCAGGCATATAGAACTGCTCTAAGGAAGAAACTCTAAGTCTTACCCAAAACATTCTTGCAAGTGATTCTGCAAAACAGAAAACCCATTTCCATACAATTGCAACTGACTTGGTTGTTGCTACAAATTAGAAATTTCATGTAAGATGTGCTATGTCTTCTTGGTGTGAACATGCATGAACACACAAACATATGTTTATTCATTACTGCTCTGAAGTGCTGATATAAATCACTCTTACTTGCTTTGCATTATGGAACACTATCCAACATCCTGCTCTCGCTTACTGACAAGGAAGACTCACAATTGCCACACTAATGGGAGAAATTTTCATCATTCATTCTCAGAGATCAAGTGGAAAGGGAGTATGGTGAACAACTTCATGTAGCCCAATCTGTTGAAGGATATCAGGGTAAAAACTATTCCGACCAAACCAATGCTAGAACACCTGTAGCCTGTGTAATAGGCTTCTTATGATAATTTTTCTAGATTGGAGATGGAAACCAGATCAGACATTTTTGATAGTTCAGAAGAGGCAATCTATCTCTAAGCAATGGGGTACTGGCTCCTCTGGTCACAGAACACAGGACTGGGTCTTATGATCTACAGATTCAGATCTCATAAAATTGTCCACCTACCTGTTTTATTTTTAAATTTTTTTTTTATTCCACTAAATTCAGGATTTGGTATAACACTATTTTTTTTTTTTTAAATCTCATAATAAATTTTGTAAATAAGCAGATGATAAAACCCAGGAAAATAACTCCCCTTGTGAAATGTTAACCATTCAAACTGTCCACAGAATGAATTGCCTTGCATACTTTTTAGCAGATAACACTAATGCTAACACAACCCTTCAGTTACATCTCTAAAACTGAATAATTGCTTAGTGCATTCCACTTGAAAAAGGGCTTGCTACTTTTGTGTTAAGGGAAGTCAAGAAGTAACAAACAATCAGCCAAAACACTTAACATTATTGATGAGGTTGAAAATTTTACTATTTATAGGAGAAAAATATTAAAAAGCACACATCTATTAAGTATTTTGGTATTTTCCATTAAGAACTAATTTTTAAAAATGAGGTTTAGAGGTTTTTACTGCTCTTGTTTATGCTGTTTGTTTTATTCTGTTTGTTGCCTTAGTCAAATAATTTGAAATGTGAAAGTCTAGTAAAGGCAGACGTCAAGTGAAGACCTTGGATTCTGCAATATCCCACAGGAAGCACACCAGAGTTCAGCTATAACTAGTAGATATCTACCTCAACGTAAAGGCAAAATCAATGGATTAAAAAGAAAGATGAGTTATCCCTTCAAGCACAAAAAATACAGGCATGTTGAGCAATTAAAAGCTGAAAAAATTAGGTGTCTTGGCAGACATAACTTTAACAAATGAATTTACTTTTGGGATTGCACAACCACATAGTATGCTTCTATGGAAACATACTAGTTAACATAACAGCTGTCACATCACATGAGATTTGTGTTGTAAAGAGATCCTTCTAAAATAACTCAAATTAGCAATATGCCTAAGAATATTTGGTATATAAACTGACCCATATTCTCCTTATGTTTTAAAATGTATTTTGCAACATTATGCCTTGATTTCCTTTGACTTTAAATTAATTCTTGTGAAAAAGATGAAGAAGGTTAAAAGGTTTGGCTGTGGGATCAGGGCCAAAGGACACTGATGAACATATTAGATGATGAGAAACAGAACAAAATGCTACAGAAACAACTGGAAATAAGATAAAGCTTAAGGAGGCTAGTGAGAAGATAGTCCTTTGAGTTGGAGGAAAGAAAGATATGTGGATGCTTTGGAACAGGCCCCAGTTCATAATGAAGTTGATGACTGTAAGGAAATTATTTGATGACATCTTTTTCTTTTCATGTATCCGTAATTTTTAGTGAGATTACGCTTGGCTGAAGAAACTGAGGAGTTCTAAGACACTTCATCACTGCAAATTCCTGGCCATGTTTAGATTTCTTAGGAACCGGCACATTTCCATTGCCTTCCATGTCTTAAATTTTGCCAGATTTCATGAAAGAAGAAGAAATTAAAGTCTCATGGAAAATTCTTTAGTAGTGCAATAAATTCTGTGCCTCTAAATTAAAAGAAAAAAACCCAACTAATTAAATGTCCCACAGATTTCCTTATGTGTCTAAACATACGCTATGATGTTGGCATTGCTTAGGATAATTGAACAAAATTTGAGAAGTGAAAGATATTTCTTGGTAAATTATTCGTTTGCTTAAAAATTCATCTTCAGAAGAGCCAAAACTGTTCATGAGTTCTACATAGATTGAAGGACCTATTTTAGATAAGACAACACTGACAAAATATTTCACAAATGATGAAACAGTTGCTTGCAACATGTAACACTGAATTTTTTGAGACAATTTTTTCTGAACAGGTTTAATGACTAAAGAATGATTTGGCTTCAAACTCATTTATTCTCATCTCTACTTTGTCTCCCCTTCTTTTATGACTTCAGTGCTCTAGTGGCCTAAACCATAACCTGATTTAAATGTCTCATCTGCCTCTGAGGACCTAAAAAGACAATGTTTGCTGCTTTCTCACAATAACGTCTTCTCCAATAAGGCATTTCTGTTTTCATATTACTTATTGATATTATTCCATCTTGAATGATTTACCTGACTACTGACTGACCCCTTCAGTAAGTGCATGTGAGCCAGGAAAGGTGTTCAAATTCACAACTAAAATTTAAATTGAAGACTTAACATCTTGGGCATGAATATCAGGCAGTGCTTCCATGCTTTGAGCCATTTGGTTCCCTGTCATTTTTAAATGCTGTCCAGAAACAGGACACCAATTTTTGGGTTTATCCATCTGTTAGGAAAATATATTTCAGATTATCTCATTCCAGTCTGTTTCTCAAGTCAAAAAATCAAGTCTTACCAAGAGTTTCACAAAAGTTATGAAATGGTGATAAGATAAAGACAATATTTCCTCTATGGATTTCTTTCCAACAGGTGAAGCATTATGCCAGAAGCAGCATTCCCCAAAAACCTTGAGTCAACAGAATAAGAAATAACCACTACATAGGACTGAAAAGTAGAGAGCAGAATTGTACAAGATGAGGAAAGAAAATTGATTATATATGATGTCAAAGCACATATATTTATGTATCACAGTTCTCTATATTACCCCATATCTATTTCTTTAAAAACAAAAACCATTTCTCACTCCCTTGCTTTTGTAGCTTGTAGCCTCAGCTTCCATTGTTCTATATATATCTGTATTTATATCATATTACACAGGACTGTGGATTTTTTTGATGTTTTTTTACGGGTTTAGCATTTCAGGATGTGAGCTTCACCGATTATAGTTTTAAATATTAACAATTTTTTAATTTATATCTTCTCTGACTAATGTCTTTCTGCTGTGACTGAAGTACATTTTGCCACAGCAGCATGGAATTTCATTTACTCCCAAGAATCCTGTTGACTCATTAACAGGGATCTATCCTTAGGTCTCATTAATGTAGTTCTTACTAATTTGCAGACGATTAGATAAGTGTCTTTTTACTTCTCCACCTTCCTTTACAGCACATGTAGTCTCACAGTGCCTAGAATGATTATAACAGATAGATATTTTAAATCATTTTTCCTTTCTTTCCACTCAGACTTTTTTATGTGCATCTATTCTCCTTCTTATTTATTTTTTTTTTCTTTTTAATTGTACATGGCTGGTTTTAAAGTGGGTAATAATTTCTCACTGTGGTGCCTCTAACTACTTTAGAAGGCTTTCTCTAATTCCTTTAATACTCAGAGAATCACAAACACGGCAGGATCCACTAAGGTTTTAACAGTACAGTGAGTCTACTTACAGGAACAGCTCAGAAACAATGCATTTTCTGTGCACCAAATAAAAATATGCCTAGTGCTCCACTATCCCTGATTTTGAGAGCTGTTTCTGATTACTGATTGAAAATTCCCTCTGTTCTTCATTAAAGACTGAGATTCTTTTAAAATGCTTATTTACGGTGGCAGTCCTAAGGGGCAGGCTATGTATTTAACTGCCTACAGCTTCAAATCTCTTTCAACATGAGGCCAAGTCTGTGTTAGGTAACTTGTTGGGTGAGTGGTGCCACATTCCTGCTCTGCCTATGGGATAAAGTAGTCATGGCACAACATGGCTCATTTGTTCCTAGACTATCATTAGCCTTAATGAGCTTTGCATGTATACTTCAAGGAGAGGAGAGGCAAATCATAGCTTCTTAGGCATAGTGTTTTCAGGGGTCCTCTCTGTGGCTTAAGTTTGTTCTTTTTGAGCTAAATCTGGCATGCCTGTGAAAAGCTTGAGTAAACAGGCCATGTGCAGGGGCTTTGTGATGGACTGAGAGATGGAATACACACACACACACACACACACACGCTCAACAGACTCAAATATGTCACTGCTGCTCATGTGAGGCAGCAGCAGTTCCCTCCTGTGGAGGGGGTATCTATTAATTTTTTCCTTGACCCTGTCCCTTTGTCAAACGCAGCCCTTTCTTGCAAACCCTATAAATCTGCTGTGAAGGCATATGCCATCAAGCAGGGTGAATGAGCAGCAGAGACCCCCCCCTTCATGACCTTTCCTTTGCATGACTTCTCTGTCCCCAACTAACTGAACCATTGTATTCAGGACCCTCTGCCCTCAAAGGGAAGGGTGTGATTGTTTTGGAAGGAAAAAGCAAAAACCAATGCATAAATAAGAGACATTTGCTCAGAAGGCTATCTAATAAACTGTTAGGTGAAAATATAAAAGACATGGGTATGATACCTAAAGTAACTGAGATTTTTGTTCATAGCATGATTTTCAGAAAGCACAGTGTTAGAAACAGAGCCCACATACTGCATTTTGTCCTGCCAAAGATACACTCACCTTCTACCATTTTGACCACACCATTTTACTTTTATGTGTTCCTTTTGTCCATGCTGGAAACCAGAACAAAAACACTTTTCAGTATCATTAGCAGAGGAGAGCACGGGAGGTGTTAATAAACATAAAGCTTAATTTAGGACTTTAAATTATTGACTAGTTCTCTGCCCAAAGGGTCATTCAGATCCTGCTCAGACTTAAAACATGTAGTCCATCATGCAACATGGAGTATGGCCACTTCTGAATCCATATCAAGGCCCCATTTTCTAAGTGCCATAGTCTCAACTGCTCCTATTTCTTTGCAAACTTGGTAGGGGCAGGTAGGTGCAAATAGCTGTAGGCCTGCAACTGCAGCATGGCAATACAGACCAAGTGCATTTTTTCCTGTGAACCTATAATACAAGGGCTATCTTTTCCTGATTTATAAAAAAAATTAAGAAAATTTACCACCTATAATTAGAATTACGTGAGGTTGAAAATATCTTGCAATTTAAAACAAGCTACTTGTAATAGGCAAGGAAACAGGTGTTTGACTGAACTCTGAGGAATGTACATAGAAATAAATGGAAAAAAGCACAGGGAATAAATTCAACAGCTGGCAGGCCTTTCTCACTTGACAGAAGATGGAATCATAGGTAAATTCAAGTGTCTCCACATTGCCTGGGTGCCCTCAATATTTAGCAAATGATTTTGAAATTGCCATTACAGAACACACCTGTTCACTTTAGCACAGCTATTTGGAAGTGGTGAGTGAGAGACCAAGCTTCAAATTTTTGTTTGGTCTCATTTAGGCTAAGCACTTGTTTACACATCTCTGATAGGTCTGGTATGAGCCCTCTCTGTCCAGTAGCAGAACAGACCACTGGAGGAATTCTACTTGTATTAATAATTAAGTGTGTGCTCATCAAGGATGCTGCCAAGAGTCTCTTTCATCTTTGTCCTAACAATCAAGCTCCACACTCAGAGTCTCTATCATTTTCAAGTTCCTTCTGCAGGACATTTTCCAGTTTGCAGAAACAATTCAATGAGGCATAGAAAAACTATCTGCCCAATCTGAGACACCGGGGCACTCAGAAGGGTTAATGAAAGGGTCATGTTCAAGCTGTACTTTAAATATTAGAGAAAAAAAAATTAAGCTTAGCTTCCCCAAACCCTATGTGAGTACCCACTGGAGGACCACTATCTTCCTATCTTTGTGCATAAATTCAGAGATCCAGAAAGCCCTTCAGAATACAACAATATTTGGATCAAGCACTTTTTTGCGAAAGCAACAACTTTCACAAGTCAGTGTATTCACTGGGGGAAAAAAATCATGTTGACAAAAAAGTCTTGATCACCCTAATTGAAAACTCTGGCCTGGGCTGTGAATCTCTCCTCTGGTATGCAATTATAATGGGTAGCAGTCAACACAAAATCTAAACCAAAACCAAACCCACTCTGCATCTTCTCAAGTTCTGCTGCTTGAATTAAATTACTAGAGCCTGCTGTAAAACAATAATGATTTCTACTGTCAGAAACAATGTTTCAAACAGATGTGAACCACACAAAGCATATGTGAAAAACGTGTGATCTGCACACTAAGGTCACAGAAGCCATTTAGACACCACATGGGAAATATGTGAAACACATGTGGAGGCATGATGCAAATTCACATTTAGTTTGTCCTTTGGCAAGTATCAAGATCATAGGCTAAAAGAACTAAATCTCTCTGAGGCAAACTTTGTGCCTGTGAAACTTTCAATCTTTATAAAAGATTAACTTTTTAAGAAATTCCCACAGGGCAGACTTCTTAACCCCTCAAATTATCCATTGCTAATGCTGCCTGATACATCCTTAGTGATGGAATATTCTTGTTACCCTCTTTCTTAATACCCACTAAAGCAAAAGGTTAACAGCTCTCTGCCATCTGCTGTTGAAGGGCTAATCCTCGGGTGGTAATGCTGGCCTCTCCCAGTGGGTTTGCCCTGCTTTATCCGAGCATGTGGCAGTGTAGCACAGGGCACCAGGCAGGAGAAAAATCTTGTTGGAGGGAGCCTGAGGTGTTACAAGTTGCTCACAGATTATGTTTAGTTGATGGTGATATAATGCTGAGGATTTGGCTCAGGGTGCCACTCATCTCACCTAAATTCTCTCTCAAAAGTGTTAATTCTAAGCCAGCTGTCCAGAGCCTCCTGTCAATGTAGAGAGACTCCTTTCCAAACTCCATTTACTATAGGATGAATTAACTTCTAGATGGTCAAAATCAGATGGCACATTGGATGTATCCTGTGCATGAAGAGCCCCAGCCCACAAGCCAACACACCCATCTCATCTACAGAAGCACAAAGAGACCCAAGCTTTGTTTCAAAGCAGAAATCTCAGCAGCAGGCAAGTGTCCCCATTGTGCAGGATCTACTCACAGCATCTTCAAAAGACTTCAAAAGGAGTCTCTGACACACCCTATCCCTGCAGCAGGGAGGACCTGGCCAATGGGTTCAGAGCAATCAGGCCCCAAGGACAGCACCGTATGGAGCAATGTTTGGCTCTTCATACCCATTTTCTCTCCTCTATGTCCCTAGAAATCCTGTGCTGTGGGAAATTGAAAGGCCTCCACCCTCCTCATCTTCTCAGCCACTTTTTCATCACCTTGACTGCACCACATGTGAGCTTGATAAAGTCAGAATTCATGTAGCTGAGAAAAGTCGTCTCTGTCTTGCAACTCCTCTTTATGTAATGACCCCGCTGGAATGATTCATGAGAATAAAGGGTTTTGCATGGGAGAAAATGCTACAGATTCTGGACCATTTCTTTCATTGCCATTTTTCAAATGAATGACAAAAGTAACTATAACAGTAAAATCGGGATAACATATCTGGTCCTGCTCCAACTGAAGACAATGGCAAACTCCCCTTTGATTTTAAAACAAAAAAGATAAAACATTTAATAGAAAAATACAGTGTGTTAATAAAGAATTTAAAGTTAAGTATAACAATTTCATATAGATTCACATGCACCCACTGCCATGTGTCTCTCTCAGTTCACATCTTATGATACTACACTTTAGGAAAAAAATGTTTATGAAATATTCATGGCAAAACAAATAACATCCATAAAAAATCAATTATTAAGTCAATTTGATTTTTATAATTTTTAATACACATATCTGAGGTGCAGAGTGAAAAAATAACTAAGACTCCAGCAGATTATTATAAGCTAGATAAGGATTTACAACACAAAATGCAGCACCCATGATGCTAGAAGGATGATGTCATGTCTTAATTATGTTAGCATTTAGTGGATATACATCAACTCCACATCTTCAGATATTCAGAATTTACTGTGCCCTTTCTTTGACCCTGAGTGGTTTTTTTTTAGACAACTGAAGTAGGAAGAACATATTCAAAGCAGATTTTCTTTCGATATTCACCAAATGACCTCAGACAACAGGGGTTCAAGTTAACTTTGGTTTTGGCTATTTTTCCATCTTTGCTGCTTGCTAAGAGTTTAGAATCTCAAGTGGCTGATGAGTCTCATCTTCTTTCAAGGATCTGATCCTACCCCATCAAAAGCCAAATTGTCATTGTTTTCTGTCAGTCTTGAGGGTGGTCAACACACTAAAAATTGGAGAACTGAAAACTGAAGCTTTTTTTGGTCCAAATTGGCTATGACTCTGCAGGACCAATTGAAGATTAAACAATGTAGCACATACCAACATATAGGTTTGCTGATTTTTAGAAACAAGTTTGTTCCTTCGTGCCTGCATCAGTCTGTAAATGCACATAAGCACCTTCCAAAATGCAGCCATTAGAAAACCAGTCTTTTCCTTGTAAAGAAGGAATTTACACATTTAGTCAATTTTTCCAGATATAAAAAAGATGCCTTCTCTAAAATCACATCTTTTTAAAAGTATTTAAAACTTTTTTATTCTTTTGAATAGGACTATTAGGGGAACAAGCATAGGAATGATCCTTGCAACAATCATCAATATTTGCTCTTAACTTTTATTTTTTAGAAGCTTGGCTACAAGCCCATAGAATTAGTCAACTCTTGTGTTCAAGGAGATTAATGAAGTTTGGAAAAGGAGCAAATGTGTCTGAACCTCTTCCAGCAATTATATTTTTTGACTTTTGTTTAATAGAGACAGCTTTTCTTTCCAGAAAGGCTACAAAATGACATATATGAAATGGAACTACAGTAATCCATTGTTCTAAAACTGCTTTTCCCAAAGCACTATCATGACTTGTCTATCAGACACATTCTTTGCCTTGGGATACAATGACACTTAACATACACACCCAGTATAACTGCAAAAGCCACGCATTTTAATTCCTGTGAGCCCTAGTACCCCTTCCCTCAGATTAGCCCCAGAAGAGTTTTCCCACAGCAAATCTCCACTGCATTCTGTTGCAAGGATTTGCACCCACCGTCCACAGGACAGAAAGAAAAACAGGGCAGGAGGGGAAGGACTGTGTGATTTGTGCAGTGCTGACCTCAAGTATCATACGTGCCATGAGATGGTAGAAGGTCAGAGATTGCTTTCTTGGCACTCTGGCCCTCAGCAGGCCCCCACTCCACCCACTTCCCATTATGTTTAGCTGGGCAACAGCATATGCTTTGGATCTTTGTCACCCGTTCCATTAGTCAGTAGTGCTGCATAGATTTGGAAAAGGAAAATATGAATATAAAACAAACAGAGGTGAAGAAAGAGAGGGGCAAAAAAGAATATATCCATTTAGCAATTCTTTCTACCCACTCTACAGACCCACCTCTGAGCCTGGATCTGAGAGGCGAGAGTGCAAATAAATGTGCTTCCATTTTCCTTTTTTTATTTTTTAACCACACTGTGTTCCAAATGCAATTTTAATAAGGGTGCTCTCCCTATATTTCCAAATAGCTTTGTTTTGTATCCATAGAGAGGGGGGGGAAGAAGGGGGGCAGAAACCTGAAAAAAAGACTCCAAAGTGATTAACTCTGAGATAATGAAGTCCAGTTTTCTATGAAGCACACGTCACGGAGTGAATTGCTGCGTGCTTTGATTTGTGCTTGAAATGTGAGACATACTGATTCCCAGATGGCTGTTTCATTGTGCAGAAAAGCAGAGAACCCATACATTTCAGTTAACTTGCATATCTTTTCATTTATTCATATAATTGTGATATATATTCCATATTCCAGAATGAACCAGATGGTAAAGGGAAGGCTTACAGTGCAGCCACATTCCCATTCAATAACCTTGGCTGTCTGCACCAAACTCTTTACTGTGCCAGGTGTTAACATTTGGCAGCCAAAATTTTGCTCTCTGGAACACACTGGGTGAAAGAATTCACAATCTCACATATTCCCTTCTTGATATGCATAGTAAATGCCCTGTCATGCTAATAAGAGTTGCAGGTACACATCAAGGGTAAAATGTGCACTCCCTAATAGAAGCCATATCTGATGTTACCATGATAAGATTTCACCATGACATGTTAAAAAGCATTTCTAATAAATAAAGCTTTGCGTAGGAAAGACTGCAAGTTACATTTTCAGCAAAGTTCATGGGAATTCAGCCTGCTCTCCTGTCTAACAATAACGGGAGTGGTGTGTGTAATTCCACCCACAGAGCTGGATTAACTAAAAGGATTTATTTTCAAGCAGTGAAACTGCTAAATTCTGGTACCAGCAGCAGGACTGTCTGCCAGTATCCTGTAAGCCTTTATTTCCCTAAGGCCCATGCAATATGACATGTTTGGATGATGTTTAAACCATCCCCTTGTGTATGTTCATCTTATGTACTTTTATTATTCTTTTAATTATCTGCATATATGTATTAATTCCAGAAAGTACAAACAGGCTTCACTGTCATTTCTCCACCACACTTTATATTATAACATCACTCATGAATGCTAGTTACAAGTTTCCAGGCAGACATGCGGTTGATCTAAATTTGTGGGACAACAACATTCAGATATCTGCTTTCAATTTGTGTGCATGTTTCGCCCTGTTATTTTCTTTTTATGGTAGTATTAATTGTTACCAGAAGTCTGTATGAAATGACTGAGGATTCAAATGCTGGAATGCAGCAGATCAGAAATGGCTGTTTCGCTTGCTATTAAGTGAAATGTGTTCAGTTAGTTTATTATTTGAGTATAACAGCTAGAGGTCTGAGTTTTGGACATGGAAGAAGAGCCAAGAATCTTGTCTGACTGGCAAATTCAGTTGCCCAATGCTTATGTAGTTACTTAATTGCTTGGAACTACATGTAAATGTATAATTTCCAGAAGTACAGTCTCTGGAGAATTAGTTGGGGTTTTTTTTAATCACTGTGCCCAGATTACTGAGGGCTAAACACTGTATTAACAGAAAGAATGAGTGATTTATCCACTTGGCTGGATATCAAAATGGAACTGTTTCATAAAGGGTCTGATCCAGTACCCACTGAAGTGAGTAAGAGTCTTTCCATTGAGTTCAGCGGGCACTGGTTTAATTACTAATTGCTGTATTGCAACACCAAAGGGATGAGTAATTCCAAGTGCTGATTACCCATCACTGAACAACTGTCTCTGCGGAATCAATGGAGGGAGTCGGGTCTACCTCCAGGCAGGCGCCTGAAAGGCAGCACTTTTTCATGTGTGTTAATCTATGAATGATCTAAAAAATAGATTGTGATTAAGCAGTGGTGCAGGTTAACACACATAAAGAAAATTTTATCCCAGAAGCTCTGCTTCTCTGGTGCTGCTGTCCCTCATTCCAGAACGGTACAGGTTATCTTAGGATTTAATTGTAAGCAATTTTAAAAAGGTGTAGACTACCCAACATATTGATTAAACAGTCTGAAATTCTCACTGCCCCATGGAATATATGCTTAAATCTCTCTTGGAGGTAATTTTGGGAAACCTGATGAAGGCCTGGGGCTGCAAGAGCCAAGGACGGGTTGTGGCCAGCATTTCAAGCAGCAGCCTTGTAATGTGAATCTGTCACTAGGGATCTTTGGGTAGAACCAGATCAGGTGTAGGGAGCCCAGAGCTAGGACTTCCCACAGCAGCTTTTTTTATGCTTCATCCTTTTGGCCTGTTTGGATTACGCACCTGTCCCCCTTGCCTCATTTAAGATGCATTAATTGGTAAGAGCTCACAACAGGATCTAAGCAGCAAAATTTATCTTTGCAGTGTGTGATAAGTTAGCTGCTGTATCGAAACTATTTGTCTCCCAGGGAAGGAAACATTACATGTGACTGAAAGTCACTTAATTTTACATATCACAGAACAGGTAGGAGTCTATGTTGCCTGTATAATCACGGCAGTAGTCTTGTAGCTGTAGGTCTTAAATCCTACTTCTCTCCATGGACATGAAGGGCAGCTAAAGTACACAAATGTCTAACATTAGGTGCTAGAAATATCGCCTGCCAAATATTTTCCATCAATTGCATCACTCCTGACATACTGTCAGTCACTGGCCATTTCGCCATTGTGGCCTAAGAGGCAAAGTCATGTTGTTCTTACTTGTGACAACAACTTGGAAATGCAAATATCCAACATGCAGGATGCATGTTTGTGCTTTACCACTATAGATAATGGAGGCAGGACGCAAATTTTGTTGTCAGTGCAACCTTCTGATCTGATTCAGAGTGAATGGGAATGCTGGCATGGCAGAGAACCGGTTAATGACAGTTTACGCAGCTTCAGGGGAAACTTTAGTTTTAAAAGGAATATAGACTTCCCCTTTTGTAAGCAAGACAGTTGTAAATTCAGTACCATAGATAAAGAAAAGGTAGAAAGGATTATTCCCGATGGACACAAATTCAAACCCACGTCTTCTGTTTTGCTCAGAACAATGTTCATTTAGTGAGGCTTTACTCCAAGCATATTGCAAACCTACACTGCTACGTGTCCTCCCATCATCATACCTATGCAGAGTCTAAATGCTGCAAATATATGCATCCAGGACAGAGCTCAATCACTTTCTCTCATAAATGACTGACAGGCTGATTGCATACAGGCAGCAGCCAGCCCAAGCTCTGGTAAGGGGCCATATGTTGCTAGGAGACAAGGCCTAATGGCATGGGGAGGTATATGCAGGGGAGGTGATGGAGCTGGGGATCAGGGCAGGGAATATAAAAAGAGGAAGCCCATTTTGTTTTTATCTCTGTAGCATAACCAGTGCATAAAAACCTCCTTTCTTTCACGTTCATACAGTAGTAAGCTCCATCTTTCTCTGCAAGTGTTGCTGTTCACCACGTTCATATAGTTGAGGGAAAGCTCATGACACCAGAAGTTCACAGTCTACATGTAAGTAGGCAAGCAAATTCAGGCAAAAGGAAACTTTAAAAAAACCCCTAGTATTTTATTTATTTATTTATTTTGATATAGACAAAATTACTGTAGGTAGAAATTGAGTTTTTTGTTTAACTTGTAACAGTAGAAGCCTTTCAAAGGAGCTGAAGGTGGTAGTCTGATGCATAAAACAGGAAGACGGCTGCTGCTGTAAACAGTCATATTAGTGCTCTGGTTGACAGATGGACCAGCTGACTGAAAAAAAGAGAAGAAAGAAAAAATGAACTGTGATGGATGCAGCAGCTAATTATCAGTGAGTCAAAAGACTCTCGTGATTGAGGTGGAAGAGTATTTGTGAGATGCAGATGTACAGTGATTGTTCTTTAATTATTGCTATTACCATTTTAGAGAAGGGCAACAAAGTCCTGTGTAGAAAGTAACACAAAACAAAGAGAGGCATAATACAGAAAAACAGAGGGAAATGGAGTATTCTGAGAATGAAATATATACTGTACTTTTTTTTCTCTTTGAGATAGGAATGGGGAAGATAATAGTCATCTCTTCTGGTTATATCTTTAAAAGGCTCTTCACTTTTGTGTTTTGTTCCTATTAGAAATGTATAAGAGATGAGATGAGAACCTTATAAAATGAGAAATGTAGACTGCTCGCTCTATTTAAAATTTAGCATTCCATTTGTGGCACTTTTCATTTTAAATGGAAAAATTCAGAGAAAAAGCTTCAATGCAAAAAACATGTTAAAAAAAAAAGCACATACATGTGTTTTTGACTTGTGAGGCTGTTTTGTGGATTGCTTTAGATAGGGATGATGCAGTGTGTCTTTAAAAATATAGATAAAAAAACTTAGGAGAGCAAGAAAACTGTATCTATCTAGATAATAAACCAGAAACCATTACATGCCATATGGAAGATAACTGTCTATTTCCCAACCTCAAGATCTGAAAGCAAAAAGACCTTTTATTTTGTAAAAGTATGTTTGATAGAAGTATGGTAAAGCAAACATCAACAGAGGATCTTGTGGCTTGAAAAGAATCATGAATATTAATTCAGGAAATCAACACAAGAGATGTACAGAGCACACTGTTCATTTAAAAAAAAAAAAAAAAAAAAAAAAAAA